>CM073135.1:8842256-9182256 GCA_037039145.1 Fundulus diaphanus
AAAACTACTTGATAAAGGGAAATCTGTGGAAAATCCTGCTGTTTGGTCCCCATTAGCTGGGTCTTAAATAAAAAAAAATAGGAACATTATAAAAGGGGACTTCCATGTAGACCAAGGGAGACATCATTGTATCATGGCAGAAAACCAAAATAGAAAATGTGTAAGAAAAGAAATGGAAGCCAGAGGATTGGTGAAAACAAGAGTCCCTTTGTCTGTGAATAAACTGTAAGGAAAAAACATTAACACAGGAAGTATGGCTCCAGTGGGCTAAAGAGAAAGCAGTCATGGGATGTTGATCATTGGATGAAAGAGTGATCCTATGATTCTGCTAGGGCCAGATTAGATAGTTTTTAATATATTAATCCAAAACAGGTTGGCTTGTGTTGGGTGATGGATGATGCCTCTTGTTACCAAGGAAACTTTACTTCAGCACAGGCAGCTCGATGGCATGGTCATCAAACAATACAGATTTTGACCAGAACAAAACATGTGTACAGGAACGCTCCATCCTGCTAAGCCGATATGCTGTTGCAAATGTTGAAAACCTGATTAATATAGACTGAGTTTCATTAATTTGGACCATAATTAGGAGGTACAACAGATTACCAGTCCTGATGGGGTTCATGTATTTTGTTTGTCTGAGGGGAAATGAGACAGAATTAGAAATCAATCATATAGATTTGTAGAAGTAAGCAAAATCTTAAAAAATAAATGACAAACTTTATAAAGCAAATACACACTGATGCACGTTCAAGAGCTCTACTGACCTTTCTATGTTGCTCTCAAACATCTGTGTCATACTGACTATTACACTCATAATTTCTAACCTAACTCTCACCAGATGGATTTTGTTCCTCCGAGCTCTACGCACATGTGTGGAGCCGTGTGGAGCTCGGGAGATCTGCATCCAACTGGAGTCAGGTTCCATAATTTCAGCATAATTTTGACAACTTTCAGTGTAACAGGGCGTTACACTGAAAGAATCCTGCAATGTATGACTGAGAATAAAAAAAGTTAAAATTACTGACAGTGTAAGTAAATATAATAGTATGATATCCAGCTAAATGCTATACCATTTGTTCCAATGTAACTAACTCTGGAGGTGTAGCACCTCTGTCCCTCTGATAAATTGCAATATTCAAAGTATAATTTACACCTGCAGTATAAAGCTTCCTCCCACAGTCTAAAACATGCCTGGTAATTCAATTAATTTGTGTTTATATAGTGTCAATTCATAACAAATGTCATTTCAGGGCACTTTACAATGTCAGTTCAATCAAATCATACAGACAGATTGATTGAAATCTTTCCTATGTAAGGAACTCCAGCAGATTGCATCCGGTCTTGACAAGCAGTATTCACTCCTCCTGAAAGAGCGTAGAGCCACAGTGGACAGTCGTCTGCATTGTCGATGGCTTTGCAGCAATCTCTCATACTGAGCATGCCTGAAGCGACAGTGGAGAGGAAAACTCCCCTTTAACAGGAAGGAAAACCTCCAGCAGAACAAGGCTCAGTGTGAATGGTCATCTGTCTCCACTGACTGGGGGTTTGAGAAGACAGAGTAGAGACACAGAAAGCACAGAAGCACACATTGTTCCAGGAGTACTTTTTATGTTAGTGAGGATAATGGTAGATGATCTGCCCCCCCTCCCCCGGGATGCTGCCGTATATTTTCACGGCATGTGAAAAACTTGCGTGAATTACTGCGCACTTTCACACAACGTTAATTTTTGTACATGCTAAATTGACTGGGAAACATTACAGCACAAGTTTTCTGTGTGCATGCACGATTTGTACACGAGGCCCCTGGTTTCTGTTATTTTTTGCCCAATTTATACATTATCTTCAAAGATAGGAACGTGTGGATATAAACTGTTTGTCTGGTATTGTATAAATGTGAAAGTGCTACTTGAGCTTTATTTACTGTGCTGATTTATTTCTCTTCCTGTTCTGTTTTCAGGATGATGGGGAATAGATAAACTCTGTTTCCACGTTTCTTCAACCTGTGACCCCCGCCTTCCTGCTTTGGCGTCTGAAAGCTGAGTCGTTTTCTGCTCGTTGGCCAAGCTCTTTAGGATTTCATGGATTGCAGGAGTCCCACAGACACATCATGCAAGCTTGTTTTAAGTTGGCCAGAGACCCTGCTGTCCTGACAAAAAAAGAAATGAAAACCATGTGAGCAGAAATATTTTCACTCTATGTAATATTGAAACCTTGGGTTGTTGGACTTTCATTCTGTTGCCATCAGAAGTTCCCTACCAACACCATCCCCTTTTTGTGGTCTTTAGGCCATGGTTCGCAAGAAAAGTTCTCTTATATTATGTGGCGCTTTCCTGTTCGTTGCATGGAATGCTTTGCTCCTGCTCTATCTTTGGGGTCGTCCTCCCATTGGCCGTCTTGGAGATGGTGGAGGAGCAGAACCAGAGGGGAATGAGAAATGGGGTGCGGGCAGGGGTAAAATGGGTCAACTCAACCTGGCTGAAGAAATGATTCGGCTGGCCGAAGAGGTTGAAGTTCATCTTGATACCCAGAAAAAGCTACTGAAGCAGATAGAAAGTCACAGAGCAGTGTGGGCTCGGCAGAAGGATGTTGGGAAAAGAGAAGCCAGTTCTAAGATAAAAGAAGTCAAAGAAGCAGCAGCCCAACAGCAGCTTCATAAAACCCATGGACCTCTCAGAAATGACGTGGATGTTGGCGACCAAAGTGATACAGAAAGACCTGTTCATGATGTAGCTCCAAGCTTAAATGTTGAACATGCTAATGAGAAAATTAGAAACACTAAAATGACAACTCCTGCTCCCAGCCCAGAATTCATCATTCCCATCCTGGTTATTGCTTGTGACAGAGTCACAGTGAAGCGGAGCCTCGACAGACTCATACTCTACCGCCCTTCTGCAGAACTATACCCAATCATTGTAAGCCAAGACTGTGGCCATGCAGAGACAGCTCGTGTTATTGGGTCATACGGAGCGCAAGTGACGCATATAAAACAACCAGAACTGTCTGACATCAAAGTCAGACCTGAGCACAGAAAGTTCCAGGGTTACTACAAAATCGCCAGACATTATCGATGGGCACTCAACCAGGTGTTTCACACGTTCTCTCAGTCTACTGTGGTCATAGTGGAGGATGACTTGGAGGTAAGTGCTTTATCATATATTGTTGTAATCTGACAATAGATGGAACTCATTTTGGTTGATTCAACACTGCAACATGCACAAAAATTCATACAAATTACTTGTGTATAACTTTAATGTTACTGACACAGAATTGAAGACCAAGCAGTCTGTATTTCCCATAGATTCTCAGATAGAATCTGATGGACTGGCAATGGGCCAAATAGTTTAAATCAGTGGTTTTCCATAGGTGAGGCGCGCCTCCCCTGGGGGGCAGCAAAGAGTCAAAGGGGAGGCGCGAAGAATGTGCTGGAGAAGAAGATATTTGTGCCTTTTGTTTGAGTGCGCAGGAACTAATCCAAGCGCGCAGTGAGACAACACGTGCCCGCTCAAAACCAGTTTGGCGGACGCTCAACTCTGAAAAACTCTTCTCAACCCACACTCTGTCCTCGCGCTCAGCTCCATCTCTGCTCGCGCGCGCGACTTTGCTCGTGCGCTGGACCTGCTCATTCAATGCTCAACACCAGCTGTGCGTTTGCTCGGCTGTTTCTGCGCTCTCTCGACTCCGTCTCTGCGTTCGGGACTTCAAAAACTGTCCGCTCCACCAGCCAATCACAGACAGTTTTTTTTCATCCAATCAGCGTATGGCTTGCAAATACTGCATTCAGATGGATTATATCAAAATGCTGCAGCCTTTGGCAGTAATTACTAAACATAACAGTGGGATTGAAGAAAAAAAAAGAAAAAGTTTAATATTTTAGCCTAAAATATTTAGTCTAAAATAGTCTCTTTTCTTTCCAGCTTCTGGGAGGTGATGGAAAAGTTTATTCTGATCATAATCATTATCATTGTCATCATTAATTAAAGAGCACTTTAGGACAAGGCAAAACAAAGTGCCAAACATCAGAAATACATCAGATAAGAAATAACATCTAATAAAATGCTTGGTTGTTACAATAGCAATAGGTTGGGCGCGCATGTGGCACAGCGGGTAGCGCGACCCATATACAGAGGCCTTAGTCCTCGACGCGGCTGACCCGGGTTCGAATCCGACCCGCGGTCCTTTGCCGAATGTCTCTCCCCCTCTTCTACCCCCTTCCTGTCAGCCCACTTTCGGAAACAGCGAGCCACTAGAGCCGCAAAAAATCCCTAAAAAAAAAAAAAAGAGCAATAGGTTTAAATTGTGTATAATTAGCCTAAAAACGTAAATCGGAAGATGTTGACCTCTGTTAAATTCAGGTTATCTTTTTTATTATTATTATTTCAGTTGACGTCTCCTGTTGACGTGAGTTCAGTTTAACATTGCCATCTGTTTAGTTCAGTTTGTCTGCTGTTGAAAACAATAATTTATGAATTTGCTCTAATTTTAAAAGTAGGCCCTCTGTCTGTGATGTTTCAGTAAAAGTAAGATAGAAATATTTGGATGGATATTTTATGAATAGGCCTTTTTTATGAATGTACTTTGTTAAAAGAAATACAATAAAAAAAACATGTATTTGGCTATCAGTTGTTTTTGAAACACAGCATTCCAGGAACACAAAAGACAGATGCATTTACTGCAGGGACCTGTGGGGGGTAGGTTTGTGGTTGGGGGGACGGGTGTGTGTGCGGGGGGGGGGGGGGGGGGCTTGGTTATCCTTACCTATTCCAAGGGGAGGCTCACCTTCAACGAATTTGAAAACCCCTGGTTTAAATGAAGGTAACATGCTAAAGGCTGAATGCACATAATGAATATAAATATTAGGTTAATGTTATAGTAAATATGATCATTGTAAAGGTTCAGAAATGGTCACATTTTAACTGAAAGGTTTGAGAAGAACTAATTTGATTGCTTAGAATATTCCAGGTTAAACAGCTGCCTTTTACTGCTTATATTTATCTGTTTGCACAGTATCCTTAACATGAGAAAGCTAATGTGCATCTCTTCTCCCATTAAGGTGGCACCAGACTTCTTTGAGTATTTCCGAGCCCTGTATCCCATTCTGCGCTCTGACCCCACCCTATGGTGCGTTTCTGCTTGGAACGATAATGGCAGAGATGCTTTGATTGACCCTTCCAAAGCTGAGCTCCTTTACAGAACAGACTTCTTTCCTGGCCTGGGCTGGATGCTGCTGAAGGAGTTGTGGGATGAACTGGAACCAAAATGGCCTTCAGCCTTCTGGGATGACTGGATGCGTCAACCTGAGCAGCGCAAAAACCGCTCCTGTATAAGACCAGAAATCTCCCGGACTATTACCTTTGGCAGGAAAGGTGTCAGTTTAGGTCAATTCTTTGACCAATACCTTCGCTATATTAGGCTAAACACTGAGTTTGTGCCTTTCACCAAACAGGATTTGTCTTTTTTGCTGAAGGAGAAGTATGATGAAATCTTTATTCAAGAGGTTTATAGCGCCACATTGGTAAAGATTGAAGACCTTCAGCATGGGGGTCATTTAAAAGGACCTGGACCATACAGGGTGCAGTACTCCAGCAGAGATAGTTTTAAAGTCTTTGCTCGAAATTTGGGGGTGATGGATGACCTGAAATCTGGAGTTCCTCGCACAGGTTACAGGGGTGTAGTCAGCTTCCTGCACCGTGGCCGAAGGGTCTTCTTAGCCCCACCAGAGGGCTGGACGCAGTATGACATCAGCTGGAGCTGAGAGTTGTCCAGAGTGTACAGTAAATGGTGTTAAAGACCACGGCCCTCTCAGACCAAAGAATATTTGACACATCGAGGGTAATGCAACACAGATGAGATGCCTCATCAATGGAAAAGTAAGGTTGCTCATTCTTTATCAACAAGGACCACCATACAGACCTCACAAAGAGTTCAAACTTTTAGGATGAAACCTAAAAATACAGCTTCAAAACACTGGTGATGTGCCTTGCTTTCCGGACCCTATTTCTTCTGTTTAGTTCCAAATGAGAACTTTAACAGAACATGCGGATAATTGCAGCAGTTGTAGGTGGAGCGAGGGAGTCTGTGAAAACAACTCTTGAAATGAGAATAAACATGACGTAAAGTCAAAGGTAAACATTAAGGAAAAGGAAGTGGAGTGTGAAATTACCAATGAATATTGATCCAACACAGATTATGTTACATTGGGAGACTAGGACACTAAACATAACTAATAAGTTTGATTCAAAATGAAATTTAGGAGCTTTCACAAGGTTTGGGTATTAAACTGATTCAGCGTTGAGGAAAGCAATGTTTTCATTTGAAGTCTGCTAGTTTACACTAATGATACTGAGACGTACAGGGAGGTGCTGAAGAAGCAGTAATACTTAACTTCTCATGTCTAGCAGCAGTAAGATAAGACTAAAACTAAAAAGGAGGTCTACTCTCCAGGAGTTCTACAGATGTCGGACTTGGTACTTAAAAATGTGACTTAAAAACAGAGGTGTACGTATATAAAACGTTTCTGACCAAAACTGTCTTCATTTGCTCAGATTCCTCTTTGTACAAGTGGGGGGAGAGATGTCAGAGTTCCAGTAGAGAAACAGCAGGATTATAGAGAGTATCTGATCCTAAATCAGGCCTACATATCCATCACATAGCCAGTGATGGTCTAGAGCTGAGGACCCATTCTGGAAATGGTCATTTCCATTTGTACAGAAGACCGCTAGTAACGCATTCATTAAAATCAGGTATGTTCAAGCAAGAAAGGATCTAAAAGCCACAGGACCCTGGCTATTATAAGGTGTGGAACTGCCAGCCGCTATACTGACCAGTGTTTCCAGCAATAGTTCTCAGCACAAACCTCCCTATATTTTTTAGATGTTTACCTGCTAAGGTTAATCCATTCTTTGATACTTTGTGTTGGAACAGGGAAGCTTTTAAAACATGTGGAGGTCTGTGCCTTAAGGACTAATGCTGAGAAACACTGGACTAGGCCAGGTTGTTGCAATGAAAATGAATGGAGAATTTTCTCAAATATATTTAACTCAACCAGCAGCAAAGCAAAGGGTGTTCTGGATGCAGCTATTAAGCAGTTCAGGCCAGCAGGATGGTTCAATAGAAATGCTTTGCTGAAAGGAACTGCCAAATTAGGTCAGCTTTGTCTCACTGAATGAATAAATGAAACCAGGTGCTCATATGAAGTTAAGATTGGAAAGTTTTTTGGTGGCTGTTTGATGTCCTGAAGTAGATTTTCTTTTAGCCTGATTGCACAACTGCAAATGAGACTGAACCAAGCTGGAGCGGCTTGTCCTGTAACTACAGCATCCAAACTCATGTTTGGCTGTTTTAGGTCTCATGTGAGTCAAACAAATGTTATGTTTTTCCTGCAGCAAGACTGGAGATTTTATCACTGTACTGTAATTAGCTTTTGGTTGTTAGTCTCATTTCTGTACGGTGATGTGAAAAACACTGCCTGAATTGTTTATAACTTTATTACAGAATAAATAAAATCAACTATTTTGATATTTGTTTCCTTAGTAAAGAAGTCCCCTGTAATTGACTATGCTGACCTCCCTTGTTTTTTCATCATTCCTGTGTTCTTATAGTGAAAACAGATCAGACTGATTGATTCCACATAAATCCAGAGGAGGTGAAACTGCACCGGGTCATCTACTGTTTCTGTCGACATTCTTGATGCAGAAAAAAATGAGAAAAAACTGTTTGGTAGGATTCAAGGTCATTTGAATTGATACAAATTGATTTTTCTCATTAACAAGTTACACAGTGTGTACAATTTAATGCAGTGGTTTTACTGGCTCATGGACTGACTCATGTTAAACCTGACCTCTGTCTTGGGTTTCTATAGCAAGCAACCATACACCACAATAAAAAGAAGTTCAGTGAAATTTTACAAGTTTCCATAGATTTATCCTACATTCCCACACAGACCCTATTTCTCAAGAATACACGTGATACGCCTAAAGTTGAACAGTTAAGAACTGCTTGTTCTGCCGGCTAAGCTGAGATCAGCAGTTCTGTTTCCTCAGAGGTCGGATTTGTTTCCTGGTCTACATCCTGTTTCATAAACATGTTCAGGAAAGCCAACTGAAAGGGTGCTAAATCTGCCTGTTTCAGGTCACGTGGCCCTGACCGCTGATTTAGCAAATCATTTAGACAAAGATAGTCAGGATCAGTCTCTTGTGCAAACTGTACTGTCAAGCACAGGAAAAGAAAAAAACAAGCCCCTACCATTCTACCTCCCCCCCACCCCCAAAAAGACGATCACGTCTGTTTAGTACAGTGGCCGGGAAGTGCAAAATCTGAGACTTAGACTTCAGAAAACAGTTTAACAATGCACAAAACACTTTCAAAAGTTCTGAAACAAATTTACATTTCAGAACACAAATTTCCAAATGACAGAATTAACCGGAAAGGGAGGAACTGTCATCTTTGACGCTAACTTGGAAGTGATAATGGGAGCGTTCATGGTGACCCAAGATGGACGGCAACCGAGTGCTGTTTTGTGGCATGCAGTTCCCCCCGTAGACATCATATAGGTAGCAACTAGCGTATGTCTATGGTTGACCCTGCGTCTGCGTTCCGCTCAAGCACCAAATACTGCAACTTTCACGAGCTCTGATATCTAACCTAAAAGACAGAGGGAGGCAACATGGCCAACTGAGCGGGGAAGTTTTTTCGAACTCTATAAAGTTCCTCAAAATAAATTTATGGAAAAGAAAGCTAAACCCAGTAAGGATGCTTCATTCAAATCTATAATGGATGCTATAATTCTATAACCTGACGCCGCCATATAGATTTGCTCCGCATATCCATCTGGAAACCTTCCGTTGAAGTAATTTTGGGAAGGGGCGAAAATACTGGTTAGCTGATTGGCCTATGTTGGTGATAGACGGGCCAAATAAACCAATCAGATCAACGAAGCATATGACGTACTCGTCAACATGCTTCGTCGTCGCTCTGTTACGAGCGACGATGAAAACACAACCACAAGCCAAGCTACTCTTGCTGCTGCAGGTAAAGGCTCGTTAGCTCAGCAAAGAAATACTCTGTAATTCCGATAAAACTTGCTCGATAGCCACGCTAACGCTAGTTTCATCGGCTGAAGCCGCCATGTTCTTTAGACTGAACCGTCGCGCTTCTGGTTGCGTCACACCTCAACCCGCCTCAAAGCCAACGCTGATTGGACGTTCGTTTGGTGAACGGCTCCAAATTTTCTTTAACGGAGAGCAGCGCCATAGAGATGGAAAGAGTTGCGACACTCTTTGATGTCACCGCCAGGACAGTCACGTGGTTCGTGTAGACCGCTATAGTTCCAAAACATACGCTGGCTGTCATGTTCTTCTATGGGACAGACAGCAGCGATTGCGTTATTTAACGGTAAATATATATATAAACATACACCCTACTACTTTTTTAGCGGTTATTGCATGATTACATATTTGTTAATGTCATTTTTCCATTTTGAGAGGAAGGGTGACAACGAAAAGCTGTATATTACTTAGATACGTTTTACATTTTTGGAGGGAAAAGCTTATGTTCATGTTCGTATGGACAGGAGTACAGGCTAGAACGGCTCTAACTTAACTTTTCTTTTCCATATCATTCATGTGATGACAGATGTCTCATGATTTTCATTTTATGGCGACTGGACTGTATTATTGATTACCGTGATTTTGCTTATAAATTCTGATTCAGCCATTAGCTTACCTTCGTGGTAGTGTTAGGTCTGCCGTGGTCCATTCAGCATTCGTCTAGCAGCTAGCTCACTTCTGATAAGTGGTCACCCCCAGACCACAACATGAAACATGATCATGTTAAGACTAAGAATATAATTTTAAGATTAAGCCATTCACATATTATCAAAAGCATTATGCTTATATATTTGGGTCTATAGGTAAGTGCAGAGCTATTAAGATTTTTCTCTACATCTCTGGGTTAATGCACAGAGTAAGAGTAAGGTTAGCTGCAGAGAGAGTGATAGAGAACAGTGACAGGCAACACTCCCATTGGACTCCGTTGTTGCTTTTTGCTTTTTTGAGAAAGAACAGTCCATTCAGCATTTACACCCACTTTTTCTGATGAGGCAGGAGTTGGCCACACAACAATGATAATTTTAATATTAAGCCATGCACAAAGAATCAAATATATTAAATAATAACAACTCATTAAGCTTGGATGAATGATTCAAATATTGTTTAATAAAAAATACTGAGTGAGACAACAAGATGTGTGTGTGTGTCTAACTGGAAAAACAAGAACAAAGTGAAGGAACAGGGAGGAATATTATAAATACATTTAAAAAAAATCCTCCACATCACATCAGGCTTCAGAGTGCATCAGGGCTGAAAGGAAGGACAACATTAATAATAAAGGTACCTGGCATAAGATAAAAATGAACAGTGTGGAACAAAAAAAAATGTGAACAAGCATGAATAATATCAACAAACATACGTACAGTATGTGTCAACAAGAACAACAAATGCGCTCCACTGAAACCTGTGATGGCCACAACAACGATACTGCTGGTCCAGCAAGATCTGTTGAGACAGGGGCACAAATATACCAGCTGCCAGCACCAGCAGAGGCCAACATTATCAGCAGCCGCCATCACCATCCTTCGCCAACATCAGCCAGCTCAAGCAGTCATCGCCTCCAGCAGCAGCCACCTGCAGCAGCAGTGTTTGGGGAACAAATTAGTCACACTACTGTCTGAGTAATAAACATTTTAAAGCTCATTATGTCTCATGATAATTTTTTGTGTGGAATAATTTGTATTCCTACATGCAATCCAACTAAACAGCCCTTTCAAGGGTGTAATTAAACAAACCTTATTTCTACTAGCATCAGATACACAGTACTCAGCTGACTGGCTAACACCGCCAGGTTCAGCAGATACAACCTAAAAAAACGTCCTAGTCAACCTTGATGATCCTAGTAATCTAACATCAATAACTTACTTAATAAAAGATGTCAGAGATTCACTAATGAACTTCGTAATTTCTGGTGTAGCGATACCTTCTTCACAGCTGGCAAAATCGAGATAAAAGTAGCAGGCAATGACTGAAAATCGGTTGTCTACCAAGTTAAGAATATATTTATAAATTGCACTGTGCACATACAAATAAATATAAGCATATGCACCATAAAGGGCCTATTTATATAATATACAGAGTTGACAATTCAAAAGAGATAGCTATTTAATCAACTTACGCCTGGATATGACGTTAGTGCTACCTTTACAGAGGGCGAAGTCAAGCTAACAAACTAGCAGGCAATCGGTCGTCTACCAAGATAAAAAATATATATATAATTACGCTGTGTACATACAACAAAAGATCAGTATAAGCATCATAAATGGCCTATGATACAATATAGACAGTTGACAATTCAAAACAGGTAGCTATTTAATCAACTTACCTCAGAAGTTACTCGACAGTCAGCAATAGAAGTGAATGATGTCCAACGCCATAGAACGGCTTTTTGGAACTATGCGAGGCTGCATACCCCGGAAGTAGGCGGCAAACAGCGTACAACGGAGTCCAATGGGAGTGTCGCGACTCTTTTTCTCTCTATGGCTCTGACGGAGAGTAGCCAGACTGATCTGCGAGTGAAACCTTGAAAGCTCGCGAGATCAGGATGGTCTCACGAGGCTAATAATTCTACTGAACACCCGCTTTAACGAACAAGAAAAGGGTTTGGAAGATATCAAATCTAAAATCAGAGAGAACAGCACTGTGATCTGCAGCCTAGCTCAACACGGCTGAGATGAAAGAATGTAAGGATAAAGTATGGGCTGAGGATTGTCTCAAAAAGATTTGAATAAATATAAAAGGATATATATACATATACATACATTTATAAATATCCAAGTACAAAATACAAATATAAAAATGTGACATACAAATAAATAAACAAATTTATATAAATAAAAGTGTCTTTGTAAATATATTTTCGAGATTTGAAAATAAATATGCTTGACTTTGTATGTGGAATCTGCATTTGTGAATCTCCTTTTTGCATTTGTGAATCTCCTTTTTGCATTTGTGAATCTCTGTTTCGCTTTCATGTCGATGACGTAATTTTGAGACATTCCTACTGCAAACCGAGATCCAAATATAAATACCACTAGATTTGAATGCGAAGACACCCTCCACTGAACAACTAGCAGATGGCAGTGTTGTGCAGCCACAGCTAGTCTGGCAGAGTGGTCTCGTGTGCCCGTGTGCTCGTGACACGTCATCAGCCTCAGACCGCTTGCCCAGAATGCACCGCGGCCGCAGCTTGATTCGAGACAGCACAAACAGAGCTCACAGCGGTAAGTTAAAAATTCCCTTTTCTGCTGCTGTTGTTCTTCAAAAGTACGTTTTCAGATCGGCTGAGGGGAGAACATTATACTTTTAAGCTTCCCTATGTGGCCTGTTTACAGAGTTAGTGCGTAATTTTAATAAAAAGTCAGACGTTGAGCGGAGCAGAGAGACCCGCAGACCTCCGAGGGAAGCCGCAAACAGGGCTGATGTTAGACCGTCTTTAGGACGCTTCTGTCGGCCAAGTAGTGTGCGTAGTACCGCTGGTTCTGATTTATTTGTTTTGTGTTTATCTGACTGACGTGTGTTGCTTTATTAACTCAATACTCACCCATCTATTGCCAACTGGTAGGCATTTTAAGATTGACAGCCTATTTCCTACTTTTATCTTTAAAAAAACATTGAAGATGGTATTAAACACATGATCAGGTTGAAATTGTGACTATTTTTCTAAAAATAATTAAAATGAAAACCCAATTTTAACATTAGTAACAGTATGATTAAGCTACTTTATTGCACCTACTGACCTTCACAGCATTGGTCATTAAGAAAGGAAAAAAAAACATTTTTATGTCTGCCCACCTTTACAGTGATTAATCTATAAATTATGTGCAGTTAGTTCAGCCCATTTTTTCAGTGAAATGGTAAAAATACCAGAGAAGGGAAGCCATTTGTTACATTTACTATACAACACTATACATTTTACCTTTTCTTTCTTGAGAACTATAATAATCTGCATGTTAAGCAGGTATAGTTTTATGCTGTGAAAAGGTGAGAATTGAAAAAAACAATTCTGGTAACATTTGGCATTTTTTATTTACAGGAAGAAACAGAAACAAAATATGCGAGGATAAACACCTCGGTACCAATCCTCCAAATATTTTTTAATGAAGGGGACCTGAAACCAGCCTTCAGGCTAAACAGGGCCACCACCATCCTCCTCCTTCAGCTGCTGCCCATCAGAAGGCCCATGGATGGCCACAGGAGATAGAGGTGCTGGTGACCCTCTACTGGCTGGCCTGCGGTGCATCCTATAGGGAAACAGCTTGCCAGTAAGATCTCTTACCTTCTTGTCCTTAAATAGAGCCAACAATGAGACACAATTGCTTAATAGATTATATTAATTGAATAGAACATTAAGACATATCAGCATATTACCTAAATTACAAGTTAATTTTATATTTGGTACAGGTCAAGTGGAGGCACGCTACAACAGGCACCACGCCAGGGCGAGAAACATCATTGAGCGGTGCTCTAAAGACACGGTGGCATTCCATCTTCTTAAGGGCGCTGGAGGTCTGCCTGACGTTTGCCCCAAAACTAAACGCCGCCTGCTGCATCCTCCACAATATTAGTATAGAGGCAAGGGACCAGCTTGACGTGGAGGACGAGGAGGTTGACCCAGAGGAGGACGGCCATCCGGCAGCTGAAGACAGGGAGCTGCTCCAGCTGGCTGCATCAGTTCTAGTCATGTACACATGCTGGTTCATCTCATTGTTTTCACTACCTGTAAAAATAAATTAAATAATCAGTAAATTAATTTCCATTCCAACTATTTTTAATTCTAAGTTTATAGGCGTTGTCTATTTGTATAAGATCTTAATAGGAGTTATTTCTTTGTTTTAAACCATGTTAGTAACTGTTAATCATTTGTTGAATATATTACACCTTCATTCTGTTCCAAAGATAAAACATTTGTATAAAATAAATGTCTGTTATTTTCTTATACTATTATTACTATTGTTTTCTTTACCTGTTTCTCCTCTCAATTATTCGTGTCCTGACTCAGAAAAAACTCACTTAGATAGGAAAAACATTTATAGGTTTTATTTATTTATTAATTTTATATGCTGCAATTTATTCCAGCAAGTATTGAGTTAATAAAGCAACACACGTCAGTCAGATAAACACAAAACAAATAAATCAGAACCAGCGGTACTACGCACACTACTTGGCCGACAGAAGTGTCCTAAAGACGGTCTAACATCAGCCCTGTTTGCGGCTTCCCTCTGAGGTCTGCAGGTCTCTCTGCTCCGCTCAACGTCGGACTTTTTATTAAAATTACGCATTAACTCTGTAAACAGGCCACATAGGGAAGCTTAAAAGTATAATGTTCTCCCCTCAGCCGATCTGAAAACGTACTTTTGAAGAACAACAGCAGCAGAAAAGGGAATTTTTAACTTACCGCTGTGAACTCTGTTTGGGCTGTCTCGAATCAAGCTGCGGCCGCGGTGCATTCTGGGCAAGCGGGCTGAGGCTGATGACGTGTCACGAGCACACGAGACCACTCTGCCAGACTAGCTGTGGCTGCACAACACTGCCATCTGCTGGTTGTTCAGTGGAGGGTGTCTTCGCATTCAAATCTAGTGGTATTTATATTTGGATCTCGGTTTGCAGTAGGAATGTCTCAAAATTACGTCGACATAAAAGCGAAACAGAGATTCACAAATGCAGATTCCACATACAAAGTCAAGCATATTTATTTTCAAATCTCGAAAATATATTTACAAAGACACGTTTATTTATATACATTTGTTTATTTGTATGTCACATTTTTATATTTATATTTTGTTTATTTATTTGTATGTCACATTTTTATATTTGTATTTTGTACTTGGATATTTATAAATGTATGTATATGTATATATATCCTTTTATATTTATTCAAATCTTTTTGAGACAATCCTCAGCCCATAATAAAGTGACTGTTCTGGAATCCAAAGCTGCAGTGCTGGAAAAAGAAAATTGTGAGCTGAAACAGATAGTTGTGCATCAGGTGGCATACAGTTGGTGCTGGAACCTGAGAAGAAAGGGAATGAAGGAAAAGATGAATGAAAGCTTGCGTGAGGATGTTATTGGGCTTCTGAAAAAGTGGCACCACAACGGGATGATGTCCATAGGTCATCATATGGTTCGTGAAAAGGCATTACAGAGATGTTATCTGATGTCTCACCAAAGAGTCAGAGGTTTTCAAGTAAGCAGAGGTTTTCTTCACGGAAGATTTGTCAGATGCAATTACAGAAGAAAGGGCGGTGTTGTGGCCAAAGATTGAGGAAGCAAGGAAGAAGGCATTTTTTCGTGATCCTTATGGATACATAGATGGTAAACGGATCTAGTCACCAAAATCAATACATGTTCATCCAAAAAAGAAAAGTAAATCTTAAGTAATCGAACTGTTATAAAAGTTCATAGGTTAAAGGGTACGTTCAGATTTCATGCATTTTATTAAACTCCACTGTTGCCGAGTTTGAGGTATTTTTCTATCCTTTTTTCTATTTTGTGTTTGCATATTATTAATATTTATATTTATTCTAAGGTCTGAGCTATCTTTTATTTCTCTGAATACAAGAGGTCTTAAAGACAATGTAAAATGCAAGGCAATATTCCTTTTGTGCAAAGGTTTTAAAGCTCAAACTGTTTTTCTACAAGAAACACATTCCTGCAAAGAAGATGAAACTTTCTGGAGTAATGTACATTTATTTTTCACATGGAACAAATTGATCTGGAGGTGTGGTTATTTGTTTTCAAAGGTTTCCTGGAGAAGTTATTAATTATAAAACTGACAAAGATGTACACTGGGTTATACTTCTTGTAAAGTTGGAGGGCTCAATAATTATTTTGGGTAATATTTACAGGTTCAATAATATCAGTCAAAACAAATGTATGTTACTGGAAATAACGTAATTTCAAACTATAAAAGTACCTATAATATAGGGTTTACATTATTAAGTAAGGGACTTTAATTTGTCACCTAATGATTGGTTAGATATCCGTCACGTTACATGGACCATCACTATATACATTAGTAAAGGAATTTACTGAGGCTGTTTATCTCACAGATATCTGGCGACAAAAACATCCTAATGAATGCCAATTTACCTGTTTTAAACCTAATGGAAGAGCTAGATCTAGGATTGACTATTGGTTACCTCCTGAGTTATTGAGTTGAAATAGGTGGTGCACCTTTAACTGATCATTGCGTTATAGAATTAATTCTTAAGCCAAATGGTAATTTCAACAACAAAAGTTATTGGAAATTTTATTCTGATTTGTTATTGGTGGACGAATTTATCAATGAAGTAAGATTAATACTAAAGGAAATTGAAAATGATACTGACCTAAACTCCTATTGTAAAAAAAATTGGAATGTTTTAATTTAAGGTTAGCTGTAAACATGGAAAAATCAGAAGTCAACGTCTAAGAGAAAAAGAACTTGCCATAGTACAAAAATGTAACAGGTTACGCATGAAAGATGAGGAAAAAAGGTGTCTTTTTCAAACTTACAGTTCACTGTTGATGAATTAATTACACAAAGGGCACAGGGAGCTTATGTAAGATGAGATGCCTCTTACTTTTATCACTTAGAAAAAAGAAGACAGAAAATAAATTGGACACACTAATAATTAATGACAAACAAACAAATATAATTTCTGAAGAGACCTACAATTTTTTTTCAAACCTATACTCATCCAATAATAATTCTGATAGAGCTTTAAATTTTCTTGAAAGCATTAAATGTGATATTCCTCTAATTGATCCGGACTTAAAATTTTCCATGAACTTACTGTGACTGTGCAATGAAACTAAAAATAAGAATATGGACTTTTAAGCAGGTTGAAACATTTGCCAAAAGGAGTAGAAATGAAGTGAATGTTGTCGCTTTACCTCCTCTCCTGGATGTTACAGACACCGCGCCTGCGCCTGGGAATCTCAGTCCTCCTCACCAGCATTACGCAGACAAATGATCACGCGAATCGGGGTTAGGAGTCAACATTGGTGTGTAGGGTTGGGACCAGGGGCGGTTCTAGACAGGGGCCAACAGGGGCCTGTGCCCCTGTAGAAATGGTCCTGGCCCCTGTTAAGGCCCCTGTACTAAAGACATAACATTAAATACACTTCTTACGATTATATGCACTGGCGAAACACCCAAAACTGATCGGTCACTTTGACCAACTTTATTTTTTACCTATACAGTTTTACACTAACAAGGATTTAACGATTTCATATTTAGCTTTAGCCATTTCGAGCTGGAATCACAGTTTTCATCTGTTAGATCAGGGGTCTGAAACCTGCAGTTCCAGAGCCACAAGTGGCTCACTTAAGATTAATAAAGCAAATATTGCCCTGTTTTATTGTTTCATTCTTTTGTTCTGTGCCCCTCTGAAAAAACACTGGCCCCACCTTGGCCCCCCTGGTAAATTTGGTCTAGAACCGCCACTGGTTGGGACTTTTCTTCCATTTATTATTGTAATTTGTTAGAAATAGGCTTTATAGTGATATCTCTATGTTTATTTGTGAGAGTGCGTCACGTCATGTGCACTGGGCCATTGTGTGGCTCGATGTGCTTTTTCTGTGCGCCATGCGCATCACACTAATGTGGCATACTTGTTTGGTTGAGGACCTGACTTGGAGGTTTGTGATATAATTTTGCTTTTTTTGTGTGCTTCGCACATCATGTCATAGGAGTAGTGTTGGTGTGGTTCAGGTGCGGCGATGGTTTGTGCGCCAAATATAAACCTGCAGACGCCCCAAATTCAAGTAAGGTGGTTAACAACGAAGTTTACTTTGAGGGAAAAAAACAAGGAATCAACACAAGCGTTTATTCCTTTCAATAACTGATTTCCTACAAATCATTGAGCAGTTAACAAGCACCGAGTCGCTGACGTCACCCAGCACACAGGGTTGATAGATGCGGATCAACAGACAGGGCGGTCCCATATATTATTTATATATATATATATATATATATATATATATATATATATATATATATATATATATATATAAATAATATATAAATTATATATATATATAAATAATATATAAATTATATATATATATATATATATATAAATAATATATAAATTATATATATATATATAAATAATATTATATATATATATATATATATATATATATATATATATATATATATATATATATATATAGCCCTGCGACAGACTGGCGACCTGTCCAGGGTGTACCCCGCCTCTTGCCCAGAGAATGCTGGAGATAGGCACCAGCAACCCCTGCGACCCCATGAGGGATAAAGCGGTTCAGAAAATGGATGGATGGATGGATGGATATATATATATATATATATATATATATATATATATATATATATATATATATATATATATATAATACATAATACATAATACATATATATAATACATATATATATATACAGTATGTCAGGGTTCTCTGTGTTTCCGTGCTCTAACTCTGCTTCACAGGTGGTTGTAGTTGACTGGTGGGCGTGGCCCACACCTGCTGCTCGTCAGGAGCTTTCACCGTGGGCTTCTTAAGGAGTGCTCAGACAGATGGAAGACGCCAGAGTGTTAACCCAGTCGTGGTATGCCTAGGCCTCTGACCTGTCTCCTGTGCCTCGTACTTGTGAGTTCTTGGAAACCCTGTTTTTGGACTAACTTTGTCTCCTGTTGTTCTCCAGTTTTGTCGTGTTTGGAATTACTCACCTGTCTTGGCGTCGTGCTCAATGAACCAGCTCTTCAGAATCCCTGCCGCTCAGATTTTGCTCTGGCATCTTCCCTCATACTCCCTTGGTGGTACCAAGCCGGGCGTGAGAACCCCCTTCCTGGATTCACCTGGTTCATTCACAACACTCCGGTTCTTCCATCTGCTCCTCCCGTCAGCCGTTTTCTGTGGTGCTCTCCGGACCCCTCGCCAGCATTACATCTGTCAGCCCTACAGTCACTCAGCCACCTGTTTCCATCAACGAGTTACGGTCACAGAGTTCCCTCGTCTCTTACTCTCCCCGGATAGGTCTCTCCGACTAAACGGTAAGCGGTGCAGCTTCTGGTATTTTCCCCTGGTTCGATCCTCAGTAACATTATTCCCCTTTCTTCCCGCAGTCGATCCAGCTCTGACGTTCAGACCTGGCCCGTCTCACACACTGTGTGCTTTCCCGTTATTTTGAGCCTTTAATAAACATCTTAAAATTGTTTCTGCCTCCGTCTGTATCTGCATGTGGGCCAAACACTTAAAAACCATGACTATATATATATATATATATATATATACATACCCAGCCATCACCGCATCTCAAGACGCCTTAAGATGTGTCTCAAGACACATTTGTTGAGATGTCTTAAGATGTCTTGGAAATATGAAGATGTCTTGAGATATCTGAAGATGTCTTAGAAATAAAATTTAGTAAAATATCACTATCCACTATTCCTTGGTAATATTTTTTGTTTATAGAAAATAATGACAAACCCTATATGACATACTGAGTATTTAATAAAACATAGGTGTCAGGGTTCTCTGTGTTGTTCTGCTCTAATTCTACTCCTCAGGTGTGTCTAGTTGGCTGAGGGGGCGTGACCCACACCTGCGGCTCGTTGCAGGCGGCTTCCTCTGGCTTCTTAAGCAGAGCGCTGACAGATGGAAGACGCCAGAGCCTTAACCAGTCGTGGTACGACGTGGCCGCTGACCCAACTCTTGGAAACCTGCTTGTGAGTTTTTTCGTCTTTGAACTAATTTTGGATCTCCCTGTTTTCGTCACAGTTTTTGGTGCTTGGATGCACTCACCTGTCTTGACGTCTTGTCCGAAGAACCAGACCATCAGAATCCTCTCGCTCAGATTTTGCTCTGGCTCACCCCTCATACTCCCTGGATGTTACCCAGCGGGGCCTGAGATTCCCCTTCCCGGATTCTGCTGGTTCTCCCCTCACTCTGGTCAATCCATCTGTCACCCACTTCCGAGGAGGCCCGCTCTGGATCCCTCACCAGTAACATCTGCCGCCCTCTGCCACTAGCCGCCTAACACCAACAGGGTAGGATCACAGAGTTCCCTCGGCGCTACTTCTCCCCGGTTAGGTCCGCCCAGCTTTATGGTAAGCAGCGCAGTTTCTAGTAGTTCTCCTGGTTCAACTTCCAAAGTCGTTTAATCTTCTTCTTCTCCTTGCAGTCTCTCCAGCCGTGACGTTCTGACCCTGCCGAGTTGCCCGTAGTCCCGTCCTTGATATCTGCCTTTTTCCTAAATAAACCTCTTTTAAAACTGTGCTTTGCTTCCCGATCGTATCTGCATGTGGGCTCGTCACCTGAAAACCATGACAGAAGAAAAATACAGTTCAATGTATTGCAATTATTGCACATAGTATGAATATGTTAAAAGGATTAGGTTTACAAATTTGACATCAAGTTACATGTGTGTCTGGTAAGGTTACTCTATATAAGAGTGTGGATATGCGTTTCTAAGATGCAATTTGTTCCTTGGATTGTGATTTCCCCCCCCCCCCCCCCCCCAACTAATTGACAGTACTGTCCATTGGTGGCAGCAGACTTTGTCCCAATCCCAAGGTTTTCAATTGGCTCCCAGAAGTATTTGTGGTGGAGGAACAGGAGGGTGTCAGTGATGGCTGATGTTGGAAATTTTTTTTTTTTTTTTTTTTTTTTTTTTCCACTTCTTGATACTGTTAGCAGCCTGTCAGTGGGTCTTCTGTGCATTGCAGCAAGAAAGTGGTACCCTCAAACAGGACAAGTGGAATATCTGGGGAGAAACATTGTGCATGGGATACAAAAATTATCTCTAGTAAAACTAACTTAACCTAGTGTTATGCATTATGCTATGAGGTTTACGTTGCCCGGTTTCTCTATAATTCTGCTTACACATTATATTCAAGATGTAACTACTTTACCAGAGATTGCAGCCCATATGGTTGTGATTTTCACTGGTCACTGTCATTCACGTGGGTTGGATTGAAGGGGGCTATCTCCACAAATGAGCCAACTTTGAGAGTCTTTACATCAAATCTGTGAATGAGAATATTAAAACACTTGCCTTCATTAAAAAAGGTATATTATAAAAGGCGCATTCCATTTTTTTTAGATAAATATCCAAGGGTCTAATACACAAAATGATGCACAGCTTCTGGGAAATGCTATGCAGTATGTTTTGTTGTTGGTACAATTGCTGCTCTGTGCTATCCTTTTATGAATTTGGCTGAAAAAATATTAATTCAGTACATTACTACTGCTATTACACAAATGATAAACATTAACATTTTTGTGGGGACAGTGTGGCAGTTTGGTGTTTAATGCATCTCTCTGGTTGCCCAGAGAGAGGGTTGTCAATGATGTTGATATGCTTCCCCTTATCCAAACCTTGGGAATAAAAGCAAATTATGTTAATGATATTCCTATACAAGAAGACAGTGCTTACAGTACATAATGTATAATATGTATTTTCCTGTACTGCATTGAGATCAACTACAGGAGTCACACCTTAGGGCCGAGGAAGATCTCTTCCTGTGTCAGGACTCTATCCCCCATTCTCTCCATCAGGTCTGGCTGGCGCATCATTTTTGACACTTTCAGGTGGGATAGCTCTGGCATTTGGGTTCCAAGGTGCAACCCTGTTAAGAAATTAATTACAATAAATAAAATAGTTTTGTTACCTTTTTTTAGTCATCGTTGATGGAACATCCAAGAATATTTTAATACAACTATTTTAGTAATTTATTTTTGTAACATAGATTTACCTACCAAGCCCATGTCTTTGAAGTTCAGCTGCAGATATCACTGTGGCTGATCCTGATGGCCTGTAAACTGGGGCGTAGCCTGGAAGCCCGGGAATAGATGTATTTTCTGCTGTTTCATCATTTGGTGTTGACAGTGTGCAAAGGGTATCAAACACAGCAATCCTCTTCACCATTCATCTTTCAATACTGACACCATTTTTATGAGCAATAACTGAAGTACAACAAAAATATCAAGACTGAGCTTCAAACACCTTCCAGAACTAGTATATGAAATGTACTGAAAATGTACTTACCCAAGTCCTTGGTCCTCTGGTGGTATCGCTCAAAGCGGCTGCAGTCACCAATCATAGGGTGGCCCAGGCCAGCATATCAATTTGCTCCCCAATGCGTAGTACATATAAACTTATAAATGTAATTATGAAATTATCAACTTACGACGTTGCCTCTGTGATGTTTACAGTGATAAATTCAGGTAGTTGAACACAGAAATGTCGTAAAAATGTGAACTCTGCTAACCTCCAGCTGCCGTACTGTCGTACTAACTGAAAACAAACCTGAGATTCGGAATGTTAGTAAAAACTGCCCTTCAAATTAAGAGCCCTTTAAAACAAAGGTCCATTCAAATTCAAGCCTGAAAGGCAACACAACCCTTGATGCCCATATTTTCCCTTTTTGCCCCCAAATTTTATAATCATAAAACTCCTGTTAAAACAAGATAGCTTGGCCATGCTTTTGAGAAAGGCTGCAAAGGGTGTCTTAAGCCATCTTAAGATTTGAATGTCTTAAGACAAAAAAGATGTCTTAAGACATTTAAAGACACTCAATGTCTTCAAGACACAAAATGCTGTCTAAGAGCATCTCATTTCCTGCAATTGCATGTCTTCAGATTTCTGTCTTAAGATGTCCTAAGACGTCTTGATGTGCACAAATGTCTTGAGACGTCTTGAGACACAGTGATGACTGGGAATATATACAGTATATATATGTGTGTGTGTGTGTGTGTGTGTATGTGTTATAAATATATAAATCAATTGGTTAAATCTAAACATTGTGGTCTTCATTATTTCATAAAACCGTGTGAACCTTTTAAGATCTGGTATAGATACAGATTAGCAACAGACTTTTTGGGGGAGTATTAAGAGATAAAATTACTAATATGAGAAAAAAGTCACAGGAGAATGAAGTAAAAAAAAGACAAAAGTAGTAACATTATGGGAAAAACGTCATATTATGACAATTAAGGGGGAACATTTCCAGAATTGTCACAGTTTGCAGAATTATCCTAGTCCGGGAGTAATAGGGCCAGGTTAGATTCTTATAATTATTTTTATTCTTTACGAGAATAAAGTCAGGAGAATGAAGCCAAAGGGATACCGAAATAAACTCGTAATATTACAAAAATAAAAATATTACGAATAGAAAGTATATTCTGAGATTAAAGTCCCTCTGATACTGTTTAAGTGACTGAGTCTAACTGCAGATTTACCACATTCAACATGGCTGACGCTCTGACGCATCCGCAGCATAGGCAGAACCCGCCCAACGAGGCGTCTACGTATATAAACACCACTCAGTTGCCGTCCATCTTGGGTCACCATGAACACTCCCGTTATCTCTTCCAGGTTATCTTAAAAATTACATTCCTTTCTTTTCCGGTTGATTTTGTCATTTGTATATTTGTTTCAGAACTTTTAAATGTGTTTTGCGTGTTGTTAAATTGTTTTCTGAAATGTGAATTTGTTTTCTGAAATGCACATTTGTTTCAGATTTTGTATCGTTGGTTTGCACTTCCTGGCAACCGTAGTTTAAACTCGATTAGTATAAATATTAACACTCAATGCAGCACGTTCTCAACAAGTAATCGGCTCTATGGTCATTTTCAGATGCCCTACAAAAATACCATTTGCTTTGATTGTCATACATCACCAAAAGTCTGTCTGTTGGAAACAAAAATCCACTTTCCTGAGTCCATCAATGAAATAAGATGGCTGCTTTGTTCTTGGAAAACATATTTTGTTGCTAGATAGACCCCATGAATGGATCAGAAATAGATTCCAAATGTAATAAATTAAAATTGGATAAGGCCACACTCAAAAATATACTAAACTCTGACAGACCTAGATTTTAAATTTAATTAATATCTTTAAAATGAAAATCTTTTGAGGACATTTTCTTTCCTACAAGAAGTAGGAATGAAGAAAGCCAGGTAGCCTTCAAAATATAACCATGTATAAAGATACATGATTGTCAGGGTTCAGCTTTCCCTGCCTCACCCTGAACATTTCCTGGCACCTTCCTCCTCCCATAGAGCACCAACTCCATTCACCTCAGATCATCTGCGCCTGTCGTCACCAATTAACCAGGACTCATTCCACCTGTCAACTCCCTTATATAAGCTCACCTCAGTCTGCTCTTCACTGCTGGTTCCCACGTCTGCTCACGCCTTTCATCTCCCAGCACCCTTCGTCCTTCGTCGTCTTCCTCACCGCCTTCCTCCGCCTCATGCCAGCTTCTCTTCCCTTCCACGTGTCTGCTTGCAGTCCTCCAGCTTCACCTGTGTCTGCCTACCTGCCTGCCCTCGCCTACCTGCCTGTGTTCCCTCTTGTCTGCCTGCTCCAGCTCCACTGCGTCCGCTGGCTCCAGTTGTCATCTCCACCTCATTCAGTCTGGTACAGAAATCTGGTTCTCCTCATCCATACTCCACAAACTTCAATAAAACTGTTAAAGGTGAAACTCTGTGGGTGACTGAATTCGGGCTCAATGACCAACTCCTGACAATGATAGAGACAGACACATAAAAAGAGACCGAAAGATGGATAAACAAGAGAAAGCTTAAGGGAGACAGAAGCTGGTTCATCATATAAAGTTGCATTCTGTGATACTAATGGAAAGGTAAGCGGAAGAAAAATCTTTCCAACCGCTCAAAAAGCGGCACTATATTAATGTAACCCCCAGACAAAATTTATTGGAGAAACACTGACAAGTACAGTACTTCTTTCTCTGCATCTTTCAGGACGAAGCAAGTTGGTTATTTTCTACTGCCCAGCTACTCTTGAGGGCGTAACCCCTTCTAAAGTCTCAAGTGATATCCATCCATCTATTCATCATTTATACCCCACTGCCAGGTAGAGGGTTAGGATTTAAACCCAGGACCTTCTTGCTGCAAGGCACCAGTGCTAATTGTACCACTGTGCAGCCAATTACAACAAAAACTTTATTTTAACAATTCAGTTCATATATAGATTCATTAGAGACAACAGTGCAAGTATATTTAAAAGTACATCTTTGTTAATTTTCAGACTGCAATGAATATTCATACTTGGTCGGGCTAATGATGCATGAATTGCTGCATCAATGGGGTGTGGCATGGAGGTGATCAGCCTGTGGATCTGCTGAAATGAAGGAAGCCATAGAATTGTGTTTAGATCAGGCCAGTCTACTGGCTGGTCAGGTGAATGAATATCATGGCCCTTTAGCAGGTATTGGTACTTTAGGCAGTGTGAGCAGGGGCCAAGTCATTGCTGGAAAACAAAATCAGTATCTCCATAAAGCTTGTCAGCAGAGAGATCCATGACATGCTCTAGATTTCCCTGGTGGAAAGCTATTCTGACTTTGAACTTGGTCAAACAGTGGATCAACTAAAGGAGAAGGCATGGCTTCCTAAATCAGAACTGATGGTGAAGACTTCACACTGGACCTGAAGCAATTTGGATTCTGGGCCTCTCCACAATTCCTCCAGACTCTGGGGTCTTGCTATCCAAAAGAAATTTGAGATAAACTTTTTAACTGAAAAGGCAACTTTAGTGCACTGAACAACCATCCAGTCCTTATCGTGGTATCCCAGGTCCTTCTCATCCTGTCTGGTTCAGGAGTTTCTAATAACATCTGCATCTTGACTCGTAATAGTTATCAGTAGACTAGAATCTACTATCAGAGCACTGCCAAATGCAAAGAAAATCGTAGTTAATTAGGGAGGTTAAGGTTTGTTAGTTTGCTGGCTCAGTTACAGAGGTGTACAGAGGCAGCAACTGTCACAGAAACAGTGATGGATAGATTTACAAAACCTGTTACTGGTCATATTGCCAGAAATCACTACTTTGTCTCTACTTTGTGAAACCTACCCAGTTATCATCTTCAAATGTGATATTGGGGGATGTCTGGGCAGTAGAATCTCCTATATTATTTTGATACAAGGCCCTAATCCCAATGTTCCTGTATTAAACCAGTTGCATTATGTTGGGTCTATAGGTGGCTGCCCATCACAGAGCTGAGCTACAGTTTTGTGCCAGCAAGGTGCAAAACTTGGAGTCAGGAAATCACCTATAAATACGGGTATTAAGATGTCCTTTGTGTAAATATGCATCTCAAAATATAAAGATGTCAAATATTAGTAATACATTCAAAAAGGACAAACCTTGACAATAACAAAATAGAAAAACACGTTAAAGTAACAACAAAATCAGAAAAATTTACTTTTTTAAATCAATATTTTTGAATCTCAGACATTTTTCACATTGGGTGTTTGAGCTATGAGGTTGTGCCCAACCTGAGGAAATAAAAAGCTCTGGAGAAAGCAAAAACGCAAGTGGGTGGGTCAGATTTCTGTGATCCGTCGGTGTCACTTTGTATAAAAGCAAATGAATTAAGAATGATTTTTAATGTGATTCAGAAATAAGCAGGCTTTCGTCGATTTCTGCATCTTGACTTTTTTCTAAATTTGGCGAAGTAAAATTTGCACTAAGGTACTACCTTTATTGATAAAGCTTGCTAATTAACAAGAGGAAGCTATTTACATAGCATACATTGAAAGGAGCAAGTTGAGGTTGTTCTAAGGATCCGATCAGATGTCGCTGGGGAGAGGGATGTCTGGGTTTCCCTCCTGGACCTGCTACCCTCATGACCTGATCTCAGATAAGTGGATGATGGATGGATGGAAGCTATTTACATAAACAAGTATTACTTTCCTGGAAACACCCTTCTGTGGAACTACAGAAAGCCCATACAACTCTAAAAAAAGTAAGTTCTCCTAAGTGTCGGTATGATAAATGCATTTAGTGTGTGATGCCTCTTAAATTATTGATAAAAACTGAAGTTCTTCAATGTGTACAATATGGATCTCTGGAAGACCTCAAAGGATTCTACAAAACATCTAGGGCTACCCTTCCAAATATAACCTTGATATTGTGTCCTTTGCTTCAAGAGAATATTCTTTGGAGTAGATTTTACAACTTCTAATTTGTCCAATTAGGTGTAGGAAGTTATTTATCATATAAACTATCAGTTCTTTTTTGTCATAGAAAAGGGCAAATTTAGAAATATTTTTAATAATTCCCACTTCTCCCAAAAGCGAAGGAAATTCATTTCAAAATTCTCTCTGGTCCAGAATATAATTGCTGTTCCTTCTGTGATATAGTCACTGCATCCACAAAACACTTGTATAAATGTCTATCCATCTATTATCTTTACCCGCTTATCCATGCAGGGTCACAGGGTGCTGGTATTTCCAGCAGTCATTATTCGAAAGGCAGAGTGCACCCTGGACAAATCAGCTGTCCATCATAGGTTAAACAACCATGCAAGCACACATTGATTAACCCAAGAACATTTTGCAGAGACCAGTTAACCTAACTGTTTTTGGACTGTGGGAGGAAGCCAGAGGACCCAAAGAGAACCCTCATGCAGAGGGGGAACATGCAAACTCCATGCAGAAAGAATTCAAGAATTAGCAGCTGGTCTCTTTCTGATATACCACAGTCTTTGTAAAGTTCCTTTTCCTATTTATGTGACACGATTTTAGGTCGTACTAATACAGTTCAGTTTTACTCCTTGGAGTAAAACTGCAATTAAATTTTAAACCAAAGGGAGGCAGTAAGACAGCTAAAAGGATGCCAACCACCGTTAAACAGCAGTGAAGAAGAAGAAGGCGACGGTCAGCGTGTGTCGTGTGAGAGTCTTGGTTCACCGTCCATGACTACTGAGTGTAAAGGTAAGGCTGGAATTCTGGAGTAAAATCACAGACAGAACATCTGTCAGCCGCTATATGTTTTATAAGAGATAATGAAGCGAAATTCATTCTGAAAGGAAATGGAAGGTTACTGTAGCGTTAGCGCACAACTTCCGGTGGTTCCGTGATGCGCTGGTCCAGCAGCAGCTGCGGGATGAAGATTACATTTTTCAATTCAGTTTTATTTATATAGCGCCAATTCACAACACATGTGATCTCAAGGCACTTTACAAAATCTAATTCAATCAAATCATCTTGGCAGATTGGTCAAAAAGTTTCCTATCTAAGGAAACCCAGCAGATTGCATCAAGTCTTGACGAGCAGCATTCACTCCTCCTGAAAGAGCGTAGAGCCACAGTGGACAGTCGTCTGCATTGTAGATGACTTTGCAGCAACCCCTCATACTGAGCATGCATGAAGCGACAGTGGAGAGGAAAACTCCCCTTTAACAGGAAGGAAAACCTCCAGCAGAACCAAGCTCAGTGTGAACAGTCATCTATCAAAGCAGCTCACTGTTCCACCGCTGGAACCAAACCATCTAAATAGGTTCTGTTATCTGTTAGTTACCATGCATGCACCTGTCCTGTAGAACTCATGCTGTTTCTGTTCGCTAGACCTCTGGAACCATCAGCATCACTTTACCTTCCACAAGACATGTCCAGTTCTGGTGGTGACCTGAACTTCTGTCCTGAATGTGGGAATGTTCTTCCACTCCCTGGAATATCCGACACAGTCTGCTGCGCTCGCTGCTCCTTCTGCATTCCTGTAACAGGTACTGGTTGTCTGATTCTGACCCATTCTGCACATGCTGTGTGAATAAGCTTAGGAACCAACATAGAACAGAGCCTTTGTTCCTGAAGCTGGCTGGGGAACGTGGAACATCCTACCCCAGCTCCTGCATCAGGCAGGCCAGGCATTTGGTGTTGGTTGATCACTGGACAGCATGTAGGACTTAAGGCATTAGGCCCCGTGGTTATCCTTCTGTCCCATAATGATAATTTTAATGCATCTGTGGAGAAAACAGCAAGCCCAGTCACTAATTTTTGTATATATTAAATGACATCACTGCATGGACCAGCCTGAAGTGCAGCGGGTGTAAACTGAAACATCTTGTGGTGGTGGCCACACCTGCACTACTAGGCCTGTCACAATGACACACTTTGCTGGACGATAAATTGTTCCAGAAATGATTGCGATAAACGACAATAATGGCAGTTTAAAGAGGTGCTGCCCTTTAATTTAGTTGAAAAGCATGCGTTTGGGAAAATGTTGCAAACATTTGACACCCGATATGAATTGCCTGGGATAGGGCTGAACAATTAATCACATTTGCAATATAATCGCAATTTAAAAAAATGCAATTTCCAAATTGCAGAGGTCTGCAATTTTTGGCTATGTAACAATTAATGGATAAGACACGTCCTTTAGGTGTTGTTAATGTGTTTAAAGGGGTTTGCCTCCACATGGAAGGGAATAGAGTTGGATCAGTGAGATATTGTAATTTTATTACTTTAGTTAGTTTTAGTTTATATAATCATACTTTTTTTACCAGGAACTTTCAGGAATCTCACCATAGCATTAAGTACTGGTCAAACTGTTTAATCCATAGACTTGTTTGTTGGTTGCACTGTGCACTCTATGTTCAACAAAGATTGATGTCCAGTTCAACAAGCTGTTCTCTTGAACAATAATATTCTGATTAATAAAAACAGTTACATTTCGTGTTTTAAATAGTCCTTGTTTACAAACATCTTTATCTACAGGGCATTTTTGTTATTTGTGGTTAATGCAGAGAAAAGTCCAAATTAAATTGCAAACACAATTAAGGTTGCAATTTTGATGTTTGGCAAAATCGTACAACCATAGCCTGAGAAAACAAATGTGTCACAAATGACAATTCCACAGCTGTAAAACAGCTCAAAAGAAAACCTTATTATGCCATTATCATTATATTAGTTGAAAATGCTCTCCAGAGATACCTCCTGAGCCACCATCGTCCCTAAAGCCAGGTTTCCTCCTTCTGTCAGAAACAAGTAGGCTAACAAGTAATCTTAACTCATCACACCAAGTTACTCTGCATGAGCACACTGTACAGTAAAAAGTGATGATGGAGATTGCCTGCAAGAGCAAAATAAAGTATTATGTGTTGAGAAACAAATGTATTAGCTGAGGATCAAACGACAACAGTTGCCCCATGGAGGTTGGCTGTTAGGAATTTGCAAGGCCCCTTGAAACAGACGAGAGAGGGAAAGAAGCGTCATTGTTGTCATCACTAAGGCCACAGACTAATGGCTCTGGCTGAAGAGGAAGAATCTGTGGTTTGCTGGTAAGAAGCAACTTATTTTGAGGTCACCAGGGATAGACTGTGTACATATGGTGTATGATGCAAAACACCTGATGACCACAGGTAACATCACCAGCCTACCTTCACTTGTTTTACTGTTATACTCCAAAATAAATACCATAAACACATGCAGTCATGTAAAAAAATAGTGTTTGTCCACTTCCTTTCTTATTTTTCCTGTTTGTCACACTTAAAGGAGCAATAAGTTAGACATTTACTATAAAATCAAACAAAATCATTGTCATCTGGGATGGAAGAAACATTCCCTATAAACAGTCAGTCCTCTCTATCAGCAATGTCTTAGTCAAGTTTTTTTCCTGTCAAAACAAGAGGTACAGTCCGGAACTACTTCAATTCAGAGTTTAGCCTGTGTTTACTTCCTGGTTCCTGAGCCAATCATATGAGAGTTCCCAGGGTTTCCAAAACAGCATTTGGAATTTTATTTTGGCAAAATAGCAGCAGCCAGCAAACATGGAAGCCAGTAAGAGAAGCGGACCAGAAATAGAACAGGATACAACATCGTATACCTATCCTGTGGAAGTAAAAATTCTGGGGAGTTTCACAGCAGCGAAGGACCGTTGAGGAAACAGCATAGGCTGTTGTCAGTAGCAGGCTGTTGGATCTCCGCCTCTCTTTGGGCAAGCAGTTTATTCAACAACAATATTCAACAATAACAGAGTTTGGCTGAATAGTCTCCACCCGTCATCTCGAATTTAACTACGCACTGTCCTTGTCTCTCTTGACTTGATGACCTGTGCAACACTCTGCTTTAACCTGTTAAGACCCGAGAATTGGTCCAAACAAAGGCTGGGACTGTTTAGCTGATGCAGGACTTGGAAGACTAGCTGTGATAAATGGACCCATGGATTCTGCAGTCTATCAAAAAAATCCTGAAGGAGAAGGTCCAGCCATCTGTTCCTGACCTCAAGCTGAAACCAACTTGGGTTCTGCAGCAGAACAATGATCCAGAACACACCAGCAAGTCCACCTCTGAATGGCTGAAGAAAACCAAAGTGAAGACTGTGGAGTGGCCTAGTCAAAGTCCTGACCTGAATCCTAGAGATGCTGTGACCTGACCTTAAAAAGGCAGTTCCTGCTGGAAAACCCTCCGATGTGGCTGAGTTCCAGCAATTCTGCAGAGATGAGTGGACCAACATTCCTCCACAGTGCTGGAAAAGACTCACTGCAAGTTCTCGCAAATGCTTCATTGAAGTTGTTGCTGCTAAGGGCAACCGAACCAGTTAAGGGAGCAATCTCTCTGTCACACAGAACCATGTAGATTTGGTTTTTTTCTCCTTTAATAATAAAAACCTTGATTTAAAACCTTCATTCTGTTTACTTGTATAGTCTTTCACTAATATTTAAATTTGTTTGATGTCCTGAAACACTTAAGTGTGACAAACATAAAAAAAATAAATCAGGAAGGGGGCAAACACTTTTTCACACCACTGTATAGAGTTCCACCTGTATAATAAAAGGTATTGTGTGATTTTTTTTTTTTTGTATGTAACACTATGGCTTTTGTTGAAAATAAAGGTTAAGTAACGCTTCGCAACTTTGCATTATGCTACCATGCATCACTGTGTGGTGAGTTTTGATTTTGTTTCTATATGTTCATTACCCAGAATTCTCTGGCCTGGAAGTCTGTTCAACTGTGGTCTTTAACCCTGTGGAGCAGTCATCAACTGCTCTGGAGGAGGATGATGGCTCAGAGCTGAAGGGACCTGTGGTAAGACCAGCCTGATCATATAGCTACTCATGCTGTTAACAGTTGGAAATGGTTAATAAGGTCATCTGCTCCCTTCAGATTGACAGACGCTGCACTCGTTGCAATAAAGAAGGGATGATTTACCACACCAGGCAGATGAGATCTGCAGATGAAGGACAGACTGTCTTCTTCACCTGTATACACTGCAGGTGATTTTACCAGGTCTTTCTATTTCAATGCAGCTTTTTGGTGGTTGACTTATGGGTTTGATATTTTGTGTTTTAGGTATCAAGAAAAGGAAGACTCCTGAGAGGCATATCTGTTTACTACAAAACACTGATTTTAGGACCAGGCAATGGGGTGGAAGCTTGCCATCTCCAGTGGAGGTGTTCAGTGATTGTTCTAGATCAGGAATCTCACTTCAGAGGAAGTCTGTCAGAATTGCTGTAAAGAAGACTCAGTTTTTAATGTTGTTCATGGTTACTGCTGTAGAGTACAACTCAACTGGAAATAAAGTTTAAAAATATTTGATTCATATGTTGTATAAACATTTAGTTTCAATTGGATGTTGTATTGATATAAGCAAAGATGTAGGGGTATAATTATCTTTGTCATTGCAACATACATTCCAATGAAATTTGTTCTCTGCATTTAACCCATCCCCTTGGGGAGCAGTGGGCTGCCACTGTGCAACGCCCGGGAAGCAATCTGGGGTTAAGGGTCTTACTTGGGGACCCAGAGTGGCAGTCTGTGGGAGTTGAACTCAGAACCTCCGGGACACAAGCACAATGATGCACTCATATTAAACTTTGGATTGATATTAATACCCAATATTAATATTGCTGTTAAGACGAACAAGCAGTTTTACTATTCAAACTGACGCTGTTAAATATTGATATGTTGTGCATCCCTAGAATGTTGCATTCTGCTAAAGCAGACTTTTTCTACTCTAAAAATTAATACCAAAGGTTAAATTAAGTAGGATTATTAAAGGTTCAAGACACTAAATTCCATTTATGAACTGACAGTTGACTTGATCTAAGTTTGGAAACTAAGTTGTTTATTAATGTCTAACTTTGTATATGAACTAAAAGATTGATTTAACATTTATCCACATTTAGAATATAGGCTAGAGAGTAGGATTTAATGTTTTTTCATTTAAGTGTAGTAAATCAGACAGACTTTCACCAGTCTAATAAACTAAGACTTCAACTAAAAATAAAACAGGATTTTCTTCATGTTTTACACTGGTTAAGGCTATTTAAATAAGTAAATATTTCAATATATAGTAATTTGCTGTAACACAGCGATCCTAATCTCATTATTTAAAATGTACTGTATGCACAATGGCTTAAAGTGTTTGCCAATTTATAATCTGTTAAGCATTTTTGATAACTAGGAATTTTACTTTTACATTACTGCAGAGGGATTTTGGCAACATTAGGGGGTTTTCCAGACAGAATGGCCTGCAATTCATTTCACAGCATATTGGTTACATTTAAGTAGGAATTCTGACTATGCCTTTCTATTTTTGGGAACATTCCAAGAATCTTGCTTTTGTTTCCTACATTGAAATGTTTGGAAAACTTCCCGTAAAGATAGATGGCCAAACACTGCTCGTTTTACATTATCCATCAGAACACCAACCATTATGCCACATTGTCTCAATTTAGCTTTATAAATGCTATCCCGATTCACGCTTGATATTTACTGAAGATTCCAGGGATCCAGATGAAGGGACTGCAGGCCATGTTCCACCTGGTGAAACATAAAAACGGGCCTGATCATTTACAAGTTTCTTCCATTGGCCTTCTAGAAATTGTACTTGTTTTACAGCTGTTAGAATAAAGTTCTCTGTAAACAATAATCTGTGGTGGTGGTACCTGTCTCCAGTGGTCATCTTGCAAGAGGCTTGGTGATGCTATGAATAGGTTGTCAGTCCATCACAGTGCTTAAGAAGCCTAAGTAATACTGTAAGTGCTGGATGACTTTAAATTTCCTGTATTTAAATTGTGACAAGACAGAAGTTGTAATCTTTGGACCAGAGTCCTCAAAAAAATAAACTTCTTAATCAGTCACTTAATCTGGATGGCATTAACTTGGCCTCTGGTAATAAAGTAAAAAATCTTGGTGTTATTTTTGACCAAGACACGTCATTTAAATCCCATATTAAACAGGTTTCCAGGGTTTCCTTATTATCACCTCCGGAATGTTGCCAAAATTAGAAACATTCTGTCCAGGGGTGATGCTGAAAAACTAGTCCATGCATTTGTTATTTCAACGCTGAACTATTATAATTCTTTACTATCAGGAAGTCCACAAAATGCAGTTCAAAGTCTTCAGATGATCCAAAATGCTGCAGCAAGAGTTCTGATGAAAATCAACAAGAGGGATCATATTTCTCCAATTTTAGCTTCCCTTCATTGGCTTCCTGTTAAATCAAGAATAGAATTTAAAATTCTTCTTCTAACGTATAAAGCCCTTAATAATCAAGCTCCATGATATATCAGAGCTATGATTACCCCATATGTTCCTAAAAGAGCACTTTGCTCTCAGACTGCAGGTCTGCTGGTGGTTCCTAGAGTCTCTAAAAGTAGAATGGGAGGCAGATCCTTTAGCTATCAGGCTCCTCTCCTGTGGAACCAACTCCAAGTTTTGGTCTGTGAGGAAGTCTACTTTTAAGACTAATCTTTAAGACTAATCTTAAAACTTTCCTTTTTGACAAAGCTTATAGTTAGAGTGGCTCATGTTACCCTGAGCTACCTCTATAGTTATGCTGCTATAGGCTTAGGCTACTGGAGGACATCAGGGTCTATTTTTCTCACTCTACTGAGTTCTACTGTTTTTCAGTTTTGCATTGCTTGTCATCATTTCAGCTTTTAGATTTTTTTTCTCTCGTTTTTTTCTTCATAGTAGGTACACCTGGTCTGGCGTTCTGTTAGCTGTGACATCATCCAGGGAAGACAGATCACCTGCTATTACCATCTAATGTAGAACAGATTACTGGATCAATGTGTGCTTCTGTGCTTGTTTGTCTCTCTTATTGTGTCTCTGCTCTGTCTTCTCTAACCCCCAGATGACCGTACATACTGAGCCTGGTTCTGCTGGAGGTTTTTCCTTCTAGTTAATTGGGAGTTTTTCTTTCCACTGTCGCTTCATGCTTGCTCAGTATGAGGAATTGCTGCAAAGCCATGGACAATGCAGACGACGCTCCCTGTCGTTCTACGCAGTGCCGGCCCGAGCCTCTTGGGGGCCCTAAGCAGAATTTGATTTGGGGGCCCCCATCCCACCATGCAGAATCACCTATGCTAGAAGATGATTGATACAAATGTCACGCTATAATGTTATAGGGAATATTATAATAATAATCAAATTGTTTTTATTGATTTTTCATATTGAAACAAAAGACATCCCATTCAAAACATACAGAACAAAAGAGTAGGACTCAAAATTTACATCACAAAAACAGCTCAAAAAACACAAACTAACGACAAGACAGATCCTACTACCATACACACCACCCGTGTTCCAGTTAAAACTAGATACATATAATTATTATCATTGTGGTTGTTATTGCCATTCAAACCTGAGGGGAAAAAAAGGGGGGTGACGAGGCTGCTAGTTATGCTGAAGCAGATGAAAATTCAGATTCAAAATAGGAAATAAAAGGTTGCCAGACCTTGAAATATCTCTTAGTGTTGCCCTGTAAAGTAATTCTAAGATGTTCCAACTTTAGGTGTGCCATCACCTCCTCTACCCATCTTTTGTGAGTTGGCGGTGCTGCTTTTATCTAATTAAATAAAATCCATCTCCTGGCCAACAATGACGAAAATGCCGTTGCTTTCCTTTAATTCGTTAATTCTGTTTCCCCTGGTGCCACACCAAAAATGGCTACCAAAGGAAAGGGTTCAATATTTTTCTTGTAAATGGATGAAAAGGTTTTGAAGATTTTGATCCAGAATTCTTTGAGCCTGGAGAGAGACCAGAACATTTGAGATGTGTTGGCTGGAACATGTTTACATGTAGGGCAAGTCGGATCAGCTCCCTGGTAAATTCTTGCCTATTTGTCCCTTGTGAAATGAAGTCTATGTACCACTTTAAACTGTGTTAGTCCATGTCTAATACGTACAGACGAAGAATGTATGTGTTCTACTGCCCACCTCCATTCATTATTTGATATGTCCAGCTCTAATTCTTCCTCCCATTTCCTTTTTATGTAGGCAAGGGATGGGGAAGCCACCCTCTGGATATTTACATAGAGCATAGAAACCGACCCCTTAGTAGTCAGATTCATATCCAATAGCCAATCTATCCACCCACTCTGTGGTGATTCAAGAGAGGAGGATGTCTTTTCACAAAATCTCGAATCTGAAAGTATCTGAAGTAATTAGTTTTTAAGGGGATTCCATATTCCTTTTCTAGCTGAGCAGCAGACATAAGTACACCATCTTTAACCAGATATTTAACAGATTCCACCCCAGCTCTATACCATTCTTTAAATGCTGTTCCCCCCAGAGCTGGAGAGAACAGGTGATTGCCATAAACAGGAGCAGACAGGAGGCATTTCTCTTTTTAAAATGAGTTCTGAATTGGACCCAGATTTTGATATAGTTTCATACAACAGAGTTATTTGTGTATAGGTGCTTGCTTAGGGGCAGAGGGGTACAAATCAGGGAACGCAGGGATATTGGGCTAGATGAATATCTTTCCATATGTACCCATACTGGGGTTTCCTCATCATCTAACTGCGAGACCCAAAATAGCAATTTATGTAGATTAGCTGCCCAGTAATAATGCATATAATTTGGTAGGGCTAGGCCCCCCTCCTCTCTCTGTCTCTCTAGAAACTCTCTTCTTATCCGGGGGACTGTTTTTTTTCCCATATAAAGGTAGATGTACATTTATTTAATTTTTAAAAAAAATATGTAGGAATAAAAATTGGTATTGTCTGAAATAAGAACAGGAACTTTGGCATTACGATCATTTTGAGAGTTTATCTTACCTGCAAATGATATTGGGAGAGATGACCACCTTTCCGTATCTGATTTCACCTTATCCGCTGTTACTTTAAAATTGTGCTTAAACAAATCTTTATATTTGCTTGTTACCGTAACACCTAAATATGTGAATTTGTCTTTCATGGTTGTAAAAGTATAGGCCTGGAATGATAGTCTCCTCGACTGTTCATTAATTGGGAAAAACACTTTTTTCTAGATTAATTTTATAACCCGAAACCCTCCCGAAGTTTTCAATAATGAGAGCCACCGAAATGCTTGTGGCAGGATGTGACAGGAAAAGGAGAAGGTCGTCAGCCTATGGCGAAAGTTTATGATTTTGCATCCCCCTGCGTATTCCCCCAAGTTCAGCAGCATTCCTCAACATTATTGGAAGGGGCTCGATTGCCACATCAAAGAGCAGGGGTGACAGAGGACACCCCTGTCTTGTTCCCCCGAAACAGAGGGAATGGGTCAAATATTATGTTATTCGTTCTTACCATATCTTGGGGATTCGCATATATTAACTCAATCCACGAACGAAATTTAGGACCAAATCCCAATCTCTCAAGGATGTTAAACAAATTAAGATACTGTATTCTATCAAAGGCTTTGTGGGCATCTAGGGATATTACAATCTCTTGATCAATGTTATCATCAGTAGTGTATATCAAATTAAAAAGGCGACGGAGATTACTGGGAAGCTGTTAACCAGCAACAAATCCTGTCTGGTCAGGATGTTTTATATTACTTATAACAGGCTCAATCCTTGCTGCTAGTACTTTGGTCAATATCCTATAATGACATCCGAATAGACTCACTGGACGAAATGATTCACATTTAAGTGGATCTTTATTTTTCTTAAGGGTCACCGAAATCATAGCCTGTGACTGTAGCGAATATTATAAACAAATACAGTGAGGTTATGTATTAATATAAAATAAATTAATAAACGATACAAAAAAATTAGGGCTGGGCAACGATTAAAATCTTTAATCGCGATTAATCGCGTAATTTGCCTGATTAATCATGATTAATCGCATTCTATGTGCAAACTCCAAGAATGAATTCAAAAGTAGTGTAAAGAGCACTTTTATTTTAATGTTCTGCTGCCATATGAACAAAAGTGTTGTAACATTTGTAGCACTTATCAGTAACACATATTTAGTGTAAAGCTCAACTTAAACATGTAAAACAAAAAATAGCAATAATAATAAATTAAAGCTTATTGCCACTGACAGGAAATTCTCTTTATGGGGAAAAAATCTACCAAAAACAGGCAATTTCTGAGGTAACAGCAGGGAGCAGCATTACCATTTTATGTTCAATACCAAAGTGTGAAGCACAAAAAAAGGTCTACAGTAGCTATCCACTTCGCCATTACATTGGTTAGCTTCTCTGAGTCATTGAATTGTTTGGTGATGTCTACAGTGTGTTTGGCATTTAAGTGATATGTTAAGCTCAAGGTGCTCTGGTGATAAGAAAGTTTAACTTGGCAGTGGTTACAACTAACTTGTTTCTGTCATATTCGTTGCTGAAAGAACTTTAAACTGAAATGCTTGCTAACTCGATATGCTTGCATGATTATTTGACGTTAACACACGTTTTTTTTGTTGTTGCTTTCCCGCGTGCATATAGTGAATGGCAGGGAAAAAACAGGCAAAAATACATGGATACTTTGAAGCGAGAAGCGACTTCACCGACGGCGTCGATGCAGACTTGTCAGCTTTAATTTTTTCCGCGTTTTACTTTTTCCAGCCAGCACCTTTCTTCCTGTTTGAATCCGAGGCTGGGCTGATAGCGAGGTTACTGGTGCATTATCGCCACCTACTGGTCTGATTCAAACCCCTACACCGCAGCAACAGACCTTCACAAAATAAAAGCATGTGAGCAACATGCGTTAATGCGCGATAAAGTAAATATCGCCATTAATAGTCTAATGAATTAATGCGAAATTAACGCGTTAACTTGCCCAGCCCTAAAAAAAATACTTCAATCTTTTTTTTAAACTTCTGAATACAAACTGTCACAAAACATATTAAATCAATCCTTTCATCATCATTCATTCATTCATTCATTTATATCATTGTTTGAGTTATTGAATTGTTAATTGTAAAAAAATAATAATAAAATAAAATTGGGGGCCCCAAGCTTCTTCAGGAGGAGTGAATGCTGCTTGTCGGGACTTTGATGCAATCAACTGGGTTCCCTTAGTTATTCCAAAAAAAAGTAAAAAACAAAGCAACTGGACTTGTTTTCTGAAGTTTGAAGACGTTTCGCTTCCTATCCAGGAAGCTTTCTCAATTCAAAAAGTCTGGAGTAATGTGGAGTAAATACTCAAGACTTTTTGACCTGGATGACTGAGAATCTTCACCAGCATAGTTCCCTTAGATAGGACATTTTTTGACCAATCTGTAGAATCTGACCCAATCTGAATAATCTGATTGAATTTGACTTTGGAAAGTGCCTTGAGATGACATGTTTCATGAATTGGCGCTATATAAATAAAATTGAATTCAATTTAATTAATTGCATTTCATTTGACAGTTTTATTTGTGTGGGGTGGGGTGGAGGGGTTCTTACTAATGTGCTAAAATGAACAGTAAGAAAGACTTATTCCAATAAGTAGAGCAGAAATCTAGTTATTCACCAGATTCTGTGGCACATAGATCATGGCAAGTACATGAGATCAGTGATACGACAGTAGGCACAGAAGTCAGGGAGTTTGTCCTGTAACCAGCAGGTTGCCGGTTTGATCCCCTTCCCCGACCGTCTCACTCATGTCCTTGGGCAAGACACTTGACCCGCTTTGCCTGCTGGCAGTGGTCAGAGGACCCAGTGGCAGCTGTGGCTACAAACATAGCTCACCACTGTCATGGTGTGGATGGCTGAATGTAGTGTAAAGTGCTTTGGGGTCGTCGGACTTGATAAAGCGCTACATAAGTACAGGCCATTTACCGTTATTTACTATAACATGCCTATTTAACCTTTAAAGGCAGGTTGAGATTTTAGAGGAATGCAAACAAGACATGACGCTATAATCCCCTATTTAAAAATAAAAACTTCAAAATTATACATTGCATAAGATACACATGCACGCAACTAGGAAATAAGATAAGATAAGATAGGCTTTATTGATCAGCGGCTTTATTGATCAGAATGAATATTTAAAAAACTGAAATACAGAAACTGGTACAAAAATGAGCATTACACTTATCACTAAGCCTAAAATGTACCTCCTCTAAGTGGGAGGAATCAGGCAGACTGGTACTGGCAGCCTATCAACACAACAGAGGCTGAGCTAAAGCTAGGCTTGCAATCAAACAGAAAATGGGGAGAAACTCCTTACAGGATCGACTGTCGTTTAAAGCGTCATTTATGCGTGCGCTTGCAAGCAGCTGTTACATGGAGAAAGGGGAATACAAATTACTGACTTATCACGTTGTGTAAAGTTCGGTCTTATGTGACAATGTTGTCTTTTTTGGCTTCTCAAACGTCCATCATATTAAGCCGGAATCCAAATTAAACAAAGACGTTTTAAAAAGCGTATGGACGTTCCGCCATCTTGTCGCCCCCCTGGGGGTAACTCCTTACCATGGGAGGATCGACCGTCGTTTAAAGCATCATTTATGCGAGCGCTTGCATGCGGCTGTTATACAGAGAAAGGGGAATACAAATTACTAACGGGTTTAAAGGGGACATATGAAGCTCCCCTTACCCAGCATGCAGCACCAACAAACACAGAAGTCTGAACCAGGAGGGAAACAAGGTGATGTCAGACGGGTAAGGGAGGGTCCTTTTTTATAGGGACAGCTAGATCCACAGGGAAACCGGGACTTATTTGTAGAGGTGGGCCGATACCGGGTTTTTTGGTATTGATTCGATACCAAGTAAATACAGGGTCAGTATCGCCGATACCGATACCAATACTTTTTTATATTTAAGCTTGATGTATCATGAAACTGTTGACCTTTTGGTGTTTTTGTGATTTTTACTTTATTATTACAATTGAACAATGGAACATTAACAAAAAGTTTCAACGCAATTTAAAACAAAACAAAATTAGCACACCACAACAAATACTGTAAATAGTTTCAACCTTCAGTGCACTACCTTTCTGGCCTTAAACAAAGTAAAAATAAAATATAAAGTAAAAATTAAATAAATAAATAATGAAAGTATAAGTTCAACGAATAATTCACAGAAGCTACTCTGTGGGCTTTCTCCCCCAGTTGAGAACAAACGATTTGGTTAGTGGTTTTGTTCAAGAACAGCATCGTGTTCACATTTTTTGCTTTCAGTGAACATTGCCTGATGCTCAGTAGCTTTCCTGCCTTCGAAAAAAGCCTCTCAGCTGGCACTGAGGTTGCAACAACTCCTAAATGTCGCTCTGTAAGTTTGCTCAGACAAGGTGTTACATCTCCAAGGTAGATGTTGTGTTTTTTTTGTGCGCTGATTCTTTGTCCTGTGTTAGGCTCCACCTTCTCCAGGATGCGGGTGTGGTTTCCAGAGTCCCATGCAATCAGCTATCACCTGTGTCCTATTTAAAGGCTGTGATCCTGCACCTCAGTGCCTCTTGCCTATGACATCAGTGCAAATGCCTGTTTTGTCTATTTTTATGTACACTTGGTCAGACTGTGTTGGTAGGGGAGAGCTGCCTTTTGGTTTAACCCCAGTTTTCTCCTGTTTATGTGATTGTTAGGTTTAGGTTAGTACTATTTTGCTTTCATTGTTGTTAGGTAAGTTCTTCTTTTATTTTGTGGTTAGGGTTGTTTTGTTTATGTTGGCCCAGGGCTCTCCCTGAAGTTTTAACCGTCTGAATTGTAAATAACTTAAATACTAGTAGTAAATAAATATTTAAAAGATAACTCTGCCTCCTCAATCCACTTCCTCATTTTATGTCCGTCCCATATATCCCCTAGACTAAGCCAGGGGACGTAACATAAATTGGAGGCTCGTCCGAGAGTGTTTAATCCTGTCTGTATATTTTTGAAGTGGATTGTTGGAGTTTTGTTCTTAGGTGTATTTGGCAGAGAGTGTTGGTATGGCAACTCGTATTTTCAACTTGCATTCTTTTGTAGATGATCCTTCTTGGGAGGAGTTGGAAAGATGCAGAAAACAAGACCTATTTTCTTTAGCAGCCTATTTTGAGTTGGATGTAACCAAACAAATGGTTAAAGAGCCATTTTTAGCCATTTTTCGAGACGGAAAACACGCTTGTGTCATGTAAACATGCTTAAATCCTTTCATTCTTGATCTGGATCTCTTTACAGCCCTGTAAAAGAGCCTGCTGAATCTTCACTGCAACAAAAGCCGTCTCCATATGTTCTCTTGTGTTCTTCAGGACTGAAGGAAGGTGCAGATGAAGATGGGCTTAAACTCTGTGATGCCAGTTACCAGAGTGGTATTGTTACACCCCCCCAGGCGTGGGGTGAAGTGCGACAGTTTAATATCCTGTTAAAAGGATGAAAGATGTTAATAGTAATCAGCGAGGCGGACGCAGTGTGTTACGTTGGCTTCTTCTCTCAGCAGACTGACAATAGTTTTTATTAAACAGCAAAATACAACATCATGCCAAGTCCACTTTGTCTTCCATTTCCCACAAATGTACTAAACGCTGACAGTTTATATGTTCAAAAATGTTTTCTCCTTATTCAGGTAGAATCAAATGAGTCCATATGCTTAACAGTACTCATATGCCAAAATACACTTCTTCCGTCAAGGTAAAGAAAGTAGAATACATTTACTTTGCAAACAGTGATCATATGTAAAATGCATGACTCAGTGTTTAAAGTACAAGCTATTTATACTCTGAAACAATCATATGCACAAAATAGAAATACTCAAAATCTCATTATACTCCAGGGTGGACACGGGACTCACGTCCCTAATAGCTGCATACAACATGTGAAAAATTAAGTACCCATACAGGCGTACAGTATAACACTGTGTATTGAAGTTGCTAAATGGACTGGGCTACTGGCAAAGTAGACAAACCAACTGATACAACAATACTAAAAGAAGATACATGAGCAACACCACTCGTAGCTTGAGCATGGGGTTAATGCCGACAGATAGCTAGCCCCTCCTGAACATCACTATACTCTGAGGATAACAGCGCCGCCCGAACTAGGTCAGCGCCAGCTTTAATACGTTGAGTTGTCGTAACTACTGTCTGGCAAGCTAAGTTACGCTCCAGCTAAATCAACTTAGTGCTTAGGAACACTTCAACACTTTAACCTCATTGCAGGTCTGCAGAACATACATATTTGTGGAGCCAGTCTGTCAATACTGAGCCATAGGTTATAAAATAAAAGCGGGAGCTTAGATCACTGGTTACTAGGCCCGTGGTGAAGCTAGCGGAGGCGCTAATGCTACTTGCTAGCTAACTATCATTAATAACCTACCCACATATATCGCTGCAAACTCTGAACAGTTCATACACTCACTCTTAGTCTCTGTAATATTCCCTTATGCCTTTAGATACGTTTTCTGGCAAAAACCCACCTGTTAAAAGGATGAAAGATGTTAATAGTAATCAGCGAGGCGGACGCAGTGTGTTACGTTGGCTTCTTCTCTCAGCAGACTGAGAACCGTTCAGAAGGCCACAAAACAAAACGCGTCGCCTTGGGAGGCTGCCCCCCCTGCTGGTGGGAATAGGTAGCAACGCCTTAAAACTGACAACCTTAAAATGAGGATTTATGGGAACTCACATCTAAAGGGAATCATACATAATAAATCTATATAAATGTGAACACACATTTAGTGGATGTCACAGTATCAGCCAGAGTGCTAGAATGCTCAACTCTGAGGTATTGTCCAAGTTGTCTACACATCTCTCATTTCTAATGTGAACAGAGATTGGACATTGAGAGTCTTATACACGCTCATCCAAAACCTTTTGGTGACATTCCGTCACGTACTACAGTGATGGAGCATGACATCAATGTTGAGAATGCTGTGCCAGTTAAGCAACATGCTTATTGTGTGAATATGACCAAAAGAGAACTGATGAAAAAGGAAGTGAACTATCTGCTACAGTATGGTCTGGCCATACCAAGTTGTAGTCCATGGAGTTCTCCATGCTTGGTCATGCCAAAGTCAGATGGCACGCCTCGCTTTTGTACAGACTTCCGTAAAGTCAATGCGGTTACGGTGCCTGATTCCTTCCCACTGCCCCGTATGGAAGACTGTGTTGACAGTGTTGGATCAGCTGATTATGTGACTAAGCTGGATTTTCTTAAAGGTTATTGGCAAGTACCTTTAACCAGCAAAGCCTCAGAAATCTCAGCTTTTGTTACACCTGATCACTTTTTACAATATACCGTGATGGCATTTGGGATGAGAAATGCTCCTGCAACCTTTCAGAGATTGATGTCAACTGTATTATATGATGTGGAAAACTGTAAGGTTTATCTTGATGATGGGGTTGTCTTTTCTTCCACGTGGTCTGAGCATGTTGCCACTTTATCCACTGTGTTTAAGCGTCTGGCTGATGCTTCTTTGACTTTCAACTTGGCTAAATGTGAATTTTGCAAGGCCACCGTGATGTATCTTGGAAAGGAAGTTGGACAAGGCCAGTTTCGTCCCATCAGTGCAAAGGTAAATGCCATCCTTGCTTTTCCAGTGCCAGAAACGCACAGAGAGCTACGCAGATTCTTAGGTATGGTTGGTTACTATCAGTGTTTTTGCAAAAACTTTTCTGAAGTGGTAGCACCGCTGACTACCCTGTGCAGTCCAAAGCTACCATTCCTTTGGAGTACTGAATGCCAACATGCTTTTGAATGTGCAAAAGGTCTCTTGTCAAGTGCTCCTGTTCTTGCTGCTCCAGATTTTTCCAAGCCCTTCAAGCTTGAGGTGGATGCTAGTGAGATTGGGGCTGGAGCTGTTCTCCTTCAAGATGATGCCCAAGGAGTACCTCATCCTGTGTGTTTCTTCTATAAGAAGTTCAACACCCATCAAAGGCGCTATTCGACTATTGAGAAAGAAACTCTGGCAATGCTCTTGGCTCTTCAACACTTTGACGTGTACGTGGGTTTCATTTCAAAACCTGTGGAAGTTTTTATGGACCACAACCCCCTTGTGTTTCTTTCACGTATATATAATAGCAATCAACGACTCATTAGGTGAGCATTAATTTCTCAAAACTATAATATAGAAATCAAGCACAAGAAAGGATGTGACATCGTAGCAGACACCCTCTCAAGAGTGTGACTGTGTGCATAGTTAACAAACTTATGTTTGTTCTTATGGGTGGGGGTGTTACATCTCCAAGGTAGATGTGAGTGTGTGTGTGTGTGTGTGTGTGTGTGTGTGGTTTTTATTTTATTTTTTATTTATTTTTTATTTTTTGTGTGCTAATTATTTGTCCTGTGCTAGGCTCCACCTTCTCCAGGATGCAGGTGTGGTGTCCAGAGTCCCATGCAATCAGCAATCACCTGTGTCCTATTTAAAGGCTGTGATCCTGAACCTCAGTGCCTCTTGGCCACTTGCCTGCCATACCACCGCTAGCCTATGTCATCAGTGCAAATGCCTGTTTTGTCTATTTTTATGTACACTTGGTCAGACTGTGTTGGTAGGGGAGAGCTGCCTTTTGGTTTAACCCCAGTTTTCTCCTGTTAATGTGATTGTTAGGTTTAGATTAGTTTGTAGGTTTGTACTATTTTGCTTTCATTGTTGTTAGGTAAGTTCTTCTTTTATTTTCTGGTGAGGGTTGTTTTGTTTATGATGATGATGTTTTGTTTGGTGATGAGAGGGGAGGGGGAGCAGCAACGTGCTGTGACACAGACGACTTTGGCGAATCTGCTTCAGTCAGTGCATGCGGGAAAGACAAAAAAATGTTGAAAAGTCAAATTTTGACTCTTTACGTGAGTATTGTTCAATATCAATACCAGCTTTGGTATTGATATTATTGATATAGGATCCAACCGCCCACCTCTACTTATTTGGTGTAATCAGAGCCTACAGGGCATACTGCCACATTAGCATTAGTATTTCAATCACTTCTGCAAGCCAAACAAACATTATTGTTTAGCCATCAGAGCATAAAAAAAGCTCTGACAGGTTTGGGTTCTGAAAAAAAGCTAAGAACCTGAAGACTTTTGTTCTTTTTTAAAAAAAAAAATAGAAGAACAAACAATCCACTAGGATATATTTCCCGCTTTGAGGCATTTCTAGATTGGTCGAATCAGAAACTGAGCGAAGATAAGCCGAGTAGGGAGGAACCAAGTCAGACGAGCCAAAACAAGTAGGGTCGGTGGAACTGCGCCTTATGAGCACCTTTGCAGAGATCGACTCCATTTAATTCAGGTGTGTAGAGCAAGGAACACTGGTCCTTGAGGATTTGAAATTGAGAGCACAGGTTTGTCTTGTGTGTCCCTCCATATGTCTCCCCAGACCAGCACTGACCCACTACCAAACGGATCAAACTGAACATTGAAGCAGCATAACATTCACTGCAGCTTCTCAAGACCCACTGTCGTGGATTTTGATGTCTCTGCTCCACCACACCTGAATCAAATTATTTCTCGGCCTCCTCAGCAGCCACCAATGGCTGTAGAGGCCTGTTAATCCCTTGCTTATTTAAGTCAGGTGTGTGGAGGTAGGAAATTGCTTAAAATATGTATGGCAGTGGGTCCTGAGGACCAGGGGTCCGTTCTTCGTACGTCGCTAACTCAGTTAGCTGGATTTGATTGTTGACGATTTGGCATGATCTTGGATCGTTTGGTTCTTCGAAACTCTTCCTGGACTTGCTGTCATAGCAACATGTGCGCAACCTTATTTCATGTAAACAGGATTAGATCGCAGCTTTATAAGCGAAGGAGATAGGGAAGTCTTATGGAGTCTGTCCAGCCAGTGCACTTGGACGGGACAGAATTGTGGAACACCATTTTTAATCTTTAATAAAAGACGAAACAAATAATGCTTAGTTCCTCTCGTTTTATTTAAACATTTTTTTATAAAGAAAAGCCAGCAAGTCATCTTTTGCCTGCAATAAGAGAGAGTTATGTAAAGTCAGCAATACTACTGTGAAATGGTGTATTAGAACTTACTCTGAAGGTCCTTTTGAAGCAACTCGATCTCTACTGCAATTTTTCTCTTTTTCAAGTTGTGCCGTTCAATTTCTCCTCTTAATTTGTGTTTTTTCAGGTCAAAATACTAAATTTTTTGTTGAAGATGCCGTTTATATAGGGAACGGATGGCACCCTGTGTCATTTTGTGAAACAAAAAGAAAGCGTGAAACATGCTTAATGCAACAAAAGTAAAAAGAACCTGTTTTTTTTTTCAGGCTTTTCCTTGGTGGCTGATATAAACAGACAAACACATAATTTAACAGTGGCTTTTAAAAAGAGGAAAAAATGTCTTTTTAAAATATGGTATAATAATTAAAGGCTACCATTTGGTAGAATATTCGTGTACTTCACTTTTACTTGTCCCCATGTTAGTGGGTCCCGTGGAGGCTCTGACATAAAAGAGCAAAGTAAATATGAAATTATTAAAATGCAAAAATACATACTGTAGAAAGTGATAGAAACATCTAACATGGACAGCACTTATGCATGTAATTTGTCTGCTGCTTTTTGCCAGCCCTCTCTCCTGGCTTTAGCAGACTTTGAGGTGTTCCCTGTCGTTTTAATTAATGACTCAAATTCGGCATAACCTTCCATTAAAAGCTCGTGTTCTGATTGGGAGAAAAACTGTGGGCATTCTTTGGCCATGCTGAACAGCCAATAGCAGCGTTGCTGATCATTGTTTCTACTATCGATACATTTCCCCTTTTAAACAAATGCATGAACGCGCAGTTGTCTCAGATAACTCAATCCAGCGATACTAATCCTAAACAACAGGTGTGTTTGAAGAACCCAATTAGCCGGATCATGATTAGCCGGATGAAATCATCTTGGATGTCTCATTTGATCTTGGATGTTTTAAGCAACGTACGAAGAACGGACCCCAGGGCTGAAGACCCCTCCGCTGGACCCTTTCTTATCCGTCAGCTCAGGGTGAACCTGCTCTTGTCTATGAAAATAACAGGGCACCAGTACAAATTCTGGTAGTGATGGTTAGATGAGGCGTCATGAAGCAACTCGACACGTTGCCAAACTGTATTGATACTGTGCCAGTACTGTCTCACTGAATACTGACACCTGCTGGACCTTAAAAATCCCTACAGGCAACCTAGTTGACATAATTAACTGACACTGATTTGATGACCTAGTATACACAATAATACAATTTAGGTCATTGTATGTTGCATTGTATTATTTTATATTTTCATTTGAATTTTAAATATCCTTGTTTTTCTTTAGATACAGTCAAATAATGTGAACCTGTATCATAACGTAATAACCTCTAAGTAAACATGTTGTGAATGAGGATGCTTGTGGACTGGCTTTTTTTTTTTTTTTTTTACAAATTTTTATTCAAAAAATTGTTTCAACGTTTTGATATTGAGTCTGTTACGCTTTTTTGATATCACTTCTCCAGATGTAGAAAACAGCCGCTCACACGACACAGATGATGCTGGAGTGCAGAGAAATTGTAATGAAAGATGGAAGAGGTTTGGATAGACTGTCTTTTGGGGTTTCCAGTAAATCATAGGATCCTGGGACCCTCTGCCAAGTATCTGTGCACCTCCTGGATGGCATCATCTGTGGCACTTTGGGTCTGCCTGCCCACTTCGTTGTCAAGATGATTCCCAATGTTATGTAAAAAGAACAAATTGGCATTTTAGTACATGATTTACAAACACCAAACTGCTCAATAACATGCCTGAAGTAGGGGCAGACAGCTTTTGTTAAGATGGTCCTGGCTGGGGCTCATTTGGGGTCGTCAGATGATTTATTTCAATATTCTCAGCCGCAAATCGCTTTTCTAACACAACGAGGGAACACAGTTCTGAACAATTTCTTTGTGCTGCTCTTCGTTTTTGTGCCAACGGCAGCTTTTTAATAACGTAGGAGACGTAGAAAATCTTTCAGAGGTAACTGTATGTTGTGCTGTCAGAAATGTTACTCAGTTACAGTTTAAAGGTGCTCCATAGTCAGAGACCCACAAGATTAATAAAATAACTACGCAGAATTAAAGCAATAATTTATTCTGTATCAAATTTTGGGACTTCCAGCTCTAATTTTCCACTCCATATAGCCTATGTGGTTAATATAAAGTGAGGTTGGCACAAATTAAACACCTACAAGACAATCAGTGTCAACTCATTTTTATAAGAATTGGTGAACAATGGCAAAAAGATGAACATATCAGTTATTTCAATAACACACACCATCCATCATTAATTGCATATGTTGAATTTAGCCAATTAATGCTTTAGTTGAGTACTGTTAAACATAAGAAAACTTCTAACTTAACCTTAGCTGGTTAAACTGTACTTCATCATGATTTGCTTTCATGTCCTTTCAATGCTTTTAGTAAATGCACCCCCACATACTCCCCCTTTTGTGTTGAACGAGTGAAGTGTGAGAAAACAGCTTTAATTTACCATCACATAACTTTCATATCGTGCATGCATTGACTTTTTTAACAATTCTCTCTTGCGGTTTTCAGCAGCAACGGCATTGTTTCTTATGGTTTAATATTGTCCATATGCCTTCTTTAAAGATTTCTAATTCTACTCGCAGGACATGCACACTTTCAAGCTTATTTCCTGTCGTTGCCATGGTGAATCACGTTATTTGCGTTGCATTGATCAGGCTTTTTTTCATGCTCGTGCTCACGTTCAAACTGACCAATATCATCTGTTCCGAAACCGGAAACGCTGAGTATGACAGAGTGATGTAGAACTACTCAGAGTAGCAGCTTTCTACTCAGTGTAGATCAGCCGTTTTTTCTGAAACGACGCTCAGAACAAAGATGCACAGCGCAACCTGCCCAACCATAAAGGCGTCTGCCCAACCCATCAATCAGTGGTGCGCTCCAATCAGCACCTGGCGCTCACTGAGCTGGGCCGTGGTACACCATCTCACCAGAGTTGTAAAATGGTAAAAAAAATAACTTGGTTTATTATTATTTTGTTTAAAGTACAATTTGGATTTTATTTACTGCGCAGCATAGCTTTGCTGTGCGCGCTGAATCTATGGAGCCAGATCGGTCTCGATATTCACAAATGCACATATGTGATTCATACATGCACAGGACAAGATCCATGCATGCACAGCCCGATTCAAGCAAGCACAAAAAATTCCACAAATGCACAAAAAATCCACGCACACACAGGACAAGATCCACACATCCACAGTTCGATTCATGCAAGCACAAAAAAATCCACAAATGCACAAAAAATCCACACACACACAGGACAAGATCCACACATGCACAGCTCTGGTCTTTAAACTTCACTGCATTTGTGTGTGCATTTTTGAGACTCCTCTGCCGTGCGCTGATTCACGCGTCATGGCCCTGTGTGAAAAAGTGATTGCCCCCCTTGTTAAAACATACTATAACTGTGGTTGTCCACACCTGAGTTCAATTTCTCTAGCCACACCCAGGCCTGATTATTGCCACACCTGTTCACAAACGAGGCATCACTTAAATAGGAGCTGCTTGACACAGTAAGGTCCACCAGAAGATCCTTAAAAGCTACACATCATGCCGAGACCCAAAGAAATTCAGGAACAATTGAGAAAGAAAGTAATTGAGATCTATCAGTCTGGAAAGGGTTATAAAGCCATTTCCAAAGCTTTGGGAATCCAGCGAACCACAGTGAGAGCCATTATCCACAAATGGCGAAGACATGGAACAGTGGTGAACCTTCCCAGGAGTGGCCGGCCGCCCAAAATTACCCCAAGAGCGCAGCGACGACTCATCCAAGAGGTCACAAAAGACCCCACAACAACGTCCAAAGAACTGCAGGCCTCACTTGCCTCAGTTAAGGTCAGCGTTTATGCCTCCACCATCAAGAAAAGACTGGGCAAAAATGGCCTGCATGGCAGAGTTCTAAGGAGAAAACCACTGCTGAGCAAAAAGAACATCAAAGCTCGTCTCAATTTCTCCAAAACACATCTTGATGATCCCCAAGACTTTTGGGACAACATTCTGTGGACCGATGAGACAAAAGTGGAACTCTTTGGAAGGTGTGTGTCCAAGTATATCTGGCGTAGAAGGAACACTGCATTTCAGAAAAAGAACATCATACCAACAGTAAAATATGGTGGTGGTAGTGTGATGGTCTGGGGCTGTTTTGCTGCTTCAGGACCTGGAAGACTTGCCGTGATAAAAGGAACTATGAATTCTGCTGTCTACCAAGAGATCCTGAAGGAGAATGTCCGACCATCTGTTCGTGTACTCAAGCTGAAACGAACTTGGGTTCTGCAGCAGGACAATGATCCTAAACATACCAGCTAGTCCACCACTGAATGGCTGAAGAAAAACAAAATGAAGACTTTGGAGTGGCCTAGCCAAAGTCCTGACCTGAATCCCATTGAGATGTTGTGGTATGACCTTAAAAAGGCCGTTCATGCTCGAAAACCCTGTAATGTAACTGAATTAGGACAATTCTGCAAAGATGAGTGGGGCAAAATTCCTCCAGGACGCTGTAAAAGCCTCATTGCACGTTATCGCAAACGCTTGGTTGCAGTTGTTGCTGCTAAGGGTAGGTTTAGGGGGCAATCACTTTTTCACACAGGGCCATGATGGTTTTTTTTTTCACCTTTAATAATAAACACCTTCATTTACAAATTGCATTTTGTGTTTACTTGCTTTGTCCTTGACTATTGTTTAAATTGGTTTGATGTTCCGAAACACTTAAGTGTGACAAACATGCAAAGGAACAGGAAATGAGGAAGGGGGCAAACACTTTTTCACACCACTGTATGTCTATGGTGACAGGCACGTCAGAGTCATGTGTTGCACACAAATAAAACTTGTTTTGCACACAAAAAAATGTGTTGCACACAAATAAAACTTGTTTTGCAAACTGTCCCCAAAAGTTGCACTCAAAATATCATCTATAAATTTTCCCCGAGTACAAAACGCTCTCTGCTCGCACAACACAGCCTCTCCTCGAGTACGAAACATTTCCTCACCTCTGCGGCAAATTTCTGCCAAAAGTCACGTGATGCATTAAGAGTTGTTGTTCAGACTTCCCGGCAGCAGGGGGCGCACTCGAGAAAACAGAAACGTGCCGGTTTGGCTGAGGAAGACAGACGCGATATCACAGCTAACAGCATCATCACCCCACAGGTGAGTTTCAAAACTTTCCTGGTGAAAAGTTAATAGATAACTATGCAGATAGAACATGTAAGATTTCAGTTAAAGGCACTTTTTAGTTTTATCTCTGATTTAAAAATGCTGTGTAAAGGACGTTTGAAAAATAACGTATTTAAACCATGATCTGATCTTTAACTCTCCTTTCAGAATTGAACGTCTTTGGAGAGACGTGTGGTGTCCAGGAACTAACATAACAACAGTTTGCTTGACATGTCAAAATTTAAACCAGAAAATAATTTATCTGACCACTCCAATACAACAAAGCATTGAGTACATCAGAGAGGTGGCGTTGAAACTGGTTTCCTTTAAATGTGTTTATTATGGTCCGTCAATATGATTAATGGATTTTGGAGTCTTTTTTTCAATCCTTAGCTCCATGAATTAAATTATATTCAGTAAGTTGTAGCAACAGAATTATGGCCTCTTTTTTATTCTCTATATATCTCTATCTTTCTTGCAGGGACTCTGTCTGCCTCATATAGACTGGGACAACAGTGGACTGCTTGATGACCCACACTGTGGGGTCACTATTCCTGAAATTGGCAATGTGTTGAGCCTCGAACAACTGGTAGCACTGAGGGCAGCCATAGATGCACTGGGACATTCTGAATCGCATGGCTCAGATATATATGTTGCTACTGTCCAGTATGTCCAACACTTTACAAGTTTAATCTTATTGTGGTTACCATTTTTGCAAAAGGTTTTCAAGTAGTAAAATCCAGCCAGGAAAATGTAACTAAGTTAGTGTATTCACTGAATAAAAATGTAGAACTGCTGGGAACAATCCCAGCAGTTCTACATTTTTATTGTAAAGGATAATACTCCTTTTAAATAAAAAACTAAATCACTACTAAGATGAAACCAACAAACTTTTCAAGTAAATAGCTGGCCATTTGGCCATTTCCAGCTGTGGTTTTTGTCATGGCCAAACCATTTTTATTAAGTGCACAACACATATATGCAATTTGGCACACATGACCTCATTTTTACTTTGAAGAAATTAAGGAGTTAGAAAGGTAGTGAGATATAATCTAGATCTGCTGTTATATACTTGTAACATTCATATTTGTGTTAGAAAACTTTTTTAATGAATTTCCCTACCAATTTTCATATAATCAATATCCACTAATTGCAATTATTTTAAATTCCTTAAGAATCCATTTTGCACATAAGCATTCATGCATTCTGTCTGCTAAGCATCCAACCAAAGTTTGGATGACTGGACAAATAGAAGTGTTATTGGTTTGACAGTTTTAGGATAAATTACCAAATCCAAACACCAATTTAGGTTTACACCAATAAGAACAATAGACAGTCATTTAAAAACAACATAAAAACCACATTATAGACTTAGACAACTTTATTTGTCATTTTGTAGGCATAGAGTGCGTACAGAACGAAATTTCGTTACATACAGCTTGTAAATTGCAGTAAATTAAATTACAGTATAAGGTGCAACAGTGATTTAAAAAGTAAACAATTGAAATGTAATAGTCTGCTAACAATGCATTTATCTGGGTATCCACTCTGGTACTATTTATTTGACATAGCACAGTAAAGGGAGAAGCCAACCACAGATGCTCCATTACAATGCAAAAGTTGTTTTAGCATGGTGTTCAACCTAAGGCTAGCTTTCATGCTATTTGCTCTGAAAAGTAACATGATCCCTTACCGTAACACATCAGTGCCACACGCACACACACACACACACACACACACACACGCGCACACACACACACACACACACACACACACACACACACACACACACACACACACACACACACACACACACACACACACACACACACACACACACACACAAAAAGTCAACTTAACTGTATACTTCATGCCCTGGAAAACTCTGTATTTTATATCGGATATTTTCAACCCATCTATTGAATTTAGTGCACTAGTTGATCTTTTCTTCATAAGAGAACAGCAAGCACTGCAGCCAAAATATGGCCTTTTTTGACCTGATCATGATCATGAAACTGTTGACCTTTCAGGTTTTGTGATTTTTATTTTATTATTACAATTAAATACTACTACTACTACTACTACTACTACTAATAATAATAATAATAATAATGTTATGTTCAGTGTTTTTTTCCTAATCCACCTCTTATATCTTTCAATCCTTATGTAATTTTGTCTGTGTTGTGTGCACCTGCATGTTGCTTTAATCCTATAAATTTCCCCGTCGTGGGATAAATAAAGGATTAGCTAATGTTATCTTATCTTAAATAACACTTTTTAATAGGATATATGTAAAAGGTTCTTTCAAGGTCTTAATTAAATTTTCTGTATGGGCTCCAGTAACATATGATAGATAATATCTACTTTGAAAGTTAACATGAACTGCTGCTGAAGATGACCACTCTTATCTACCTGGATGTTCTCTGGAGGACTGAAACGCCTCAGTCAGTGACGTCAGTCTGTGGGTCTGGGTCTCTTGGGGAAATGAGAGAAGTTTCATCTCCTCTCTCCGTTTCTGTCGCTCGACGTTTTCTTGCTCATGGTTTTTCACGTGCTTAGATAAAGTTGTTGTGTTTCCACTGAATTTAACCGGCTTTTTACAAAACATACAGCTTGATTTCATTTACAGTATTAAAATAGAGCCAAACGGTGCTTCTTTCCCTCTTCATGTTTTTCCACTCCTGCCGTCTCTCTCTGTTGTTTGTGAGAGAGAGCTGAGTGGGCGGGCCAGGCTGAGCCTGCGTGGTGATTGGCTGGCCCCGCTGAGCCATGTACGAGAGGGGAGGGGGAGCAGCAAAGTGCCGTGACACAGACGGGGAGACATTGGTGACGCTGCTGCAGTCGCGCGCGCTGACTGACACTGACTGACCATTAAAATGGTCAGAGTGTCAGTTTTGGACCCCCCCCCCCCCCTCTGTCCTGGGCCCGGGACAACTGACCCGTTTGTCCCCCCCTGTCGGCGGGCGTGGTTAGCTATTAACTTTTCACCGGGAAAGTTTTGAAACTCACCTGTGGGGTGATGGATGATGCTGTTAGTTCCTCAGCCAAACCGGCACGTTTCAGTTTTTTCGAGTGTGCCCCCTGCTGTCGGGAAGTCTGAACAACAACTCTTAATGCATCACGTGACTTTTGGCCTAAATTTGCTGCAGAGGTGTGGAAATGTTTCGTACTCGAGGAGAGGCTGTTTTGTGCGAGCAGTACAGAGCCCTCCGTTTTATGCCTCTTTCCTTGTAAATTTGAAATGTCCCAGGCTCATGAATGCACCATGTAGATGCACGTTTGATCTTCCACTTAAGACAAAGCTTTGCAGTTTCAAAACTGACGTCGGCTCTCACGGTTTATTGTTGTGTGTGAATGACAAGAGACCACAACAAATAAATCAGCCATACCTTGGATAAAATCTTTGGTTTTAATGTTGTTCATAACACCCGTAATTTTGTAAATGAATCTGCCAAATAACCACAGTTTTTTCCCACAAGAGGTATATTAAAACGTTTTGGTATCATTATTTTAAGAACAAGTAACTGCGTTGGTCAAATTTTAATCCGTTTTCCTTGTCGATATTCAGTTGTACAGAGCGAGGCGCGCTCCCGCAACAGGGGATTCATATCTCGGCAGGCATGCACTTTTCGGAAACTTGCGAGGGAACGCAAAAGTATTGCGAGATAACGCAAAAAAAAAAAAAATCCCCATGTCCCCTAGAGGTCTCCATAGAGCAGAGACCGTTTTGTACTCGGGGACAATTTATAGATGATATTTTGAGTGCAACGTTTGGGGACAGTTTGCAAAAAAAGTTTTATTTGTGTGCAACAAATTTTTTTTGTGTACAAAAAAAGTTCTATTTGTGTGCAACTGCAACACATTTTTTTGTGTACAACATTTTGGCAGGAAACTAACTCCATACACGTGACTTTCCCATAGCGATACGCGCATCAACACGGGTTTTGCTCTATGAGCTCGACGCATGCGCCGAAGCATCGGTGTTGCCGGTGTACAGGTGTAGGCACAGACATCATATACGTAGACGCGTCATAGGAAGCAGGTTCGCACATCAACGTCACCGCCATATTGTATGTGGCAGAAAAAAGTTAAGTTCTGTTGTAGTGAACGTGGATCAGAGAAGATGCCTCATTCTTGTGCTGCATGGAAATGTATTCTGGCTGATTTCACTACTTGTATCTCCCTTCTATAAACTAAGGCTGCACTATGATGCAAAACTGGACACACTAAAGATGCAAAGTGACAACACAGGCTATATATATATATATATATATATATATATATATATATATATATATATATATATATATATATATATATATGTGTGTGTGTGTGTGTGTGTGTATGTGTTATGAATATAAGGATCAATTTGTTAAATCTAAACATTGTGGTCTTCATTATTTCATAAAACCGTGTCACATGTGAACCTTTAGGAACAGACTTTTTGGGGGAGTATTAAAGAGGTAAAATTAATAATAAGAGAAAAAAAGTCCTAGGTCAATAAAGTAAAAAAAAAAAAACACAAAAGTGATAATGTTATGAGAAAAACGTCATATTATGAGAATTAAGAGGGAACATTTCCAGAATAGTCACAGTTTGCAGAATTATTTCACTCCTGGAGTAATAGGGCCAGGTTAGATTATGTTAAATATTTTTATTCTTTAGGAGAATAAATTCAGGAGAATGAAGCTAAAGGGATACGAAAATAAACTTGTAATATTACAAAGACAAAAATACTACCAATACAACGTATATTCAGAGATTAAAGTCCCTCTGATACTGTTTAAGTGACTGAGTAACTGCAGATTTGCCACATTTAAGATGGCGGACGCTCTGACGCATCGCAGCATAGGCAGAACCCGCCCAACGACGCGTCTACTCTTATATTATGTCTATGGTGCTACCGGTACCATAGGCCGTTTCTCAATATGCGTTCTTGAGCGTTCTTGTGTGCTCGTGTGCTCGTGACACGTCATCAGCCTCAGCCCGAGCACTGTTCCAATACCGAGAACGCCAAATCGAGAACGCGCCGAATTCCCCGGATGTTGTTCTCGCCCGCCCTCTTTATCGAGCATGCATCAGAGCAGACTTGTGCATTCTTCAGACTGACCGCTTGCCCACAATGCACCGCGGCAAGATAATTTTTAGGCTTTTTAGAAATTAAAAATGTTGTTTTAAAAAAATTTTCAATAAGATTTATTGTGGTGTAGTATATAAATAGTTTTGAATGTTAAAGAAATGCTAAACAACTGTGCGTCTCATGACGTCACAAGTACGCTTCTGTTCCAATACACCATACGTGCTGCGTGCTCGCGTTCTTGTCAAGTCCGATCTTCCTGTGTTCTCGCCAAGACCGGACTTGACGAGAACGCGAGTCCGTACTCGTGTTCTCGTGAATTGAGAAACGGCCATAGACATAGGCCGTTTCTCAATATGCGTTCTTGAGCGTTCTCGTGTGCTCGTGTGCCCGTGACACGTCATCAGCCTCAGCCCGAGCACTGTTCCGATTGCCGAGAACGCCAAACCGAGAACGCGCCGAATTCCCCTGATGTTGTTCTCGCCCGCCCTCTTTATCGAGCATGCATCAGAGCAGACTTGTGCGTTCTTCAGACTGACCGCTTGCCCACAATGCACCGCGGCAAGATAATTTTTAGGCTTTTTAGAAATTAAAAATGTTGTTTTAAAAAAATGTTCAATAAGATTTATTGTGGCGTAGTATATAAATAGTTTTGAATGTTAAAAAGATGCTAAAGAACTGTGTGTCTCATGACGTCACAAGTACACTTCTGTTCCAATACACCATACGTGCTGCGTGCTCGCGTTCTTGTCAAGTCCGATCTTCCTGTGTTCTCGCCAAGACCGGACTTGACAAGAACGCGAGTCCTTACTCACGTTCTCGTGAATTGAGAAACGGCCAATATAAGAGTAGACGCGTCATTGGGCGGGTTCTGCCTATTCTGCGATGCGTCAGAGCGTCCGCCATCTTAAATGTGGCAAATCTGTAGTTACTCAGTCACTTAAACAGTATCAGAGGGACTTTAATCTCTGAATATACTTTGTATTCGTAGTATTTTTTTTGTAATATTACAAGTTTATTTTCGGATCCCTTTAGCTTCATTCTCCTGAATTTATTCTCCTAAAGAATAAAAGTATTTAAAATAATCTAACCTGGCCCTATTACTCCAGGAGTGAAATAATTCTGCAAACTGTGATTATTCTGGAAATGTTCCCCCTTAATTCTCATAATATGACATTTTTATCATAACAATATCACTTTTGTGTTTGTTTGTGTTTGTTTGTTTATTTTTACTTTTTTTCTCATATTATTAATTTTACCTCTTTAATACTCACCCAAAAAGTCTGTTCCTATAGGTTCACATGTGACACGGTTTTATGAAATAATGAAGACCACAATGTTTAGATTTAACATATTGATCCTTATATTCATAACACATACACACACAAATATATATATATATGTGTGTGTGTGTGTGTGTGTGTATGTGTGTGTATATATATATATATATATTTATATATATATATATATATATATATATATATATTTATATATATATATATATATACAGTGTTGGGGAGTAACGGATTACATGTAACGACGTTACGTAATTTAATTACAAAAAAAGAGTAACTGTAATTCGTTACAGTTACAATGAGAAAATATGTAATTCAGTTACAGTTACTTCCGAAAATATTAAGAATTACAAATTTAGTTACATTTTTTAAAAAATATAAAGAAAAACCTTTGCGAAATATGTAATGATATTTTTATTGCTTCGCGCCCTGTATCGCCGTTTCCCGCTACGGCTCCTTGTCTCTATCACTCTGATGATCCATCCTGTGCTGCTGGAGCCTTCTGAAAGAACAGCAAGCGAGCGGACGTTTCACGGTTTTATTTCAGCTCAAGCAGCGCATCAAAAATGACAGCCTTCAAGCCACCTCTTGTTATTCACACACAACAATAAACCGTGAGAGCCGACGTGTGTTGTGAAACTGCAAAACTGTCTACACAGCTCAGCGTTCACAGTGTTGCGTTCGTGACCGTCGGAAAGCTATGGTGCATTCAGGAGCATGGGGCATTTCAGTTTTACAATGAAAAAGGCAGAAAACGGAACAGAACTTAACTCATACAATAATGTATTTATCCAGAAACAGTGTGGGCTTTCTTACAATACTGAATGCTCTATAATTGTATTTCTGTTATTTTTGATTATGCACATTTGCTAGCTTTTTATTCTAAAAAATCTATAATATTACAGCAGCAAATTATCAAAGTTTTTCAAAGCCTGTTTAAAAGCTCCAAATGGGGCTTCAGATCATACAGCAACAATTGTGCTGTCATTGTTTTACAGGGCAGAATTTGCATTTGCTGACTCTTGTCCTTTAACTACTGATGGATATACAGGAATAGAGTCATACAAGTTTCAACTCCCAATTCCGCTTTTTTAAAGTTCACATTCAGTTCTCAAAAATTAAATGTTGAACATGGGTCAATACTCATTAAAACCTTAAAGTAATCAAAGTAATTAGTTACATTACTTTTTAAAAATAATCGAAAAAGTTACACTACAATTACATTTTAAACAAAGTAACTTGTAACTGTAACGGATTACATTTTTAAAGTAACTTACCCAACTCTGTATATATATATATATATATATATATATATATATATATATATATATATATATATATATATACATATATATATATATATATATATATATATATATACATATATATATATATAGCCTGTGTGACCACTCTGCAGCTTTAGTGTGTCCAGTTTTGCAACATGGTGCAGCCTTAGTTTATAGAAGGCAGATACAAGTAGTGAAATCAGCCAGAATACATTTCCATGCAGCACAGGAATGAGGCATCTTCTCTGATCCACGTTCACAATAACAGAACTCAACTTTTTTCTGCCACATACAGTATGGCGGTGACGTTGACATGCGAACCTGCGCCCTTTGACGCGTCTACGTATATATGTCTGTGGACAGTACCAGATCGACTCGGGTGGTCAGATTGACTCGGGGGGCCTGCGCTTCCCGATGACGTCAAAAATATGGCAACTCCACTCAAACAAACTACATTACGCCCGCGGTCTCCATTTGTTACAGATCAATCTTATTTTGTTAATTTACGGTTATTTTCCAGTAACTTAATTGAGGCATAAAAACTTTTACCATCATTTTGGAATGCTTCTGGGGTAGTCTGACAATTTAGTCAGTAATTTTGCAGGATCAAAGTTACATCTTAAGAGAAATTTCCTTCCTCCAATTTAAAAAAAAAAGTTGTGAAGGGAAACTAAACCATAAACTCTTTTCATTTTTAATAAAAGTCTGCAGCCATTTTTTATTTTATCACGGCATTCATCACTTTAAAATCAATAACGTTTATTCCTCGTTTTTCTACATTACTAGTTTTTTCTGATCACGGACCCATCACTAAATTCTGGTGTTCTCTAACAAATGCCAATTAAACTCCATAGTACCAGGCAGTGAGCACAGGGCCAGGAGGTTGGGCCCTCAGGCTACCCTCATGAAGTTTGTTCCTAATGATTTAGTCAGATACATTCAAGCAAGGCCTGCTAGAGATCCCAGTAATTGTCTGTCTCCTGATCCTGGCTCCATGTTCTTGAGGCTGTGCTGGAAGACACAGCTAACCTTCTGGCAATGGCCCGTATCCTGGAGGAATTGGTCTACCTGTGCAACCTCTGAAGGGTGCAGGTATTACCTCATGGTACCAGTAGTGACACTGACCCGGTCAAACGCAAAACTACTCAAAACCAGTCAGAAAAAGACATGGAGTGAAAAATATCTGCTGCCTCCAGCGGCTGAAGCATTCCTGCTTCTGGGCTTGTTTTTGCTGCCCTTTTAGTTGATGTTGATGTCATTAACACTAGAAGAGCTGGCACTGGACAACAGCCCCCTCTACCACTGAACCGATCAGATCAATATTCCACGAGTTTAAGTGGCTTGATAATTCGTGAGCACGGATCCGACGTTATACCCTGATTAGTAAACCTTTAAATTAATTCGTATACAGCCGCTCAGTAGGTGGCGCTAGTGAACCTGGAAAGCAGCTTTACAAACCGCCACTGAGCCGCAGAAGAAGAAGCAGGAGGAAGACAAGCAAATGTTGCTGTTTTGCACAAAGTGAATTTCTACAACGAGAAGTTTGCCGGTATGTCATATATTCTGCGGTGCCCGTAGCTAATAGGCCTGCCATTTTGATTCATCCTTAGCAGACGCTCCGGAAAGTAGTTAAATAAAATATTCTCTGAAATTGGGATTTTAGCGAAACTGTTTACGTTTCATAGATTGTTTAGGGAATAGGGCAGCTATATGGTTACTGAAATAGTTATGTTCTGTTGCAGATCATGAAGCTCCGGGTTCAGCTACAGTGTAAGAACCTCCATGAATACCTGAGAGAACTGAACCCTGAGATCCTGGACAGGCTGTATAACCATCCAGCGACATGCCTGGCTGTCTACAGGTACGGGCCTGAGTTGATTTGGATTGACTCTCACTAAACTCAGCCTGTGCCAGTTTTATTGCATCCAAGGATTATTTGCTTATAGGGAACTTCCCTCGCTTGCTAAGAACTATGTGATGCGCATGCTGTTCCTGGACCAGCCTCTCCCTCAGGCAGCTGTGGCACTGTGGGTAAAAAAAGACAGTCAAAGGTGAGTCACTTACCGTGTCCTGATGTTCCACACCAAGAGCATCACAGCACCAGAAGTTAACCAATCTGACTGTAGCTCTGTGTAAATATATTGAGCCTGAGCTTTGAGACACTTTGATTGGACGTTCACAGCAGTTCAAGCAGGGTATTTATTCATATGAAGTTGAAATCTGAACCAATTTGAAACCCATTATTTATATACTATGTATGTATGTATGTATGTATATGTATGTGTATATGTATGTGTATATATATATATATATATATATATATATATAGTTTTTATTAATGTTACATATATAATACATGTTATATATATATAATTACAGTTTTTCTTAATGTCTGACAGTGAATTGGACAAATTTATTTTTCTATTTTTCAAAAAAATGTTTTTACTTAGCTCAATGTCAGGAAAGTAAGATAATGTTTTTTGGGAGATTTTTTTTATGACTTTCTTCAAATTCAGAAATTTTTGACCGACCAGCAAAAGGTTAGGACACAGATGTACCTCACTGTCATTGTTTTCAGATGGATTTTAGAAAGAAACAGCAAACAATTTGTGTACTGCTCACATGAATTCTGTTAAACTGTACACCAAAGCCCTTTGGTTCACCAATCCAAACTCCATGTTTTAAACGCACTCAATCATTCGATCGATTGATCGAACAAAATGCAACTTTCTGCGCAAAATTATTTACTACCTTGCAAATTTCTTATGTTTTTTTTTTATCACACTTAGATGATTTAGATCATCAAAAAATAATGTTAGACAAAAGTAACCAGAGCAAATACAAAATTCAGTCTTCAAACTACTTAAATTTGATTTTAAGTATAAAAGTAAAAATAAATAAATAAAACTGAGGCTGTGTGAAAAAGAAATATCCAGCTGTGCCACCTGTGTGGCAACGACTAGTCCAGCATTTGTGACAACTTAGGAATATTCTTTTACATCTCTGTGAAAAACTCAGGAGGATGTGCCGGTGTGCTTTGGGTCAGGTCCTGCTGCATGAACCGGGTGAACTTGAGCTTAGGGGCACAAACTTATGGCTGGATATTCTACTTCAAAATGTTCTGGTCCAGAGCAAAGCTGAAGGTTCTGTCAGTTAAGGTAAACCATTCAGGTCCTGAAGCAGCAAAGCTGCCCCACTTATCACTCAAATGACACGTTTCTCTGTAGGTGTGATCTTTTTCGGAAAAGCTGTTAGTTTTATACCTGATGTAACAGGTGTCACAACTTCCAAAAAAGTCCCACGTTTTTTCTCATCAGTTCATAGATGTATTTCCCATGTTGGGGAGGGGGGGGGGGGGTCAAGATGATTTCTTTTGACAAACATCAAATGGGACTTTTTTTTTTCTTTCTTTTTTTTCTTAGCAGTGGTTCTGGCCATGGAACTATCCTCTGGAGCCATTTTTGCCCAGTTCCTTTCTGTCTGTTGAATCATGAACTTAACTGTGAGAAAGACATGCCTTCAGCGCTGTAGATGTTGTTCTGGGCGGTTTGTCAGACAAGTTCTATTAAAGGAGTCTTCAGCCCTGGTTGTGATTAGTAAGAATTCAATTTGCCTTTCCAGAAAATGTTAATTTATGATTTAACAAGATGGGTAGTTATATTTTCCCATTGAGCCGGGGTGGTTTGTATAACTCCTTTCTCCTAAAAAGATTAAACCATCATTTGAAAAATTATTTTGCCTATACCCAAGTAATTTTTTTCTCATATAAAATGTTGATTGATGATCAGAAACCTGCAAGGGAGTGATCCTTTTTTTACAGCAATGTACTTGTTGGACATAACTCGTTTCTACTTGGATCACACAGACATCTTTGGAAGACTACCTGCGTTAATAATTAGTCCTAAGGTGTTCAAATGTATTAGTTGTTTTGTGTTTTTTCCAGGCAGTTTTATTCATATGTAGACCAATAGACGAGCTGTAAGAAACATTTTCATTGTGAAAATCCTCAAACTACTCTTGGAACTGTAGATAAAATCAATCTATAGTTGGCAGCTTTTCTGTCACCTCCTCAGCAAAATAAAGATAATAGATTGTTTCACACTGATTCTACTTTAAATTATTGTATTTATTTATCTGTGTTCCTGCAGGGATCATGATGACTGTGTCTCGGTGTTGACAGGTCTTCGTCTTTGGCATAGTCATCACCTTCAAGGTGGGCTTCAAGGATACATTTTAAATCCAGTGTTCAAAGACAACCTAGGAACGGCGCTGTTGGGAGGGTATGTCTGCTTTTGGGAATGCATTCATTATTTTATTGGCCTCACCCTTTCCTTGTACTTGCGTTTAGTTGGTCAAGGGGCTGGGTGACGTGGCTGTAACTAATATAAGCACAATATAGTTGCAGGAACCTTTTCTATGAACCTGGAGAGTTTTCTGGAGTCATTATTTTGCCCTTTACGTTTCTACATCTACCAGGTTAAAAACAGATCACCAAAAAGATACTGAACGGAAGGTAGCCCTTCTTGATATAATTTGAACTAGAGGGTGGAGTATTCTCCAAAGACTGTCTTAAACATTTCGGATTGATTGGATTTTCTAATAATAATCATGTTTATTTGTCTCTGCAACTTTTATGGGGCTAAGGATCCTGCTCAGAGACCCAGAGTGGCAGTGTGGGATTTGAACCAGGAAACTTGGTCTCTCCTGGATGCAAGCACCCTGCTTTCACCACTAGGTCACCACTCTGCTAGTCATCTGACTTTAAACCCCTCTACAGCTCATACAGTTGGGAAGGGGGGGACAGGTGTTTGTCGGTTTAGCAGGTTTTCATACTTGCAAAGCATGTAGAAGTTTTTGATTATTTACCATAGGTACTCTTTAACTGTGATGGATTCTAAAACAAAAACCCAGAAAATTACATTATCTGATTTTTTGAGTAATTAATTAGCATTTTATTGCAGGACAGAAGCATTTGATCACCAACCTTCCAGTAACAATTCAAGCTTTCCATTGTGAAGTTACCATCTCTATATCCTCTCCAAAGGAGTTGCAGCAAAATATTTTCTAAATTTTAATGGAAATAAGATTTTATTTCTTAAGTTGTGACCTTTGTGACCAAGTTGTGACCATTAGAGATGGGGTTTTACACCAGCTTTTAATACGTGATTTAGCAAACTGTCATTTAACAGCACCTTTAGGATGTTATTTCTAGTCTTGGTGCTAAGAGATTTGAAATGTTTCTTCTTATGTATTCTGTCAGAACTTAGCTGGGTAAAAGTGTGAGCTTTAAAATAATTTAACTTATTTGCATTGTAAAATAATCTGATTATGTACTGCTCCACAGGGGCGCACAGTGGGCAGATGAGGGGAGCACTTTAGGTCCTGATCGCCATGCACGAGACATTGAGAGCCTTGATCGCTATGCTATGGAACGCTGGGAAGTTATCCTGCAGTTCATGGTGGGTTCACCCAGCGCTGTTAGTCAAGACCTGGCTCAGCTGTTGATTCAAGCAGGCCTCATGAAAAGGTACAGAAAAAGAGCTCAGTTAAGCCTTTTCCAAGCACGTGGAGATAAATAAAAATACCAAAGTGAGTTTTTAATTAGATGTTAACCAATTTGTGAGCGCTCAAAGTCAAGATAATGTCATTCTGCATTAAATACACTATTTGTGTTGTAACTGCCAAGGAGAAGAAAGTGGAAGCAAAACATATCTGATGCCTGGTGCTAAAGTATAAGTTTTATAAGTATAAGAGTCAAGAATCTTTATTGTCATTGTCACCATAATGACATTTTGTGAGACAAGGGCTCAGAATTCACAGACACAAAACAAGATCTAATGTAACAATTGAATGCTTCAACTCTTCGTGAGAAGCTAAAAGTGTGCAAATAGTCCTTCTGATAAAATTTACTCACTTTACAGAACAATGTATATTAATGTGCAATTTCATCAATGTATCAAACTTAACCTGAAAAGTTAAACAGTGTGTTAAATAACTGTGTGATTTGCATGGCTGTCTAAACAGACACTCAGAAAGATTTTTAATCAAGAACCCGTGGAACCAGCAGCATGTTTGTAACATTTAACAGACTATGAACTGGGCTGATGGTTTGTTGATTATCTGCAGGGGCGATTTAGGAACATTGCTTTAATGTTCCTGAAGCGTTTACCTGATGGAAGTGAGACAAACAGTACATTGCCCGGGTGGGTGGGATCTGTGTCGATACGCCTGGCCCTTTTCTAGGTTCTTATAACATAAACTGTGACCAGATCTTGTAGATGGCATCCCACAATCCCCTGTGCTGCCCTTATCATCCTTGCTAGATCTTCCTCTCCCTTGCCTGCAGCTCCCATATTACACTGTCACACTAAGACATAGAATGCTTTCTATTGTATCTCTATAAAGGTTTATGAGCAGCTGAGTAGAAAGTCCAATCCGTTTCTGTTTCCTGAGAAAGAACAGCCGTTGTTGGGCCGTGTTCACAGTCCAGGAGAGGTCAGAGGAGATGTGAATGCCCAGGAACTTTATGCTGTCCACACGCTCCAGGTGGACAGCATAAAGCTGTCCACACGCTCCAGGAAGACTGAACACACGTGTTCAGTCTTCCTGGAACTCCTGTAGTCCGCTATGACCTCCTTGGTTTTGTTGGTGTTCAGGATGAGGTTCTTCCTGAAGCACCACTGTGTCCGATTGTGGACCTCATCTCTGTAGTGGGTCTGAGCATTGTATGAAATGAGACCCACTACAGTGGTGTCATCTCCAAACTTCACCACCGTATTTGTGGGGTGGATAACAGAACAGTCCTGGGTGAAAAGGGTGAAGAGAGCAGGACAGAGGACACAGCCCTGTGGTGTTCCTTTTGTTGAGGATCAGTGGAGCAGATGGGCATTTTCCTATCCTCATCACCTGTGGGTGAGAAAGTCATTGATCCAGGAACAGAGCGACATGGGTAATCCCATGTTGTAGAGCTTCAGAGCCAGCATGTCTGGGAGCACGGTGTTGAAGGCTGAGCTGAAGTCCATGAATAGCAGCCTAACATAGGTGTTGGGCTGCTGCAGATGAGTCAGAGTTATTTGAAGTGCTAACGAGACAGCATCCTCTGAAGAACAATTCTTCCTGTTGGCGAAATGCAGGCTGTGCAGGCCAGCATGAATGGTGTCTTCAGTGTATTTCAGGAGGATCCTGTGGAAGCATTTCATGATGACAGGGGTCAGGGAAACAGGACAGTAATCATTGAAGCAGGTGATGGCTTTTTCGGCACAGTGATGAAAGGCTTCAGGCGGGCAGGGATCATGGAGAGCTGCAGGGAGAGGTTGAAGATGTCCAGAAAAACCCTGCAAGTTAGTCAGAACATGAGTTTACCAACCGACGTGACACCATGTCTGAACCTGCAGCCTAGTTGATGCTGACCACCTTTAAGGAGGCAGTCACTTGGTGCCGGTGCAGGACTAGGGGCTGATGCTGCACCTCTGGCTGGGGAATATGTTCGGACCTTCTGCTGCTTGGAGACTCAAAGCGTGCAAAGAAGCTGTTTAAGGTGTCGGGGAGAGCTGGGTCGTTGCTGAGCTGCTGGTCGCTGTGCCTATGATCTCTGACGGTCCTGATGCCTCTCCACATGCTGTTAGTTGTTGCTGTTGGAGTGGTCCTCAACACGCTGCTGGTATCTGTGCTTTGCCTTCTGGATGCCCTTTCTCCGCTCACTACTAGCCCTGCAGGGCCCATGATGCTAAAAGTACGCATTGAAGACCTGGGTGTCCCTTTCACAATATGGGAAATTGTAGATGAGGTTCCTTGTTTTAGTTAAAGTTAAACGATCACCAAAAATGATATTCCAAGAAATACTCAAGATCATTGGCTGCTATGTTTACATGCTTTGTTTACCCACAGGACATCTCACTGGTTTGAAATTATTTGCAAAAGCCAGGAAGAAATGCTGCAGACGTTTGTTCTCTTAATACCAACAGTCCACAAGAGCTTTATAAATTTGAACTGAAGTGTTAAAGCAGCTGAGATGAAGAACACACACACTTTTCTGACACATTCTTTATAACATAGAAAAAAAATCAACATCCATTGAGCCTCCTCCTAAATATTCTAGTAACAGGAATGTGTTAGGTGTATTTTACATGCTTAAATTGAATCACTGGCTTGATTGATTTACCTAAAAGTTTAATCGGTCTAAAGTTGTAGTTGGCCACCCATATTTTGACCTGTTCCAGAATAGTCAACAGACATTTAGTGTAGTAGCCTAGCTTGAATCTGTGTGTACAAACAAAACAAAAACTACCTGATCAGAAGCCAACACAACCAAATCATCAGAAATAAATTGGTCATGGTAAACTGTTTCTCATGTTGCTCTCACATTTTCTTTAACTCTAAGTGAGGCAGGAGAAGCACCATACATCACTTCTGCTGGTTTCCAGTTCCTTCTTCTGGACACAGCCTCTCAGCTTTGGTACTTCACCTTGCAGTACCTCAAAACTGCTCAGGTAACAGTAAACTCTGAAATGGATAGTAGAGAAGTTAAATGTTTATTAGAACTGTGAACTTAAGTTGTATTTACTATATACCTGTTGTTTTACACCACCCTGTTGGTTTTCAGATGGTTAACCTTGGAATTTTAGGATATCAAACTGTAAATATTGTAAATTGAGGTTGCAAGAGGAAATATAGAACCCCCTCTTTTCATCATATTACCCCTGTCCTTCAGCAACTCCATTGGCTCCCAGTTCAACTTAGAATACGATTTAAAATCCTTCTATAATCCTTCTATATACTTTCAAAGCCATCCATAACCTTACTCCTCCATATCTGTCAGACCTCCTTCACATCGCCACCTCCTCCCGCTCCCTCAGATCCTCCTCCTCCATCCACTGTACCCCCAGCAGAGCCTTCAGCCGCTCTGCTCCCCAGCTCTGGAACTCACTCCCTCCTTACCTCTGCAGTATTGACTCTCTCCCATTATTCAAAACCCATCTGTTCCAGCTCGCTTATTTGTAAATACATTGCTCTTGTCCCTCCCCATAACTGTATTTATATTCCTGTATTTTTATTTTTGTATTTTCATTTTTATTTTCTGGAAAGTGACCTTGAGTGTCCATAAAGGCGCTGTTAAATAAAATGTATTATTATTATCATTATTATTATATACGGTGCACTGCAAAAGTATTCACCACCTTTAGCATTTTTCATGTTTTGTTTCACATCCTGTAATCAAAAAATAGTTTGAGAGTTTTCACCTTTTCATTTACAGAACATGTCTCCAACTATGAATATGTTTATTGTACAACAACAAATAGGACAAAATAACAGGAAATTTTAGTGTGCATTACTTTTCACCCCGCCTAAAGTCAGTAGCTTGTAGAGCGGCACTTCCAGCAGCAATTGGCTTTTGATCCATCTCTATGACCTCTCCACATCTGGCCTCTGGGATCCTGCCCATTCCTTAAGGCTAAATTGCTCCTTTTCCTCCATGGTGGATGGTTTTCACTGGTGAAGAGAGATCTTCAAGTCTAACCACAGATTCTCCATTAGATTGAGGTCTGGACTTTGACTAGACCATTCCAACACATTTAAATGTTTCTTCTTAAACCACTTAAGTGCTGCTTTAGCAGTATGCTTTGGCTCATGGTCCTGGTGGAATGAGAACCTCTGTCCCTGTCACAGAACACAAACAGACTGACACAGGTTCTGCTCCAGAATATCCCTGGATTTCAAGTACCCCTGACTGCAGACCGCAGATCAGGGCATGCCTCAACCTTGAGCCACGCCCACGTTGAGCCCCGCTTGACTCCATTTTGGGCGCCACTGGTGGTGGAGACCATTCAACACATTCACAAACAGCAATGCATCACCTACGGCCAATTTTTTCTTTTTTAATTTGAATGATTTTTTTTCAGACAGACAGTTCCACCATCTAAAAAAAAGGAGATCGACAAAATTAAGAGAAAATAACAGTCGACACAGGCATATTCATCGGTATGAGCACCACTGCCACCTTACATATCTAGGGTTATAATAAAGTAAGGGTCGGAGAAGGCAGAAAACAGTTAAATAAGAATAGCCCATAGCAGGCAATATACCCCAGTTCCCAGTCCTGACATGTTCTCAGCTTCCTCCAGAAAGGAAACAGATTATGGTTCTTATCAGCACAATAACAATGCAAGATGTGTGGAAAAAAAATCAGTGGCTGATTTTAAGTATACTGGTTTAATGAAAATGGAGAAATGACTGCTAAACAAACTGACAACCCACCTCTACCACTTTGATGGATTTGTGTACAATAATGCTGCTTTGAACAATACCTGATACTTCTGAGACAGCTTCTGAGTGCTTAAACCTTTTGAGAGGGACCTCTTCCACATCCTGAAATAAGTGGAGGGGTTAGGCTTTCGTCTTCAAGCAGTAGTTTGACTACGTAATAATTAATCACATGACCTCTCACCTGTAGTTCTTTTTGATCACGTCGCCTTTTTTTCCCCCACAATCGGTCTTCTTCTGACCTTGATGACTTCATGAAAACATACATTCATGATGAAAACATTCATGTCAGTTGACAGTGAATACAGTAAAACAGGTGATTTAAAAGGATCTGGTGATTATCTGATCTGATGTGATATTGAGGGCACTTGCGGCATGGGGAAGTTCTGCAGGAGAACAAGACACCATCATCTCCTAATTTGTGGCATGTTTTTCTTTGAAGAAGGAAATGCAAGAAGATTCAAATAAGTTTTAAAAAAATAATACCTTGAATACTAAGCATAATGCATCACAATTTACACATACCTCTGAAATCACAATTGGCCCCCATTACAATGTACAAAGCGTACTTCAAGTCAAGAGGTACTGGTGAATATAATATTATGCATGTTCCCAAGGATACAAATTTTAAATGGTGTTTTGAATGTTGCAAGCAAACATTTTATAGATAACAGCAACAATATAATGAATAGGTCTTACCATTAAAACAAACATTCCACAGTGTTGGAAACACCCTTACTTTGTTAGGCCCTGGGGTCTGAGAAAGGTATTTTAAGGAGGCGGAGACATATGCACATGCCAATTTTCAGTTTTGTATTTTTTTTTAGTTAATTTTTATGTGGTATATGTCTTTCTCATTTCATGTCACCAACTTAGACGTATTTATTCAGCTCGGTCACCTGAAAGAAGATTTATAAACATTTAAATTGCTGGTTGGGATGCAACAAATGGGTAAAAATCCAAGGGGATTGAAGACTTTTGCAAGGCACTGTAATTTCTCTTATAATACATTTGTTCTCTTTCATAGCATTCGTTTCATGTCTCACATTGGGAACGCCTTCAGCGTGACCTCATGAGAAGCTCCTTTTACATTACGCCAGCCAGGATTGGCTGGAAAATAAGCCTGTCAGTGTCAGAGAGGGCAGGGTCCCTCCCCCTATATAAGGGGATGACACTGTGCTGACAGGTATTCAAAAACCTCTTCTCACAACGAGCAGAAGTTCCCAATTAGATCTCTCTCGGATACTGTCTCTCTTGGAGCCTAGCTTAACTGTCCATAGATTCGCGCGCAAGCTCAGTCGCTGGGCGCTTTGCTCTGAGTTGGTTCGGTATCACGGTGAGAAGCTGTCCCGGTAGAAATACCATAACACGAGTAGTAATACTCAACGTCAACTTACCGCCTCACGGTTGTATGTTGGTCGGCTCAGAGTAGCAATACTCCCGAGCTACACCCCGGGTGGCCGAAACGCTGTCCCCACACCTGCCTAGCTTAGCTGTCACAAGCTAATCCTCGTGTAGCCTCACAGTGAATCTCCCTGAAATAATGGAGACCGTTTAATCCTCTGCAAAAGCGGAGGTGAGCCCAAAGGGACGAACCTGTCCGTGTGGCAATAAAATTTCAAGCTGGGATATCCACCTATCGTGTGTGGTATGTCTCGGTCTGAAACACACCCAGGCAGCCCTCGAGTCTACGGAGGAGTGCTCGCACTGTAGCCGGTTCTCCCTGAAGGTTCTCCATCGCCGCCTGGCTCGTCAATCAACGATGTCCGGTAGCGACCCGGTGATGGCGTTTACAGCATCCACACAAGAACCAGCCGACCAGGCTGTCTCTTTATCCACCGATGCAGAAGCCGGAGCAAGCTGGGGAGAAATCCTCGATGCCGTGGACCCACTTCCACATGAAATGCCCGAGCTCGGTCGCAAAACGTCCAGACATCTCCTACCTATTTTCCCGGAGCGCCTGGAAGAAATGGCCATCTCCTGGAGCAACAAGCCATTTAAGGAGAAGCACCCAGTGGCCGGCAGTTCGGTCCTGGATTGCGACGGGATGGAAAATTGCGGCATCCGCCAAATACCACCCGTCGAGCTGGCCGTCGCAACACACCTGCACCCGAAGACCTCCATGTCAGCGGGAGGTCCCGCCCTTCCATCAAGAGCGGACCGCTTTCAGTCGAGCCTGACTGATAAGTCCTACAGGGCAGCCGCGCTCTCAGTCCGCGCTCTCAGTCCGCGCTCTAAATGCCTCGTCTCAGCTGATGGCCTATCAAGCAGAGCTGGAAGAGCAAATGACCGCTGCACCAGATGCTGCGCTTTGGGAGGAGGTGTGCGTCATTACTGATCACTGCCTGCATCTTCATAAGGTAGCAATCCAAGTGATGGGCAGATCCAAGGGACTCATGGTTTTGCAGGGGAGAGCCAGGTGGCTGAATCTCACCACCCTGGCAACTAAGGAGAAGGAAGACCTCCCAGACACACCCATATCACCCCAAGGGCTGTTCGGAGAGGCGGTAACCTCCATGCAAAAGAGGTGGGAGGAGAAGAAAAGGGAAGACGAAGCCCTACAGCTGTGCCTTCCCAGACGCACGTTTGCCACTGGGACTGCGGCCCTGGCCCCCCAGCGCCAGACCTTTGCCCAGGCAGCAGCTCGCTTTCCTCCTACTTTCAGGATCCCAAAGCTGCCAAAGACTCAAGTAGCTTCGCAAGGTGCGCAGAAGACACCTGCCCCCAACGCTCACTGGCAGAAAAAGCCTAAAGGTCCTCGCACTGACCAACCACCCCCCACCTCCACCACGGTGGTGAGGAGGAGGAAGCGACTGGCCTAACACCTTCCCAGGATGGAGGGAGCGAGCAGGGATCGCTCTCCTCCGTGGCTCCGTTCCAGAGCCTGTTCAGAGAGTTCAGCCTAACACAGCGTGCGGTCGAGAGGACGTTCCAACCTGCTCAACACGCCAAAAAGTTGAAAGACTCTGTTCAATGCAGGGGTATCCAGAGCGAACCCCGGTCATGTGTCACAAGCACTGTCATGGTGCAGTTTTGGCCTGGCTGTTTCCCCTGTTATTCTCCAGTACCTTCTCTTCTCACACAGCTCAGCCTCCACTCCCTCAGCAATCAGCCACATCTGTCAGGCACCAATCAGTCTGTACTCACTCCACCTGCCAGCCTCTCTACAAAAGCCTCCCTCAGTCTTCTCTTCCCCGCCGGATCGTCATCAATCTCCACTCACACCACGTCTGTCAGTCAAGAACTCTCTCAGCTGTACTGTTGGATCTCCTGCTATCCCTGTGCTCCAAGTAAGCTCTCTGCTGTGCTACTGGATTTCCTGCTACCTCAGTGCTCCAAGTAAGCTCTCTGCTTTGCTGTTGGATCTCCTGCTACCCCAGTGCTCCAATGCTCCTAGTAAGCTCTCTGCTGTGCTGCTGGATCTCCTGCTACCCCAGTGCTCCAAGTAAGCTCTCTGCTTTGCTGCTGGATTTACTACAGCCCCCGTGTCTCTAGAACTCTCTGCTGCCCTGTTGGATTTGCTGCAGCCCCTGTATCTCTAGAACTCTCTCTGCTGCCCTGTTGGATTTGCTGCAGCCCCTGTATCTCTAGAACTCTCTCTGCTGCCCTGATGGATTTACTGCAGCCCCCGTGTCTCAAGAACTCTCCCTGCTGCCCTGTTGAATCTACTGCAGTCCCTGTGTTCTAAGGACTCTCTCCTGCTGCTCTCCTGGTCGTTCTGCAGCCCCACGTCCAAAGAACTCTCTCCACTGCACCTCTGGTTCTACAGCAGCCCCAGCGCCTCCTGGAACTCTCTCTGTTGCGCTGCTGGATCTACTGCAGCCCCTGTATTCTATAGACACTGCACCTCCAAAGAACTCTCTCGCATGACCCAGCTCGGATTCCACTCCGACGCTCTCCTTCCAGCCTTGGGTTCCGCCCCAGGGCTCACTCTCGGTCCTCCAGCTTCCTTCCATCAGCCTGCTCCTGCACTCATCTCCCATCAGCTCCAGTCCGGTAACAGACTCTGGTTTTCACCCTCCGCAACTCATTATTTGCAATAAACTCTCAAAACTAAGAAAATCCAGGAGCTTTTCCATGACGCAAGCAACACCAGGAGCATGTGGAAAGGCATACGGGCAATAACAGAATACAACACGCCCTCCTCCCCCCCCCCCATCCCCCCCCCCCCCCCCCCCCCCGGTGGGTGAAATTGATGCTGACTTCCTCAATGGACTAAATAACTTCTTTGGGAGGTTTGAGGCACTGAACAGCACTCCAGCACTGAAAGCTGTCCCCCATCAGGAAGAGGAGGTCCTCTGTCTTGACACCACCGATGTGTGGAAGACTTTGAGGAGGGTCAACCCGTGGAAGGCCTCAGATCCTGACAACATACCTGGGTGGGTGCTCAAGGAGTGTGCAGGTCAGCTGGCTGGTGTTCTCACAGACATTTTTAACACCTCGCTGGACCAAGCCCTGTGCCTGCATGCTTCAAGTCTGCCTCCATCATTCCAGTGCCAAAGAAACCTCAAGTCACCTGTTTCAACGACTACCGGCCTGTTGCACTGACTGCCATCATGATGAAATGCTTTGAAAGGCTGGTGAAACAACACATCGTCTCCAGTCTTCCCACAACACTCGGCCCGTTCCAGTTTGCCTACCGACGGAACCGCTCCACTGAGGACGCCATCTCCTCTGCTCTTCACCTGAGCCTGGCACACCTGGAGGAGAAGAACACGCACGTGCGGATGCTGTTCCTGGACTTCAGTTCAGCGTTAAACACATCATCCCACAGCACCTGGTAGGAAAACTAGAACATCTGGGCTTCAGCACACCTCTTCGCAACTGGCTGCTGGACTTCCTCACCAACAGACCTCAGTCAGTCCGGGTCGGACAGAACACCTCTGATGTCATCACCCTCAGCACGGGCTCCCCTCAGGGCTGCGTCCTGAGCCCCCTGCTGTTCACCCTGATGACACACGACTGCGTCCCCAGGTTCACCACCAATCACATCGTGAAGTTTGCAGACGACACAACGGTGGTGGGCCTTATCAGAGACGACAACGACCAGGACTACAGAGAGGAGGTGGAGCAACTGGTGGGCTGGTGCAGAGACAACAGCCTGATCCTGAACGTAGAGAAGACGAAGGAGATCATCGTCGACTTCAGGAAGAACCGGCCTCACCACGCTCCACTGATCATCAACAGCTTAGCTGTGGAGGTGGTCAGCAGCACCAAGTTCCTGGGGGTGCACATCACGGACAACCTGACCTGGTCTGTGAACACCACGTTCTGTGCCCTCTTCACTGGTGAAGAGGGCACAGAAACGACTGTACTTCCTGCAGAGGATGAGGAGAGCCCACCTGCCCCCACCCATCCTCACGACCTTCTACAGAAGCACCATAGAGAGCATTCTGACCAGCTGTCTCTCTGTGTGGTGTGGAGGCTGCAGTGCCTCCGACTGGAGGAACGTGAGGAGAGTGGTGAGGACAGCAGAAGGGATCATCGGGGCTCCTCTTCCCTCCATCAAGGACATCTCATCTCAGCGCTGTGTGTCCCGAGCCCGTAACATCATCAGGGACCCCTCACACCCCCACCATGGACTGTTTTCCCTGCTGCCCTCTGGGAAGAGGTTTCGCAGCATCCGCTGCAGGTCCACCAGGTTCTGCAAAAGCTTTTTCCCTGTTGCCATCAGACTGTTGAACTGCTGAAACCACAAAATGGACTCTGTACCACATTCGTATATTTGCACATTTGCACATATGCCATCAGACTGTTGAACTGCTGAATCCACAAAATGGACTCTGTACCACATTCGTATATTTGCACATTTGCATCATTGCGTCCTTATCTAGCATTACAAATGCTGCCGAACTCTGTTTCTAAAATGCATTCTTGCACAGATGCCCTTTGCACAATCATCTCTGCACATACAATTGTTTTTTTAAAATAATACTCACCTGTACACTGTGATCGCACACTGTTTATTTCTCCTGCATTGTTCACATTGTTTACATTTAAACTGTTTACTATAAATCACTGCTGCACCTTATCCTGTAATTTACTGCAATTTACTGTAAATGTTCAAGCTGTATGCAAACGAAATTTCGTTCTGTACGCACTCTGTGCATACAAAATGACAAATAAAGTTATCTAAGTCTCTAAGTCTAAGTCTAAAACGAGCTCTGTGTGTGTGTGTGCTCTGTCCGGGTTCATCAAGACAAATCATGACAAGCACATCTTTATGTTCAAAAGAAATAAATGCTTCCAGACTGTCGCATCCAGGTCCAGAACCAAGGGCGCAGTCAAAAATGTTGAAAAACAAAAACACAATTTCACTTGGGGATCTGGTTCCTTCTTTTTCGGAAGTGAGACCTCTCCCCAACGTGAACAGCCCCGTAGCGCACCAGACGCTATGCACATGCGCAATGCAGTACGGGGTTCTTTACGACCCTACACCCAAATAGGGCGCTCTCGGCTTGCTGTTAGACAGGCCAGTCAGCCAGCTGACAGTAAAAATCCACCTTTGGACGAAATGTACAAACTCAGACTGGGTTTTAAGAACTCTCAGGAGGGGATACAGACTGCAGTTCACTGCAGTTCCCCCAAGTTTCAGAGGAATAATTCAGTCACATGCATAGGGACAAGCCGCTCTCTTCCTGCAGGACGAAATTTCCTCGTTATTGGAAAAGAGAGCGATACGGCTGATTCAACCAGAACACAGCAGCGAAGGTTTTTATTCACGTTATTTCCTCATTCCGAAGAAAGGCGGCCAAGGAATGTGTGCAATTCTAGACCTCAGAGCGCTGAACAAGCATCTGAGAAAATACAAATTCAAGATGCTGACACACGCTTCTCTGCTACGCTTACTGTGCCCAGGCGATTGGTTTACATCGATCGACCTCAAGGATGCTTATTTTCACATCCCCATTTACCCTCCACACAGAAAATACCTCAGATTTACATTTCGAGGGAATTCTTACGAATACCTCGTCCTCCCTTTCGGACTCTCTCTGAGCCCAAGGGTGTTTGTGAAGTGCACAGAGGCAGCGGTGGGTCCGCTCAGGATGCGGGGAATACGTGTGGCAACGTGCATAGACGACTGGCTGATTGCCTTGTCATCCCACCAGGAAGCCACACACCACACAGCTATGATAAAACAGCACTTGATGGATCTGGGCTTCAAAATAAACCCGGAAAATAGTTCTCTGCTTCCCTCTCAAAGAATATCCTTCATAGGTCTCTCTCTGAACTCAATCCATGCCAGAGTAAGCCTAACGGAGGACAGGGTGAAAGCAATGGTCAACTGTCTGTCCATGTTTCAAAGAGGAAACCTGGTATCATTCAGACTCTGCAGAAGGCTGTTGGGACTGATGGCCTCAGCATTAGTGGTAATCCCTCTGGGACGTCTCCACATGAAAGGAATCCAACGATGGGTAGCCTCTCAGAGGTTAAAGCCACATACTCCTCAGCACATGCCGAGAGTTACTGCAGCCTGCACAGCAGCACTGCGTCCATGGCGGAACAGAGATGCACTGACTCAGGGTGTCCCAATGAGAGTCGTGCAGAACAGAAAGGTTGTCACAACAGATGCCTCCCTGTCAGGCTGGGGAGGTATATGCGAACGGCAAATGGTGAATGGAACCTGGGGTCCAAAAATGCAGTCCGAGCACATAAATTACATGGAGCTAAAGGCTGTTCACCTAACGTTAAAAAATTTTCTCCCCATTCTGAGAGCTCACCATGTGCTGATCAGAACAGACAACACAACAGTGGTGGCTTATATCAACAGGCAGGGGGGGCTGAGATCACTGAGGCTCCACACGCTGGCTCACAAACTAATCATTTGGAGCAGCAGGCATTTTCTGTCTTTGAGGGCCACTCATGTCCCGGGAGTGTTGAACTGTGGAGCAGATCTTCTCTCCAGGGGGAATCCCATGTATGCAGAGTGGAAGCTCCACTCAGAGGTGGCTAGGATGGTTTGGCAGAGGTTCGGTCAGCCATCCATGGACCTTTTTGCTTCTCAAGAGAACAATCAGTGTCCCCTGTTCTTCTCCCTGCACGATCGGAATCCACCTCTGGGGGTAGATGCACTAGCCCATCCCTGGCCTCGCGCTCTGCTGTATGCGTTTACCCCAATAGCTCTCATTTCGCCTACACTAGCCAGGGTACGAGCAGAGGGTCTGACAATGATCCTCATTGCACCCAATTGGCCAGCAAAACATTGGTTAGCGGAGATAACACAGCTCCTCTGGCAGGAGCTGTGGTTGCTCCCTGCACGCAGGGATCTTCTGATTTTTCACCCCCACCCAGAAAGACTGGCTCCATGGGCTTGGCCTGTGAGTGGTTTAACCTACAGTCCGTAGGGCTTCCACAAAATATTATCGAAACGATACAGGATGCTAGAGCTCCTGCAACACGTTCTCTGTATGGGCACAAGTGGTCAGTTTTTGAAAAATGGTGCTCGGAAACTCAAGAAGTACCTTTTCAGTGTTCTGTGGCTGTGATTTTAACTTTCTTACAGAACCTGATTGATAAAGGAAAAGCTTTTTCCACTATTAAGGTCTATCTAGCAGCAATCTCAGCCTGCCACATAGGCTTTGAGGGGAGAACTGTCGGCCAACATCCATTGGTGAGCTCGCAGGAAGCTCCCTGTTTCCAGAGCCGTTGCTCCATCGTGGGATCTACCCCTGTTGGATGCTCTCACAACCACACCCTTTGAACCAATGGATCAGGTGGAATTAAAGATGGTAGCTCTGAAAACAGCACTTCTAATGGCACTGGTGTCTGCAAAGCGCGTGGGGGAAATTCATACTTTATCAGTGCATCCATCTTGCATGAAATTCTCTTTAGACGGGACTAAAGTAGTTTTACTTCCCAACCCAGCTTTTGAGCCTAAAGTGTTGGGGTCATACTCTCCCATTGAGTTGATGGCTTTTCATCCTCCTCCTTTTTCATCACAGGAACAGGAGAGGCTACACAGTCTCTGTCCTGTGCGCGCCTTACAGATTTACCTAAAGAGAAAAAAATCAGGTCAGGAAAAGTGACCAGCTGTTTGTCTCCTGGGCTAAAAATCATTATGGAAAGGCTGTTTCAAAACAGCGGCTTGCACATTGGATAACTGATGCAATTTCTATGGCATATAGCTCAAAAGGACATCAGCCTCCAGAGGGCCTGCATGCCCACTCTACTAGGGGCTTAAGCTCTTCATGGGCTCCACTCAAAGGAGTATCCCTGCAGGAGATTTGTGCTGCAGCAAGCTGGGCATCATCTCACACGTTACTCGATTTTACAAACTTGATGTCACAGCTCCATCACTGGCTCATTCAGTTCTAAGTGTGACACCAAGGACTAAGTAAAAAAAAAAAAAGTTATAATTGAGACAGCAGGCATGTAATGTGGGATCTGCTGAGCAATACGGGAGTCAGGATATTTTTCGTTCCAATTGTGAGACACGAAACGAATGCTATGAAAGAGAACTTTAGGTTACCTTCGTAACCCTGGTTCTCTGAGTAGCATGAGTGAGTGTCTCACCAAATCACCCTCCTTGCTCTAACGTTGCAAGGAAGAGGTGACCGTTTTTGAATAACTGTCAGCGCAGTGTCAGCCCCTTATATAGGGGGAGGGACCCTGCCCTCTCTGACACTGACAGGCTTATTTTCGAGCCAATCCTGGCTGGCGTAATGTAAAAGAAGCTTCTGATGAGGTCACGCTGAAGGCGTTCCCAATGTGAGACAGTCACTCTTGCTACTCAGAGAACCGGGGTTACGAAAGTAACCTAAAGTTTTGTTGATTTATTTACTCTTATGCAAACTCAAACCCATTAGGTGGGAAATGCAACATGTTTTGCCAGTACCACTGTGAAAAAACCCAGCAAAGATAAAAGGACTAGTTTTATTTTTAATTTAGTTGACCAAGGAATATCAGTGAACTGTATGATAGAATCAACTTTATTTCAGCAGGTTTGAGGGTAGAAACAAAGAATTTGACTTTGGATTTCAGTGCTTGCACTGTGTAAAAAACAGGCAGACAAGCAACAGCAAGCAGAACAGCATCTAGAATCTATAACAGGAAAAAAAAAATTCAGGGAAAGGTAAGAACTGGGGCAGTCTGTGTTGGTAGGGGTAGGTAGGTAGGTTTGTGTATATGTGTTTTTTATACATATCTTTCCAGGTGAAGTTGACGTGGATGAACACAGTAAAAAAAATCCTATGAATTACCTCTACCCTACTGTCTAGTTTTAATCCAAAATAATTTAGAGAATTCTTGTGTTTTTTCCTGTATATGAAAGACAGTTCTGCTTATAGTTTGTGTTCTGCTCCATGTCTTACAGTCCAGAGGAATGGACCTTGTGGAGATCTTATCTTTCTTATTCCAGCTCAGTTTCTCTACTCTGGGGAGAGTAAGTGCAATTTTTTGCTTTGATTTTTCATAATGATTAGTGTAGTTTAATTTGGCAGTGTTCTGAGTTTTGGTAGATTTTCTGCTACCATGCAGTTACACGGGTGAATCAGATCATGTTTAGGACCTGGCTAACCCTAACCCTGACACACGCTAATCTGCCTCCCTATTAGCCTGGCAATTTCAGTCATTGTTGTTTATCACTTTGTGTTTTTTCATTTAACATGCGTTGCCTGTGTGTTGTAGGATTACTCAGTGGAGGGCATGAGCGAGTCGTTGCTTACTTTTCTGCAGCACCTTCGGGAGTTTGGACTGGTGTTTCAGAGGAAGGTGAGACAATGAGAACTTAAAAGATCGGCAGGCACTTATTTTATTTTATTTTTTTTCAAATTTAATTCCATTTTGGTTGTAATCATGGTTTGATGCATAATTATAACAATCAAATCATATCAAGTAATAAATGCAGTTCTTGCTTTCTAAAGTAGAACAATGAGGACTTGGTAGAGTTGACTAGGTGATCAGAATAATTAGAAATTAGTATAATCTATCTGTATTAGTGTAAAGAGTATTTCAAGGCTATAAGTTCTCTACCATGTGTTCACAGAGGAAGTCCCGGCGGTACTACCCCACCAGACTGGCAATCACTCTGGCTGCTGGAGTCACAAACAGCTTCTCCTCCTCTTCCTCCAACATTGCCTCCATACCTGGAACTAAAGACGCAGGCTTTATTGTTGTGGAAACTAATTACCGCATCTATGCCTACACGGGTATGACAAACAAAAGTTGATTGAAATTGTTCTGCATGAAAAGATGGATAATACCAGCTCCGTGCTAAACCTGAAAAATACTATCCCAGATTAAAATTAGTTGGAAGTAAATGGAAAACGGTAGAGTGCCTTCTCCGGGTCGGGGACATCCCAGAGACGTCCTCCCCGACTCCTGGCCCAAGTTGACGAATTTAAGTATCTCTGGGTCTTGTTCATGAAGGACGGAAAGATGGAACGGGAGGTCGATAGGCAGATTGGTGCTGTGTCTGCAGTGAAGTGGTTGCTGTACTGGTCTGTTGAGAGAGCTGAGTCAAAAGGCGAAAATCTCGATTTAGCGGTCGATCTACATTCCCACCCTCTATGGTCATGAGCTTTGGGCGATGACCGACAGAACCAGATCCCGGATACAAGCGTCCGAAATGAGTTTTCTCCGTAGGGTGTCTGGGCTCTCCCTTAGAGATAGGGTAAGGACCTCAGTCATCCGGGGAGGACTCAGAGTAGAGCCACTGCTCCTTCACGTCGAGAGGAGCCAGTTGAGGTGGCTCGGGAATCTGGTTAGGATGCCTCCCTGGTGTTGTGTTCCGGGCACGTTCCACTAGGCGGAGACCCAGAGGAAGAACCAGGACACGCTGGAGGGACTATATCTCTCGGCTGGCCTGGGAACGCCTTGGGATTCCCCCGAAGGAGCTGGCCCAAGTGGCTGTGGAGAGGGACGTCTGGGCCTCCCTATTAAGACTGTTACCCCTGCAACTCGACCCCCGGATACGCGGAATAAGATGGATGGATGGAAGTAATTAAATAGTACAGGACTATAGAATGAGAAGCTGCAAAGATTTAAATATTTGCTCACCTAAGCCCAAACATTGAGGGATGGATTAGAATGGATTAACTAAAGGTTGATCAATAGATGAAGAAGGAGAAGAACCTAATGAGGAGGGGATACATTTTTTTTTCTGGACCAAATCTAGCTTCATTTTGAATCGGTGTACAGGTTTCGTAGGTTTTCTGATTTCTAGCAGTTGGTTTATGAACAGATGTTGGCTCCCAGAATAAAAACTAAAGTTAGGCAGTTCCAGACTATCCTTATTTATGATTGCCGTAAATGCATCGTCAAATCCATCCATCAATCAAACTTTGTGTGTAGAATATTTTTCATTAAGCCAGTTGTAACGTGACGTGTTTTATAGAGATTCAAATCAGAAGGACAAAAATTAAACCATTACAGAGAAGAACATGGAAAATTGATCAAACTAAGTTAGAAGATATTTTTTATTTATTTCTAACAAAATGTGGAATAGCTCAAAGAGAGGGACAAATAAATCAATTATACAGGAAGAACTATAAGAAACTACGAAAACTCAATCAGCTAGATTAACGAGCAAACATTTTAGATGTGTGCGTGTTTGTGTGTATGTATGTGTTTGTATATATATATATGAGACATTAAGTTAGAAAAATAAGTTAGGATTTATAAAAAAAAACCTAAACTAATATTAACCCCAAAGCGAAAATAAAAAAATTATAAATGGCAAATAATAAATCTAAAATAACTAGGGCTGGGCAAGTTAACGCGTTAATTTCGCGTTAATTCATTAGACTATTAACGGCGATATTTATTTTATCGCGCATTAACGCATGTTGCTCACATGCTTTCAGTCAGAGTGTCAGTCAGCACGCGCGCTGACTGCAGCGCGCTGTGTCACGGCAGCACTCTGCTGCTCCCCCTCCCCTCTCGTACATGGCTCAGCGGCGCCAGCCAATCAGCACGCAGGCTCAGCCTGGCCCGCCCACTCAGCTCTCACACAATCTCAACACACAAACAATCGCCCTGCTGAGAGAGACCGCAGCAGCGGAAAAACATGAACAGGGGAAGTAGCACCGTTTAGCTTTATTTTAATACCGTAAATGAAATCAAGCTGTATGTTTTGTAAAAAGCTGGTTAATTTCAGTGGAAACACAACAAATTTATCTAAGCACGTGAAAAATCATGAGCAAGAAAACGTCGAGCTACAGAAACGGAGAGAGGAGACGAAACTTCTGTCATTGCCCCGACAGACCCACAGACTGACGTCTCTGACTGAGGCGTTTCAGTCCTCCAGAGAACATCCAGGTAGATCAGTGGTCATCTTCAGCAGCAGTTCATGTTAACTTTCAAAGTAGATATTATCTATCATATGTTACTGGAGCCCACACAGAAAATGTAATTAAGACCTTGAAAGAACCCAGTACATATATTAAAAAGTGTTATTTAAGATAAGATAACATTAGCTAATCCTTTATTTATCCCACGACGGGGAAATTTATAGGATTAAAGCAACAGGCAGGTGCACACAACACAGACAAAATTACATAAGGATTGAAAGATATAAGAGGTGGATTAGGGAAAAAACACTGAACATAACATTATTATTATTATTATTATTTAATTGTAATAATAAAATAAAAACCACAAAACCCAAAAGGTCAACAGTTTCATGATACATCAAGCTTAGGGACTAGCCAATATACAGCAGGTCAAAAAAGGCCATATTTTGGCTGCAGTGCTGCTGTTGTCTTATGAAGAAAAGATCAACTAGTGCACTAAATTCAATAGATGGGTTGAAAATATCCAGTATAAAATACAGAGATTCCCAGGGCATGAAGTATACAGTTAAGTTGACTTTTTTTGGTGTGTGTGTGTGTGTGTGGTGGCGGCAGGTGTAGAGGGGGGGGCCCAAAAAGACAGCATTGTCCCGGGCCCTAGCAAAGCTGTCAGCTGGCCTGGTTGTAACCACTGCCAAGTTAAACTTTCTTATCACCGGAGCACCTTGAGCTTAACATATCACTTAAATGCCAAACATACTGTAGACATCACCAAACAATTCAATGACTCAGATAAGATAACCAATGTAACGGCGAAGTGGATAGCTACTGTAGACCTTTTTTTGTGCTTCACACTTTGGTATTGAACATAAAATGGTAATGCTGCTCCCTGCTGTTACCTCAGAAATTGCCTGTTTTTGGTAGATTTTTTCCCCATAAAGAGAATTTCCTGTCAGTGGCAATAAGCTTTAATTTATTATTATTGCTATTTTTTGTTTTACATGTTTAAGTTGAGCTTTACACTAAATATGTGTTACTGATAAGTGCTAAAAATGTTACAACACTTTTGTTCATATGGCAGCAGAACATTAAAATAAAAGTGCTCTTTACACTACTTTAGAATTCATTCTTGGAGTTTGCGCATACAATGCGATTAATCAGGCAATTTATGCGATTAATCGCGATTAAAGATTTTAATCGTTGCCCAGCCCTAAAAATAACATATGCCAGTGTTTTAAGTTGAAGTTCTAAATGTCTGCCAGTAACTAACACCCCAGTTTTGTCCTCTTGAGTTGGAGGAAATCCTGTGCCATCCATAACTTAATATGTAAAACAACTAAAGGTAAAAAATGGGCGTGGGGTGATAAAGAGACACCGCCATGTAGAGCTATGGTCATCAATGTAGCTATGAAAATGAATGCCATGTCTCCTGATGACACCACCTAATGAGGTCTTATAAAGATTAAAAAGTGTGGGACCTAAAACTGAGCTTTGTGCAAAATCATAGTTTACATTATGACATTCTGATGTACAGTTTCCTTGTTTAAGAAAGAACTGTTTCTGAAATACAAGTGGAACCACCTCAAGGAGAGATGGAAGTGGTTCAAATTACAATTCCAAAACTTCCAATCTGTCTGAGTCTCCCTGGTAAGATGCTGTGGTTAACACAACCAAAAGCTGCACTAAGGTAGTTTGTTTTGATTGATATTGCACGTGAGGTTCTTTAACATCTTTAGTAGTGCACAGTATGTGCTGACTGGTTAAAGGACCAATAAGTAATACTGACACCTAGTGTTGCAAATCGGAACAACACATACATGCCACCTTCAGGAGAACAGTCATTTCTCAATGGTCTTGCTGGTATGAATGCCCACTGAATTTTTACTTCAACAGGATAGATATATGATGTTGTATTCTGTTCTATTTCTGGCCCATTTTCTTACTGGCTTCTATGTTTGAAGGTGCTGCTCTTTTGCCAAGATAAAATACCAAATGTGCTGTGTTTTGGGACCCCTGAGAACTCTCATATGATTGGTTCAGGAACCAGGATGTAAACAAGGGCTACACACTGCACCAAAATAGTTCCGGACCCTATCTCTAGGTTTGAAAGGAGAAAAACTTGACAAAGACATTGTTGATGGAGAGGACTGATTGTTTATAGGGAACGTTGCTTCCATCCCGGGTGACAAATGACAACGATTTAGGTTGGTTTTGCAGTAAATTTCTTATTTGTCCATTAAGTTTAAATTAGAGTTTAGTTGATTAAGAAAAAGGTTCTGGGAAACTTTACACAAAAATGGCAGATTATAATTTGGTTTAAAATGTTAAGCATGGAGGCATCAAGCTTACTTCTGTTAATTTGGGACCTATCCATCAACATCACCGATTTTGCCGGATAAGTCCAGAACTACACGGCCAGAAATGATCTGGTTGTCTTCAATGTTCAAATTTTGTGAAGATAACATTTTGTTTTACAACTTCTCAGTTTTGTCCAAGTTACACAACTCACTTTTTTCTGTCTTTCATTTTCAGATTCAGAACTTCAGATTGCGCTGGTGGCTCTTTTCAGTGAAATGTTGTACCGCTTTCCCAATGTAGTGGTCGCTCAGCTTACAAGAGAATCCGTTCAGCAGGCCATTGCTAACGGAATCACTGCTCAGCAGGTACTTGCCTGTGTGTGCACCGTCACACCTGCACAATTCTAACACTGGAAAAGTTGAGATAATTGAACAGGGGAGCAGGTACAAAGCCAAATCAAAAAGCTCCTGGTATATTTTCACCTTTCTCTTTAAAATTACTCACTGTTATCATTACTTGCCAGTTGTTCTCCATGAAGTAATGGTTATATTGGTATGAGCATCTAATGAAACCCTTTTTCAGGTTCAATCAATAAATAGGAAATTAAGTTTGGTGTTCAAAATGAATTATGTACCGATATTATATAGCTTTTGAAAATATTATTTTCTTTGAAATGATATAATTATACCTATGTGCGTTATTACCGTTTTATGCTAGTACTAGAAAATAGACACACATAAGGCTACACGGTAACAAAACACTGGAGACTTTTAATTTGATAGATAACTAAGAAATTGTGATACTATTGCTGAAAACTGTGATAACGATTAAATTAGGCCAACCAACCATCACTCATTGTGCCCATAAAGAAGGCACCCAAGACCATATCGGTTTCGTACTGTATAGGTTTATAAAACTAGTGTTACTTCATGGTCCACCGGGGGCTAAGCAATGCTCTGTTAATGTAAATTTAATCTTTTTTGCAGGAATTTGTAACTTGTGTAACATTTAATGCTGTTGAAAGTTGTAAATTAATCATTGTTATGCCCCCACACGTTAATCCTCTTTTCTGTCTAAACATATTTTTTTGGTTTGTAATATGATGTGTAGCTTCTTGTTGCGTTGCTGCCAGCTGTACCACCGTGCAGATCACATTCCATCCCAAATCAGAGCAATGCAGTACATACTTGTTTCTTTAAAGAAAACTCTTCTATGAAGGTTCTTCAATAATATTTTTTGTTTCTTGTACAAGTTGTGCACATGTACAAAATGTATTAGAAATTCTGAACAAACAAAATGTCTGACTTAGCTTTGCATGAGGGATATTAACACAAAAGAAATGTAGGTACATGCTTATGTTTAGCAGAGTTGGGTAATTTTTTTAGAAATGAATTGGATGATGTTGCCTTCTAAAGTCATTGTGTACTGGCACAATATAAACTTAAATTAAAAAATGCTTTCTAAAATGTAGACCATTTCCTGTTAATCAGAATATCTATTCACGAGTGCATTCTTGCATGTATTTTGAAAAGTACAGTATACATAGTTTTTCTAAATATTTATTTAACCAAAGAAATCTGAAATTAATTTAAATAGAAGTAGAGAAACAAAGTTGCACATGGTACCTTTTGTATTATGCTGTTTTACCATTCTGCTTTATTAGATCATCCACTTTTTAAGGACCAGAGCTCACCCTGTCCTGCTCACACAGGTACAGCCAGCCTTCCTATGTTGTGAGAATCACTTTTTAAAAAAGAAATGTTTGGTGACGTTTTAACGCTCTGCACAAGACCTTCATTCCGTTTCCATGTGTTTCAGACCCCAGTGCTCCCTCCAACTATAACAGATCAGATCAGACTGTGGGAGCTGGAGAGAGATCGGCTGCAGTTCACAGAGGGTGAGTGCTGTTACCATACAGCCCAGGGAATGCTTAGAAGCTTGTTTTATATAGTCATGTCAAAGCACTGTGTTCTCAAACCTCATTGATTTAAATAGTCTGTAAATTAAAACCACTGTCACCATCATAATACATTCACAGTACCTATTCAATTCAATTCAATTTTATTTATATAGCGCCAAATCATGAAACATGTCATCTCAAGGCACTTTACAAAATCAAGTTCAATCATATTATACAGATTGGGTCAGATTATACAGATTGGTCAAAATGTCCTATATAAGGAAACCAGTTGATTGCATCAAAGTCCCGACAAGCAGCATTCACTCCTGGGGAACCGTAGAGCCACAGGGAGAGTCGTCTGCATTGTACATGGCTTTGCTGCAATCCCTCATACTGAGCAAGCATGAAGCGACAGTGGGAAGAAAAACCACCCATTAACGGGAAAAAAAAACCTCCAGCAGAACCGGGCTCAGTATGAACGGTCATCTGCCTCGACCGACTGGGGTTACAGAAGACAGGGCAGAGACACAACAAGAGAGACAAAAAAGCACAGAAGCACACATTGATCTAGTAATCTGTTCTACATTAGATGGTAATAGTCGGTGATCTGTCCTCCCTGGATGATTTCACAGTCAACAGAACGTCAGACCAGGTGTACCTACTATGAAGAAAAAAGAGAGAGAACAAAAAGTTAAAAGCTGAAATGACAACAGTCATTTCAATGTAATGCAATGCAAATCTGGAGAACAGTAGACTGGAGAACAGTAGAAATCAGTAGAGTGAGAAAAATAGGCCCTGATCTCCTCCAGTAGCCTAAGCCTATAGCAGCAAAACTATAAAGGTAGCTCAGAGTAACATGAGCCACTCTAGTTATAAGCTTTGTCAAAAAGGAAGGTTTTAAGATTAGTCTTAAAAGTAGACAGGGTGTCTGCTTCACGGACCAAAACTGGGAGTTGGTTCCACAGGAGAGGAGCCTGATAGCTAAAGGATCTGCCTCCCATTCTACTTTTAGAGACTCTAGGAACCACCAGCAGACCTGCAGTCTGAGAGTGAAGTGCTCTGTTAGGAACATACGGAGTAATCAGAGCTCTGATATATGATGGAGCTTGATTATTAAGGGCTTTATACGTTAGAAGAAGAATTTTAAATTCTATTCTTGATTTAACAGGAAGCCAATGAAGGGAAGCTAAAATTGGAGAAATATGATCCCTCTTGTTGATTTTCATCAGAACTCTTGCTGCAGCATTTTGGATCAGCTGAAGACTTTGAATTGCATTTTGTGGACTTCCTGATAGTAAAGAATTACAATAGTCCAGCCTTGAAGTAACAAATGCATGGACTAGTTTTTCAGCATCACTCCTGGACAGAATGTTTCTAATTTTGGCGATATTCCGGAGGTGAAAAAAGGAAACTCTGGAAACCTGTTTAATATGGGATTTAAATGACATGTCTTGGTCAAAAATAACACCAAGGTTTTTTACTTTATTACCAGAGGCCAAGTTAATGTCATCCAGATTAAGTGATTGGTTAAGAAGTTTATTTTTTGAGGACTCTGGCCCAAAGATTACAACTTCGGTCTTGTCAGAATTTAGATGCAGGAAATTTAAAGTCATCCAGCTTTTGATGTCATCAAGACATGACTGCAGTCGAAGTAATTGATTGGATTCATCAGGATTTATGGATAAATATAGCTGAGTGTCATCAGCATAACAGTGGAAATTAATCCCATGCTGTCTGATAATTTTGCCGATCGGAAGCATATATATAGTAAAGAGAATTGGTCCAAGGACCGAACCCTGTGGTACTCCACAGGTGACCCTAGAGTTTGAGGAAGATTTATTATTAACAACATGAACAAACTGGAATCTGTCCGACAGATAAGATTTAAACCAGCCTAATGCTTTCCCCTTAATCCCTACAGTATGTTCAAGTCTTTGTAGGAGAATATTGTGATCAACTGTATCAAATGCAGCACTAAGATCTAACAGGACAAGTACAGACACAAGTCCATTATCTGAGGCCATGAGAATATCATTAGTGACCTTCACCAGAGCCGTTTCAGTGCTATGATGAGCTCTGAAGCCTGACTGAAACTCCTCAAGTAGGTCATTGCTTTGTAAATGTTCACAAAGTTGATTAGCAACTACTTTCTCAAGAATTTTAGATAAGAAAAGAAGATTAGATATAGGTCTGTAGTTTACTAGCTCATCTTGATCAAGAGAAGGTTTCTTAAGTAAAGGTTTAATAACAGCTACTTTAAAAACCTGAGGTACATATCCATTTACTAAGGATAGATTAATCATGTCTAAAATAGGACCACTGATCAAAGGGAATACCTCCTTAAACAACTTGGTTGGGATTGGGTCTAACATACAGGTAGAAGGTTTAGATGAAGCTAAGATTTTAGATAGCTCAGAAAGCTCTACTGCTTCTAAACAGTTCAGACACAGCGCAGGTTCTAAAGATTCCTCCAATGCTGCCTTACTTACTGGGGATGAGGTAATCATGTTTGGGAGGATGCCAATTATTTTATTTTTAATGGCATCAATTTTATTTATGAAGAATCCCATAAAATCATTACTACTAAGAGCTAAGGGAATGGATGGATCAACGGAGCTGCAGCTCTGAGTAAGTTTGGCAACTGTACTAAAGAGAAATCTAGGATTATTTTTATTCTCTTCAATTAATGATGAAAAATATGCTGCTCTAACTCTGCGAAGGGTCTTGTTATACAACACTAGACTGTCCCTCCAGATTAAGTAGGATTCCTCTTGGTGTGTAGAGCGCCATTTTCTCTCCAATTTCCTAACATTGTGCTTCAAGGAACGCACCTAGAGCTGTGATTAAAACTGTCAATGTTTTTAGTCCACATTAATGAGTTCAGTTTAATTATTTTTCCCATATTATTCACTGCTGAAAATACTAGACTGCACAGAAGTATGTGGTTGCAGTCATTGAGTGGTTGGCATAGAAATCAGTAGTCTTGGACATTCTAGAGGTTTGAATCAAGACAAAATATTTTTGATTCAAACATCTAGATGTATAAGAGAGTGTGAATGAAATGGTGTCTTGGCTATTAAAGATGTCTTCCAGTAACTAAGGTATTTTTGTCTTTAGTAGCTCATAAAGATAAGTGGGAAAAATCATTTGATCTGCTGTAGGATTTACCAGTCTTTACAAGGCAATGCATCATTTGGAATTTATGGTTTGTTTATTTTAACAGAGGGACACGTACTCTTTGTATAAAAATCCAGGGGGAAAAATCCCCCATTAATTATATATATAGATTAGCATTTTTTGAGTAAAGAGGGTATTTCATTCCTCACAAACCAGCAAGAATTCTCAGTAAAAAAGATGGGTTATGTGCAAATGAAGTATATAAATGAGTCCTGTCTCTTTAAGAATGTACTCATCTAGTGTTCTGAGACCTGCGTCAGAATCTCTTCCATTCAGCTCAACCTCTCCACCATGAGAGACCAAAAGTAATCAGGAACTACAATGCAGACTTGCACGAGCCTGGAATGGTCTAAAAGACCATTGGCAAGAGGTCCTGATGCATCTCAGTAATATAAAGATTCTGCTCATAAGGCTGAGTTTACCTGAAACTCTACAGACTAAAGAAGTCTCTCGTAGAAGAGATGAAACATTTCATGTCCAGAGGACTTATTCAATTTCTGTCTTTTCTTTTTTTTGCATTAGCAAGAAGGTTGGTGAGAAAGGCACAACTGTTTGTTCAATGATCTAAAAAGGTAAAAGTACAGGGTGATAGCCAGTCATGCTCACTCTGGAGCCACATTAAAGATTTCACCTTGTAGGTAAGAATAACTCTGAGAAAGGTCAGAGATTTGACCAGAATGTCAAAGAAGGAGCTTGTTAATGCTCAGACCTTTTTGCTTCAACTTGTTTGAATGTGTCTGGAGGCAGTCAGATGCTCACTATACCATATTCATTTATGAAGCACTTTACAAGAACAAAGGTCAACAAAGTGTTGTACACACAGGGACGTAGCTATGGGTGGGCCTAGGCCCAGCCAGACCCACCCATAGCCAGCCAACTGAATTCAGGTGTACCTACTCAATTTAGTCACACGGTGATATCGGTGTGTGCTTTTAAGGAGCATTTTTTTAGGGCCTTGTAACATTTGGAGCTTCAGCCCAGACCCCTCATTCCTCTTCCTTCTGTCTTTACAGTCTGAATTTATAAATTTTCCCCACTATGTTTATCCCTCCCACTCAGCGCAGGACTGAAAAGAATTGTTTCCACTCCCCTCACCGCCTCAACCGGGTATCATTGAACATGAATTATGCTGGGACCGGACGATCAGTTCCTAAATAGCTTATTGTTTTTCTATAGCCATCTAGGCTGTCTAGAAAAGTGAGAGACAATGAAGCGCAGAGCTTAAAGGGCTGAACATAGAAACCGTGCAGCACTGCTGCGCGGTGGATGCTTTGGCATGGTTGGAAGACCTTGTGGGAGAGAATTAGAAGGAAACGCGGTTTCAGGGATTGAATATTTCCTCGGCAGTGATGATGATGGCCAATATGCCGCTTTAGACTCTGTGCATTGCATTCTGCTATAACCTGTAGGGGAACTGGCTACACCTCCCTTCAAGGTGCTGAAAGGCCACTCTCCAACCCCCAGAGCGCAGGTGTGCCTGTGCTCACACCCATACAGCTCTCAGCGACCATCTGTGAATGAATTAATTTATTTCAGACAGACACTTCCACCTACTAAAAAAAAAAAAAAAAAAAGGTTTCGGTAAACAAAATTACAAGAAAACCACAATAAACACATGCATATTCATCGGAATGAGCACCAACGGCACCTTACATATCCGTGTATGAATTTAAACATAGAGACTACTAATAAAAATTATTACTGTACTATCGCATTGTATAAACCTGCAACTATAACCTCAGATGTGACCATGATTAGTAGTGTCTGAAAAGGGGTATGAAGAAGTTAAACTTATTTATTCATACCCCTTCTCCCTCTTGTCACCTAAAGCGTAATGGTAAACTAGTAAACTACTTCTTTACCATTTGATTTCTATTTTTGTGATCCAAAAATCAGCTTCCTAAAATGTTTTTGCAGTGTTTTTTTATTTTTTTTTTTATTTATTGTGGTGGTGTGGAAATCGTAGATAAAACTAGTTTGCTCGTACAGCATGTGGTGTCCAGTCAGACGGCAAGCACAACACATCATAGAGGATACATAACAAAAAAGAAAAGGCCTTGTTGGTTAAAGGAGTGGAGACAGCGCAAATCGAGTTGAGGGAGGGGCTCTCTGTTTGCTGCATTATGATATGGAGGTGAGCTGTGTTTTTTGTTTTTGTTTACTCTTGGGGTTTCTCTCACCTCGCTTTTTGATTGGCTACACGTGACATTCAGCAGGCTGCCTGCTCGTTTGTCCTCGGGGAACACCGGGCCTAGTCAATCCAACATTTTGAATATCCCCGATTTGAGGTCCGAGTGGTCCCCGCACCCTCTGCTTCCCTGAAAGGAACATAAATATCTTTATCATGCACTGTGGAATATTGAACCTCCTGGTCTGAGTCAGAACACTGAAGAAGACTTTGTCTCGGATGGGGTTTCCACCATGTCAAAGAACCAAATCATAGAGCCAAGCCAGGAAGCCAATTAAGGCCCTGGCATGTTCTAGCGAGACTTCCATCTCACTAGATATCGTGCCAGGCGACAACTCAAGGATTCAGGGAGTGCAACAGTAAGGAACAGTAGAGCTAGTGTCTCTATGCCTGCTTTTACCTTTATTTCACTTTGTTTTTCTTATTTTTTAGTAAATATTGTGTCTCTATTAAAATAAATATGCTGTTGATATTATGTTACGTTCATTTCTTTTTAACGGGTAAACTTACAAATTCAATAGAATCATTGCCCCAACTGTATGTTGACTCCTACTCTTGAGTTCTTGTGAGAAAGAGGATAAGTGATGGTACTGTGCTCAACTTCAAATTCATACCATGTAAACATGCCGCTAAAAATGTTTCCACATGTTTTTCAGGAGTGCTCTACAATCAGTTCCTGTCCCAAGCAGACTTTGAGGTGCTGCGAGATAGAGCTCAGGTTAGAATTTGCTTTTTGAAAAATAATTTAAAGAATCAATGATATAGCCCAGTCTCAACATGAAAAAAAAATACAGCAGGTGAAAAGTGACCTTAATATTCCCCTGAGTATTTTAAGTAAACTACTACAGTCCAACATAGACCGAGTCCAAGGAGTTATTAATACAACCTCAAAACTTTAGGTCTTAAATCAGATATCTGATATAGCTGACACTCGTCCTGCAAGCTGTCTGATGTGATAGGATTCAGATTCCCTCTGAAAAGAAAGAATGAGCTAATGTGGCGTTTATACTGGACCACCAGACCCAAGTGATTACCCAGCCACATCCACAGAGTCTTCGAGAGAGAGCGGATGCAACCCAAAAGCATTAGTCAACAGGTGCTGGGTCATCACCAGAGTCTCATAGGTTATGAGAACAGTTAGCTTCAGCTAGACATTAAGTCATGGGCGTTGCTTATCAATATATTTGCATAGCATGTATAAAGCCCAGGAGATGTCACAGTCAGAAAGGGTAAGCTAAGTAAAAATTTATTTCCGGACCACTCCCTGTTAACCCCCAGATATTTGCCTAGGCTCACAGATAATTGTAGATCTTTTTGAATTACTGGCTAAATTTATGCCATTTTGGCTTTTCTTTTGTCCTTTGAAACAGTAGTTTACTGCTTTTTTCCCCCCACATCTTTCTGGTGTTGGCTTTCATTGTGAAACATTTTAGATTAGCAGCCTATCATTCTTCAGCACTTATGTTTTCTCATGCACTTGTGTTTTTCTTATGTTCTGTTTTGTTGGATTTAAGCAAGAGCTTTAAAAATGCCCTCCACAATCACTCCACCGATAACCAATTCCATTGTCCTTCCATTTACACTCCTGCTGTTTTTATCTAATTTATGTGAAATATTGAAATGTTTTCTGCTGTACTGCTTTTGTTTAATCAAGCTTTCATTGTGCAGGGTTTGGGCTGTCTGGTGTGGCAGGATGTGGCTCACAGGGTGATGGTGGTGACACCCCATGGACACAGCGAGGTCAAGAGGTTCTGGAAACGACAGAGGTCTCACCCATAATCAGGAAAAGAAGCTCATGGAACAGTGACACTGCATCAAAGACCGTGAACTTGCGTGTTTATTACTGCCAATTGGAATTCTTGTTCATTCTCTAACATGTTTTTTAATTAAACGAACGCCATTTATTTTTGTGCTTTTCTGTTGAAGGTATTTTGTATGATTAAACTGTGCCTCTATTTGGTAAAGATACTATCTAGCACTTTGAAACCATAATAATATGACAATAAAATATCACAAATCCTGGTACTTGTGATCCACAAGCAAATTGTTGTCTTAAAACATTTTTACGTTCACTCTCATAAAATATTCTCATATGATACACAAAGCTAATCAGATTTTAAAAGAAATGGTTACATGAAAAATGGAAGAATACATTTCACTCAACATTGCTTTACAGTTAAATCATAAATTAGAAGAGCATTCATATATTTAGGAAATAGTTTTGGTTATTTTATGCACACAGTTCATACTGGTCTTGTTGCAAAAGACTGCAGTCAGAGTATTGAGCCTCTGAATGTGAAGCCTATACAAATGCATGTCAAATTGAAATGGCATAGAAATCTAGTTGGTAGGGTCTCTAGCAATATTATGCTGGAGACATATGAAAGCTAAAACTCTCACAAATTATGTGCAATTATTGATCACAGGTGAGACTGTAATCTAGGATTGGGTGCATCATATGACAAGGTGACAAAACTTTTGTCTTGCCAAAATCAGACCTTTCTGTGTTCATTAAATGATCAAGCTTTCTTCAGTGAAGACCCTGCATTGAATCTGAAAATTACCATTAAGTATTTTATGTTTGGCAAAACACAAGGCTTAGTTTGCTGTTCTAAGCGGAACCGAAGACAGCAATTTGGGTTCTTATCAAGCTCCTCATTCATTCATCATTTATTCAAACTTCCTTCAAGCATTTTCACGACCAGATATTCCCATTCACATTTACTTAGCTCTTAGCTTAAAAGTCCTGCACTGTAGTCGTTACATCCTGCAAGTAATATAAATGTATATTCATCAGTTTTTCTCAATGTTTCTTAACAGAAATGATCCAAGGTGTGTCTTACCTTTCAATGTCTGACAGTTGAAAGTTCTCTGTAACATAATTTTATCATCTTGCCCATTCCACGGGTGCCTCTACTCATTACTTTGTCAAGGCTTAAATTATTTCATTCAATACACAGTCTCAATAATTGAATTATACTGAAAAACCTTTATGTGGAAACCTTTGCGGAACCAGTTATAAAATACTTTTATTGTGCGTGTTCTTAAAGACTAAAACAGTAACCCTCTAAATATTTTATAGATGTACTACTTTGTTGATTTCCAGAAAGGTATTTTATTTTAATCAGAAGCATTTCTACGTATTTCTGTCTTAATTTGAAAAGCTCAGCTGAGAAAAAGGAAGCGGTTGCGTGCCTAAGAGCTTTACTAAGGCATCATTGGTTGATAATCAGGAAATGGACGTAGCCTAGGGAGAAGACAGGAAGTAGTTTGTGAATCAGTTTAAACTTGACCGTGCATCAACACGAAAGGACTTTTAATTGAAAGCAGATGATATTTCTTATGCGCCCTGCGATAGACTGGCGACCTGTCCAGGATGTACCCTGCCTCTCACCCATTGACAGCTGGAGATAGGCACCAGCACCCCTCGCGACCCCAACAGGGATAAGCATGTCGGAAAATTGATGGATGGACGTTAAACCTGTTTCATACATTTAACATTTGTTTCTAAGATAATACACAATTTCACAATTAAGAAGGAAGAAAAATTAACCAGATAGTATTCAGACTGAATAATTTTCTTACATGTTTATTTATTTATAATTATTACTTTTCCTACACTTCTTCTGAAGTTAGGCCGCAGTGTTTGTGAAATTCATCACCCAGTGATGTGCACTACATCTTGTCCCAGCAGATTAATCATGTCAATAAAATAATAGTTTGTCGGAACCTAGATTTGGCATTTTTATGTCATCATTCGCTGTCTATTGAAAATATTGCAGAAGTGTAATTCCTTCTAAACCTTTTAATATTGAACACCTGTGTTTCAAACTTCAGCATTAATTTTGTCAATCTTTTAGTGTCTCTGTTCAGCCCTAGTAGCTGCTTTTTTAAACGGTCGGAATAAATGAGTTCTTCTACAAATGGGTATCTGTGTCCATATGTCTGGACCTCCGTAACTGGAACTTTTGTGCGCGGACCTGGTCAGGACAAAGAAGGTTTTTCTCTGATGCTGCTTCTGTTGGCAACCCCTCAAACCGTTTACAGTCCATGTTAGGTTTCAGTTAATACATGTGGAACCACCTCGTCGTCACCTGTGTCCCACCTGGTCAAAGTGCCTCGGCTGTCGAAACACCTTCACCACGTGATAAGTTCATAAGTTTGAAACCACAGCAGCTCGTCCTGGGTCTCTCCACATCATCCTCTTGGTGCAGCTATGTCCGTGCATTCCCACAGGCTCAATCATGAAGCAGAGTTGTGAGCACAGGACATCACCTGATTTCCTGATAAGTGTCCTGCCTTCAATCCCATTTACCCCAAGATGCAAGCTGCTGAACCACCATATTTAAATGTTCTTCCCTCTAAAGCACATATGTCAAAGTCAAGGCCGGATCCGGCCCGCGGGACTGTTTATCTATGGCCCCCTGGATGATATTTAATTACCATTAGAACCGGCCCACAGCCGCCTGTGCGCGCTGCTGTGACTTCGCGGAATTGCATTGTGGGGAATGTAGTGTCGGTGCGTACACGCATTTCTTTGCAGGTGAACAGACGGCCCAGTCGCGGGGGCCAGTTGTGTATTCCTGTAACAAGGAAACAAAGCACCCAAGAGCCTGCAGTGCAGGAACTCCGAGGGCGCAGGTTCGATTCCTGCTCAGGGTTTCAACAATTTGCTTACTGTGTACCCTATATATTCTAATTTCTTCATCAATTACATCAGTTGAGCTGCAAATTTTTGTAACAAAGTGCAATAAGAGAATTTAAAGGACCTCCAACTACAAGATGCATCTATGTTTCTTCACTGTCATGGCTCACTTATTGTGAATTCGACTTATTTGATGGTTAAATATGATAGGATTTTCTTCATATGTGTTAAAATAGGAGGTATTACTGTATTTCAAGACTTAGAAATAGTTCTTTAGCTTAAAAAAATTAAGCAAACTGACACTTTGCAATTATATGCATAATGTAAAACTCAATATTATAAGGTGTAATTTATGAATTAAAAACACCAAATGTTTTTAAATTTGTTTTATGTTTTAATGGAGAAACAACCACTGTTCAAATACATATAAATATATAGAAACGACAATTATATAGAAAATGAACAAAAGTAAACAAATCTAAAAAGACATTTATTATATATATATATATATATATATATATATATATATATATATATATATATATATATATATATATATAGGGTACACAGTAAGCAATATATATATATATAGGGTACACAGTAAGCAATATATATATATATATATATATATATATATATATATACCACTAAAGTATTTATTACTACTATATAAAAAATATTATAAGTTATGCATAATAAAAAGGTTTGCTCACAGTTGGACCACAAAGCTATAAAGAAAATAGTTTTCAGGGAAAACTGGTATTACTATAGATAGATAGAATACAAACAAAAAGCTGTATGTTTTTGGTTTAAAACAAGCAAATCCGGACATCATTCAGTATTGTTATGGTCTCTGTTAAATGTTGACATATATTCAGTTGCTTATTTACAGTATATTCAGGTTTTGAAAAGTCTAAAAAGTATTAATATAAGAACATATCCAACAATAATAACATTTCTAAGTAATTATCCCAACAGGACCACATCCTGTTTTTTCCTCTCAGCGACCCATCTCTGCCTTTCTGCCTCATAAAAAGGAGATTTGCAGAACTCCTTCCAACTCATTTCCCCAGCCATCCCCTGTCCTTGGTAAGTAGACAGAACTTTCAGTGGACAATATATATATTTCCCTGCCACACCAGGGAACCCAGTATGAACATGTGGGCTGTTTGGTCCCTGTTTCAGGTCCTTGTGGCAAAACCTACAAACACGCCCCGTTGGCTGCGTTTCTGTCCTTTTTCTCTTATCAGTTTTTTCCTCAACCCGCTTCTTTGTTTCCTGCAGTTCTCTTTGAAAGAAGGATGTTGTGGAAAATTCCTCAAAAGACACCTTTGGGTTAGAAAGTCCTTCAGCTGCGTAAGTATCATGCACTTTTTTGGAGCAGTAGAAGTACCGAACAGGTCCCTGTTGGAAAAAGAAATGGAGGGAAGAACCATCATTCTCATAACGAGACTTTGGCTGTCCACAGGAAAGACAAGTCTTTGTCCTCCTTCTTTTCTGTTCAGGCTGCTGTTGTTGTTGTTGCTGCTGCTTAGAAAAAATGTCCTCAACAATCTTCTTGATAGCCTCTTGTGTGACAGAAGTGGAAAAAGCAGGTGCAGGTGGATTGAAGGTGGCCGGCTCGATGGTGGTCACAGGTACAGTAGTTGATTGGCTTCCTTCAGTTAAACTGTGCCACAGTTCCTGGGTTTCTACAAGCTTTTCCGGGCTGATATTCATCGAGGAGCTGGTGTTTAATAGCTTTGCTATGTGCTTTACATACCGTGAAATGTGGAATTTGGTTGTTGGATGTAACAAGCTGTTGGGATCTGTGGCGGCCCGAATAACAACTTGCGCATATTCTTTCTCCACGATCTTTAGGATGTTCTTCTCCCCATGGTGTTTTTGCAACAAGCCATCAATCACCTCCTTCATTGGTGGTGTCCAGCGTGTGTGGTCCAGCAAAAAGACCCGTCCACCTGTCTTCACAGGTCCAGTGCGGGCACTTCGTGGTGAGGATCGCAGAGGAAGAGGAAGTGAAGTCTCTGAAACACAAAAAGTTAATCAGTTTATTAACCACATGCATCAATTCCTATATTTAATTCTAAACAATAAGTGCAAAGCACATTGTTCACTCACTTGTTGGAGAATCTTGGAAGATTTCTGGAAGGATCCCCTTGTCCTCATATTCTGCACCGGAGGAACTGCTGGCTGGTTGTGCTGCTGATGTTCTTACAGCAAGTACAGAAGAGGTCGGAACTTGTTCACAGGTGGATGGTGGCAGAGGATACTGTGGAGCTAAAGCAGGTGGTACCTCCCTTTTCACAGTCCTGTACTTGTCCCAGTCCAGAGGTACTAACCGGCAGCCTGGCTCTATGTAATCCAGGCCAAATTTTTCTCCAGTGTCCCTGTTGGAAATTTGGAGTGCTGGATACTTTTCCTGGCCAGTAACTCTCTTGGACGCAGTGTTTAATTCAGCTATTAAAGCTGGATCAAACACTGCAGGAAGGACAACTCCAGGCTGCTTAAGGTCCACTAGTCTTTTATAGTTCCAGCGCACAACTCCCGTCATCCCCTAAGCCTGGAACAACTCAGTGGAGACCAGATTTCCAGTGACCCACTGGGCCTGATGGAAATGATAACCTTCCTGCTGAGAAGTACCCCTGACAGGAATCCAGATGGGGACCTTTGCACCTTCTTCGGGCACATGGTTCAGCTGAAGGGTTCCACCATACCTGTACATGATCCCTTCTGACAGCTCAGGGTCACTCAAACATCCACGAAGAATGTGGACTCTCTGTATCCGCCAGGTCTTCAGCATGGATGGCTTGAATAACGGCACATCATTGGGATCCTTGGCCAGGTGAAAGTGTTTCATCACCCTCTCCACTCTGTCCAGTAGCTCTGTGGGCTGTGGTATCCTGGTCCTGCAGTACTCCCGTGTATGCCGTTTTGTTGGGTTTGCTGGCAGGATACCGCAGAATACATAGGCCTCCTTGAGCTTCTTCAAGTCATCCTGATCCACCACAGTGAAAGCAGCAGACAGAAGCTGGCAAAAAGTGCTAAAAAGAGGGTGATGTTCCGATGTGCACTGACTTGAAAAGCGCTGCAGACAGTGGAACAAGTCCAGCTTCACTATAATGTTGTGGTTGACGCATGACCTGGAGGCACAAGTATTCGCCAGGGGACCAGCAGTTGCTTCACACACAATGGAAGGGGTCGTCTTCCAGGTGTACCAATTAAGATGCTCAGAAGGGATACTGTTTGAGATCCTGAATGAGGCACAGCAATCTCTACAAAGAAGAACCAAAAATATACAAGGATATTGAACAGTTAGAGAATATATATATATATATATATATATATATATATATTATTTTTTACTTGGGATTTTTTGCAGTGCCTGTTCTTAAAATGTGTTTTGATGTGCTGCAGGTTTCCTAGCTGTTTAAGTTGTATCATTAAACCGTGTGTGGCAGCTAGCTCAGTCTTGCATCATGTCTGTTTTTATTTTTTTGTTCCTTTTGTGAAGACAATATTCATCTGGTAAGAATAAAAATTTAAATCCGTCTTGCATTGATTTTTGGGTCTTTTACTACATTGACTACCAACGAGTATTTGTAGCAGTTTGAAATACAGTAAGAACAGTGGATGGCCGTTCTTACCTGTCCACCCAGTGGAAGCCTGCCTTCTCCACTCCAGCTTCCGTGTACCTCTTGGCCATCCCCTGGTACATTGGTTCCAAGGATCTCTCGGTTTCTGACTGGACCATTACCCAGGAAACAATTAACCAGTTTTCATTCATTACTGCATAACTGGACATGGTCCCAGATGCTAGGGTGACTTTTCAGGCAACCTTCCTGGTGTGATCAGACCTGAAGACCTGCCCAAACGTGCCTTGAAGGAGTCTCGACAAGACTGGCTCCTCCAGTAAACAGTCTGTGAGGCAGAAGCTTGACACGGAGACACCACACCAACCTTTAGGGTCTTCATAGGAGGAGAAAGGACGTGGTGCGTTGCTTTTCCTCACAAACTGCCCAATGGTCTTCTGTCCATGCACCCCAGCCTCTGCATCCCAGACACTCTCAATAGCCTGTAGGTATGCCAAGTGAGCTCGCTCATATTTAAGATGCATGAGCTCATTCACCTGGTTTGCCATCTGTGGGTGACTTTCCAGTACGTCTGAGCTCATCCATGACTGACTTACAGATGGCCTTCTTGTAAGTTAGGAATGCAGGCAGAAGGTTGGTGAATCTTCTGGGCAGCTTTTCCAGCCAGCGAGGACTGTCAGCAAACCAGTTTTTCTTACAAGACTTACAGCAAAGTCTAGACGACAGAATGTAATATTGCCCACTGCAGCCAACAATCACCCGAGGACGGCCAACACCAGCGGAAACCACATGTGGGTGAGGACATCCATGAAGACATGGTAGGATGTAATTGTTTTTCAGCCGGGACATAATTTCATTTTCGGGTTTCCAAATGAAGAATGGGTGCAGCTGAAAGAAGTTGGGCGATGGGAGCTCAGACACTGTGTGAATCAGTTCAGGCTTTGGAGGATGACGCCACAGAGAAATTGCATTCCCTATGTTGCGCAAAGGACGAGACCCAGGCCACAGCCCAAGATCTTGCATCTCTGTCCTCATCCACAGCTTCTGGTGCTGAGAACAGTTCCAGCTGTTGATGTCATGGTCACGCTGAGGCAGGGTAACAGAAATGGGTGGCTGAGCTGAGGGAACTATTATGACGAAATAAAAACACATAATCAGGGTGTTAATTTTTTTTTTTTTTTTTTGAAAATACAGCGATTGAAAGACAGAGTGGAAATGCTGTTAATAAATCAAAGAACTCATACAGAGTAAAAAAAAAAGTATTTTCTAGATTATTTCTGTTCTTACCATCTTCAGCACTGTCCCCAAAGGAAAGGGCTCTTTGCGTAGAGGAGGAGGTTGCACTTGTGCTGGAATCTGAAAAGAAGTGTTGAATTTTTTTATATATTTCCTAATGTCTTAAGATAAATACCTTTATTGCCTCAAAATAGGGAGATTTGGGTGTGACAATGATAAAAGCAAGTAGAAAACATAAGACTTATACATAAGGCTAAATAATATGGAAATATCAATAAATTAAAAGTAAAGCTGTACAATACAAGAAATAAAATGAAAGAGTGTACAGTAATTAAAGTACTTTGGTATAATTTTAAGACAAGAAGTGACGTAGCTGTGGTAATTGTCCAGATTTTGCTATCTATATTGAACGGATGTTTGAGGATTAGTAGATACAAACCTTTAAATGACTCGGATCTCTTTTCACTTGTGGATTCCTTCACTAAAAATGACAGCTGAGATGGAAGGGCCACCGGCTTTTTTTGAGGGATTGCTGGGACTGGAAAAAAACAGAAGAAACCAAATACTATACATAGCCTAATAGCATTAAACAAATCATTTATTTTAATATAATTGATTTAAATCTCTTTACCGTCAGCTGCTAATGTCAGATGTTCATCTGATGCATCTGAAGACCTGGACACCGTAGCCGTTGGAGCTAGAGAAAGACAATTTATCAGTGATTTAAGCAATCATAATGTTACACAACAGGTTGTGTTAATGTAAACCCAAAACGTTGTACTGTTACTCCTTCTGCTTATCAGAGCTTTACAAATTTCTAAAAGAATGTCCAAATGGGAAGTGTTGGCCTAGTGGTTAGAGCAGTGCGCTTGCGCTCTGAGAAGGTTGCAAGTACCCGGTTCGATCCCCAGCGCCTGCACTCTGGGTCCCTGAGCAAGACCCTTAACCTCAGATTGCGCCCCGGGCGCCGCGCATGGAAGCCCACTGCTCCCCAAGGGTGATGGGTTAAGATGCAGAAGTGAATTTCTCCATTGTGAGATCAATAAAGTTCAATTATTATTATTAAATGTGTAAAAGAATGAACAACCAATTATATATGTGCTAGCTCTAAGCAGGTGGAGCAATAGCACTAGGTGAATAAATATATATTTCACTATTAATACCAAACATTATTAAAAGTGGTTAACATGCAGAATGAAAACAAATACTCACCTAAATCGCCATCTCAAGGATCAATTCATGGTCCTTTGATAAGGACTGTAACGGCGGCAAACAAGTATTGTAACAGGAACATGACCAGAACACAAGAACAGAATAGGTCAAGGCTCAGTTTGGAGAGCTATTCATAATTCATGTGAGAAAATAACACTCCAGTACTGAAACCTGTTTTTTTAAATAGAAAACCTGTCTTTGCTCTTGAGGATGTTTTTGGCACTGAGGGGTCCTCTCTTTCCATTGGTCTTGATACTGCTTACATAAAGACAAACATGGAAGAGATTAAATTATAGAAGAAAATATTTAGGAATAATGCAAGTGTGACAACAGGGTACTTACTGTTCACACTTTGAAGTTTAGAGGGTGAGATGCTTAACATCGCAGACTCCAATGCTTCGTCCTCCTCCATTACTATAATAGACCAAACAATAAAAATGGTATTTAAATTTTAGAAGGGCCAGTTTGGGTGGAATTTACAATGTCTCAGATGTTTTTGTTTCCATTTTAAAAAATGTTACTACAATATTCTTAGTAACCTACCCAGGGGTTGATGTGGCACACTGGGTTGTACAGTGGTATAGACCCCTTGCAACCACGTGACTCCGTTACCCAGAACCCCTTGCGTGGCGGCCATATTGGTTGGCATGCCATTTGACGAAATGACGAGTTGATGGTCTATGGTATCAGATTGCCAGATCCACACAGCAAAAGCCTGAAGGGATGGAGCGAGTCTGTGAAATGCTGGCCAAGGGTTTCGTACCGCGACACAGCTGCTTTATAAACACGCAGGCCAGTACGGACAAGAGACCATGAAAGCCCCTGAAACCACTGGACGGCTGCAATTATTTTATATCAGGAAAAAGGCTCCAGCAAACGCCCGTGACGGCATGAGGGATTAAGCGGGTCAGAAAATGGATGGATAGATGGATGTTGTTCACACATGTTTGTGCAACAGCACAAAGCAGAGAGGAAGACCCGCCCGGTAGGTTAAAAAAACATCACTCACTACGGATTATTTTGGTGTTTTTGTCTCGTTAAAATGGGTGGGGGTGTCGGCGACATTGCAGCGTAAACACAGAAGTACTAGCGCCCGTGAATGGGCGGAGGGGAGGTGGCGATCGTTACATGGGCCGGAGAGCCGCCGCTGTCTGGAGCAGCAGGAAGCGGCTGCTGCTCCAGACAGCGGCGGCTACAGCAGCAACAGCGGCTTCTCCGGCCCGTGTAGCGATCGCTACAGCAGCCGCCGCAGCCGCCGCTGTCTGAAGCAGCAGACAGCGGCGGCTGCGGCGGCTGCGGCGGCTGCTGTAGCGATCGCTACACGGGCCGCTTCTCCGGTCCGTGTAGCGATCGCCACCTCCCCTCCGCCGCTATTTAAGTAGAACAATGACTAGAGCAGAATTAAGTTGTATTTACCGGAGATGAAGTGTAGACTGCAAATTCTCTCGTAGTATGATGGCTCCCTCAGTCCATTGGGAGTGTCTGCCTGCGCTCTTTTCATTGAAAATATCCATTTCTTTCTTCTTTCCTCATCCTTTGGTAAACGACAGAAACGTACATCCAACGATTTGGAATGCCTCTGTGTGCAACCGGGAGCACAAAAAGTCGTAGGCATTGTTTAGATTCCAAAAATAAACTAACTAAAAGTACGCTCTAAATCACCCGTTTTGTCATGTAGTAGACGGGCTGTCAGGCTAGCGTGCCCACCAAGATGGAGGCGCGCACCCCCGATCACGTGACTGTGACGTCAGATGCAAGGAGTCTATTGTGGGAGGATGATCGCTGTCTCTTAAGCAAGTATTGTTGCAGCTTGTTCATTCGTGTTCCAGGAAGGCAACTCTTCTTCAGTATGGACCTTACCAGAGGGGCCGCTTTTCATTGGCTGATGCCCATTCTACGTCATAGAGTGGCTACAACGTGCGAAGAAGTCTCACAAACACAATCTAATGTAGTGCTATACTACTACTGTACTAGCATACCGGCATAAAGTTTTCGAATCAACAATCGAAAAATAAGGGTTCTCCATTGCCAGTGGGGTATCTGTACTGGTGATGTCAGATATCCTGATCGTATTTGTGGTCGGAAAATTCACAGATTTCCAAAATCAGGAGCAGAATGCCGGGGTTGGATCAAAGCTTGTGCACGACCACATGAGCAGCTCAACCTTCGTAGGTTTAACAAGAACAAGGGAGTGTGTGCTGGTGTAAGTATTATTGCTTTGCTTTAATACTTAAAGCAAAGCAATAATACTTATTGCTTTTTATTTATTTATTTATTAGCATTTTGTCGGCGGGGATGGGCCAACAGCGTCCCATCCTTATCCGACACCAGCAGACGGAGCGCGAGTGCATACAGCTAGGCGCGCACGAAAAAGAGCATCGGAAAGTGTCCAACGTGTACTGTATCTGACATACACTAAATATTTTATTTTAGTAGAAAAGGCTTTGGACGAAACTGTTCCTCGTGTTAGCCACTCTAGCACCAAGTACAGCGTATCAGGCTAGCCACACAAACATTTGCCAACAAACCACAGGAATTATCCACTGATTTCAAAAGTAACAGACAAAACGATGAATGCACAACTTACCCAGCCTTGCAAGAACAATAGGCATCAGTTATCTATATTAATGCTGAGGGTGTGAGCGTCTGCCGTTTTCCTCATCGACCGAAAGCATTTTGCTGTGACGTGCACAACTTTGGAGGCATCGCTTGGCTCAAATACCTTTAACTCATCCAAAAATGTTGACATGAACTTGTTAGTTCCTCTGTCCATTGTTGTAGATGATATTTGTTCAAAATCAGGCAGAAACGACGCACTAATCGAGTCGGGAATACTCCGCAAAGAATCAGTCCAAGTGGAAGACGCCGTGTTTACATAGAAACTTCCATAGCCGCGAGGCTTTGTTTGTGAGACTTCAGATTTTTAAAGTCAGTTGTGGGCGGAGCTTGGTAAGGTCCATGAAGTCAGCATAACCATCTGTTCTACTGTCCCAAATTTCCTTCCAGGTACTCTTGGCCCGAGAGCCAAATCCAACGAGCTGATCATCTTCAGAAGACGTTGCTGTAGCACCTACTTTGCTTGCTTTGTAATTAAGGACATCTTGTATTTCCTTAAAACCGAGAGCATACTTAACAAAGGCCAGGAGGCTCATCTTATTAAAACCTTCTGTGATACAGATGCCAGATTCCTCCTCCTTTTACAAGTTATTGATGAGGTACAAAGTGTAACCCAGATCATTTTCTAAAAGCCACCTGAATGATTTCCCTTTGTACTTGCCAAATTGGAGTACATAGTCTCCCAGCACTTCTGTGGCATCTGTGACATCCCCTCCTCTTTGACGAACCACAGTCAAAGTGTTTTGTCGCACAATATCCTCTTTCATCGGGGCAGATCTGTCTCGCAGGCTGGGGTTGTCTCTAATCAGCTTGGCCTCGGAGCAGGGATCCTGCAGAAGAAATCCAAGGGGTCCCTTGCGAAAAACAACATTCAGCTTTCCTGGGTAAAAGATGATTTTCTTCTGCATTTTGACGTCTGTTATGGGGCAAAAAGAGATTTGATCATGTTTGACAAAAATACATGAAAACGTTTTAGAATAATTGTGACTAATTAATAACTGAGTCAATCCCTGTAGAACAGTAAAGAAAACATTTTTAATACATTTTCCATCAAATTCTAAAGACCGACAAGCCAGTCTACATGTACAAGAAGATACATTTTTACTCTTTAATTGTGCTGTGATCAGATCTGATATATCAGACTTATTTGAGTCAGTTTATTACTGAAGGTTTCTCTGAAACCAGACCATTAAAATAAACATTTAATTACAGATCTTAGCCGAATCGATAACTTTATGGAAATTATCCCTGTATACTTATAATTTACTGATCATAAACGGCTTGTCTACAGCGGGTGTTTGATTCCCCGACGGGGATTACAATTTCATGCAGTAACACACAATTCATACAAATTTAGCAAGGAATAAAAAAATCTGTGACTCATGAATATATAATTAGTAAATAATATAGAAGCGGCTCTGTTACATGCACGAACACAAGCATAGTCGGCTGGAATGGCACGATCATAGGTGCAAAGATTTTCCATATGTTAATGCTCCACCACCAAGGACAATTTACCGTTATAAAGAACGTGATGGATCAGAACGTGATCGGTCGATCAGAACGTGATCGGTCAATACGTGAAGGATAAGAACGTGATCGGTCAGTACGTGGTGGATCAGTACGTGATGGTCTGTAAATAATCGATCTCTGTTGCATACAAGGGGTCTGTTTCATAGACATAATATAAGAGTAGACCCCGCATTGACTGTCGCTGCGCAGGAATTACGGCCGCCATCTTGGGGCGGTCGACTTGCTACCCTAACCTGCTGATTCAAGCTGAACACACTAATGATGCCTCAGCACTGTGCGGCTCATTTTTGTTTAAATCGAGGGACTATTTACGTCAGGGCTCGAGGAATACCTTTTCACAAGTAAGATGAACAGATATCGATTATATTTTTGATTAGAATGTGATTTTTCTAAAATTAGGCAGAGAGATACTGTAATATTCTAGGCTCTGTTTTGGTTTGTTTACTCTCCTGCCTTAGGTTCTCTGGCTGCTTTGAGTTTTGTCTTGTCTAGGTTCCTGTTTAGCTTGTTTACAGTTAGTTTATCCTGTTTTGGTCATCCGTGTTAGTCTTAGCTTTATCTTCTGTTTTAGTTTTATACTTCGGGGTTGTTTTGTTATCAGGTCTGGTGTAGTTTGTTTCTGTCCACTTGTCCTCTCAGCTTTTTAGGTTTGGTTTCTGATCTGTTCTTGTTTTGAGCCTCAGCACTGATGTCTGGTCTAATTACTTACTCTGCACACTTGCCTTACTCCACCCCTGCTGCAATCACCTCTCACTGGTTTCACCTGCTTCCACCTCCATATAAACTGTTGGGACCAGACATCAGTGCCTGGTCGTCTTGTTGGTCTTGTCATGGTTTTGGGTGAGTCAATCCTGATCTGATGTTTGTTTTTGGAATTTTGACCTAGTTTTTCCCTTCCAGGGAACCTGAGCCATTCTGTCATGTTCCCAGTCAGTTTCTTTTCCTAAGAGGTTCTGGATGTTTTTTATTAGTCTTTTTGGTTCTTCAGTCCTTTTTGCATTGCTCTGCTTTTTGCTAAATAAATCCCTTTTTTAAGAACCTCTGCTGGTCTGGCTGAATTCTGGGTCCGCTGCCGTGATTCATTACAGATACAGGTCTACACGTCCAAGTCTTTGTGACTTAGTCTCTCCAAAACCGCATCTGCTCCATGAAGGCATCAGAGCTTTGTTAGACATTAGTGAATAAACAGCATGTGTATTATATATATATATATATATATATATATATATATATATATATATATATATATATATATATATAGAGAGAGAGAGAGAGAGAGAGAGAGAGAGAGAGAGAGAGAGAGAGAGAGAGAGAGAGAGAGAGAGAGAGAGTTCATTTGCAAATACAGATAACTCTGTTTTTATAAATTAAAAAAACATACTTTGTATTATTTAGTTAAGGCGATACCAGTCAAACTAACCTACCTGATGAATTTGATCAGGTAAGAGCGACATAACAAAATAATGGCATCTCAAAAATACACCTTCATTAAAAGGACCCCCCCCCCTACACACACACACACACACACACACACACACACACACACACACACACACACACTTACATTTTAGTTTATTTGGCTAAAAACGGAGTTATCTGTTTTTGCAAATGAACTCTTCATATATACAGTGAACCCTCGCTATATCGCGGTTCCCCTTTCACGGTCTCGCTGCTTCATGGATTTGCATTGATGAGCCGTTCATTACAGTTCTCAAACATAATCGATGGTGGCATGTCGGTTTATTCCAAAAATGAGAATCTTCACCAGCATGTCGGTTTATAAGATTCTTTTTGCCCAGAAGAACAAAAACTACCGATAACTATGTTTTTCTCCCTAAAACACACACCTGCACCGCGGGCTTTAGAAGAAAAAAAACGCTACAGAGCGGAGTCGGGATGCAGCGGCTCAGTGAGAAGAGCAGTGAAATACATGTGAGCCACTATTTGTCCTACTGTACTTTGTATTTTTTTCATAATCATTTTTCATTTTCTCCCGTTCTAATACAATGACTCGGGTCGCGGTGGGGCGCTGCTGATCTCCGCAATTTGAAGCATTCAGTTCGTATTGATGATCAAATTAGTATTTTACAGCACAGTAGTTATTTGTAAAAAAAACAAAAAACGTTTATACAGTACTTTTATTTGTTAAACAAATACTTGCGCCTGTAAAAAGGTTTTGTTCTTTGGTTTCAATGTACTATGGAGTATTTCATTGTATAATAATTGTAAAGAAAATAAAGGTTACTACTTCACGGATTTCGCCTACCACGGGTTCTTTTTGGAACGTATATATATATATATATATATATATATATATATATATATATATATATGTATGTGTGTGTGTGTGTGTGTATATATATGTATGTTTTTGTATATAGTAATAACAAAAAATTATTAAAGTGTATGAGTGGCTGTGTTTGGCAGCATACATAAATTCTGTCAGAATATTCAATTACTTTTAACCACACTAAGAACATTTAACTGCACTGAACCATTTGTTATAACAGCTATAGCTTTAAAGTTTTCAGAAAAAAAACAACGTGAAAATTAGTTCAACAATCAGCAAGTATAGTTGACTTAAATTGATTCTGCACCTGGTTAACACATTACACTGAGCTGAGTTCTCGACCGCCCCAAGATGGCGCCCCTAAATCTCGTCCGCGCCTATAGGCGAGAGCGGTCGATGCGGGGTCTACTCTTTATATATGTCTACTCGCGTTCTCGTCAAGTCCAGTCTTGGCGAGAACACAGGAAGATCGGACTTGACAAGAACGCGAGCACGCAGCACGTATGGTGTATAGACCCCTTGCAACCACGTGACTCCGTTACCCAGAACCCCTTGCGTGGCGGCCATATTGGTTGGCATGCCATTTGACGAAATGACGAGTTGATGGTTGATGGTATCAGATTGCCAGATCCACACAGCAAAAGCCTGAAGGGACGGAGCGAGTCTGTGAAATGCTGGCCAAGGGTTTCGTACCGCGACACAGCTGCTTTATAAACACGCAGGCCAGTACGGACAAGAGACCATGAAAGCCCCTGAAACCACTGGACGGCTGCAATTATTTTATATCAGGAAAAAGGCTCCAGCAAACGCCCGCGACGCCATGAGGGATTAAGCGGGTCAGAAAATGGATGGATAGATGGATGTTGTTCACACATGTTTGTGCAACAGCACAAAGCAAAGAGGAAGACCCGCCCGGTAGGTTAAAAAAACATCACTCACTACGGATTATTTTGGTGTTTTTGTCTTGTTAAAATGGGTGGGGGTGTCGGCGACATTGCAGCGTAAACACAGAAGTACTAGCGCCCGTGAACGGGCGGAGGGGAGGTGGCGATCGTTACATGGGCCGGAGAGCCGCCGCTGTCTGGAGCAGCAGGAAGCGGCTGCTGCTCCAGACAGCGGCGGCAACAGCGGCTTCTCCGGCCCGTGTAGCGATCGCTACAGCAGCCGCCGCAGCCACCGCTGTCTGCTGCTTCAGACAGCGCCGCTGTCTGCTGCTTCAGACAGCGGCGGCTGCGGCGGCTGCGGCGGCTGCTGTAGCGATCGCTACACGGGCCGCTTCTCCGGTCCGTGTAGCGATCGCCACCTCCCCTCCGCCGCTATTTAAGTAGAACAATGACTAGAGCAGAATTAAGTTGTATTTACCGGAGATGAAGTGTAGACTGCAAATTCTCTCGTAGTACGATGGCTCCCTCAGTCCATTGGGAGTGTCTGCCTGCGCTCTTTTCATTGAAAATATCCATTTCTTTCTTCTTTCCTCATCCTTTGGTAAACAACAGAAACGTACATCCAACGATTTGGAATGCCTCTGTGTGCAACCGGGAGCACAACAAGTCGTAGGCATTGTTTAGATTCCAAAAATAAACTAACTAAAAGTACGCTCTAAATCACCCGTTTTGTCATGTAGTAGACGGGCTGTCAGGCTAGCGTGCCCACCAAGATGGAGGCGCGCACCCCCGATCACGTGACTGTGACGTCAGATGCAAGGGGTCTATTGGAACAGAAGCGTACTTGTGACGTCATGAGACGCACAGTTCTTTAGCATTTCTTTAACATTCAAAATTATTTATATACTACACCACAATAAATCTTATTGAACATTTTTTTAAAACATTTTTAATTTCTAAAAAGCCTAAAAATTATCTTGCCGTGGTGCATTGTGGGCAAGCGGTCAGTCTGAAGAACGCACAAGTCTGCTCTGATGCATGCTCGATAAAGAGGGCGGGCGAGAACAACATCCGGGGAATTCGGCGCGTTCTCGATTTGGCATTCTCGGTATTGGAACAGTGCTCGAGCTGAGGCTGATGACGTGTCACGAGCACACGAGCACACGAGCACGCTCAAGAACGCATATTGAGAAACGGCCACAAGTCTGCTCTGATGCATTGTCACCATAGACATTATATACGTAGACGCCCCATTGGACACTGCCGGCCGCTAGGCTGACGTGCCTACAGGGCGGCCATCTTGGGTCAGACCACAGATCAGACAGCTGCTGTCAGAATGAATAGGAGGCAGCTCAGATCTCATTTTAATCATATGTTCACAATGCTCATGACCTTTCAGACAGATTACACGTATTTATTCAGAACCAAAACTATTTAAACTGAAGTCCAGCTGGATGAAAAATGTACACGCACACACATATTTTGCAGTTATATATTAATCTAATAAACACACAAATTATACACACATAAATCTCTCTCTCTCTCTCTCTCTCTCTCTCTCTCTCTCTCTCTCTCTCTCTCTCTCTCTCTCTCTCTCTCTCTCTCTCTCTCTCTCTCTCTCTCTCTCTCTCTCTCTCTCTCTCTCTCTCTCTCTCTCTCTCTCTATATATATATATATATATATATATATATATATATATATATATATACAGACACCGATCTACAGACAACAGCACTTATCTACATAGGAGCAAAACTACATACAGACAAGTGAGTGCAAAGGTGCTCATAACAGCATTTAAAAATGATATAATACAAACCGCGATCTGGAAAAAAAAAATCAACAAAAAACCTAATAACGCATCTTAGAATCGAATACATTACAAAATCATAGCAAAACCAAAAAAACTGTATAATATTTTACCCCCCCATAGATCATGTCTATCCAGAAATATAGGACCATTTTGTTTGTGTTTGGTGTTTAATGTACTTTTCTCTACTTCCATCCCTGCTACCCATTAGCACATATTGTGTTTATGCAGGAAAAACTGTAACTGTAAAGCATGAAGATTCTCTATCATAAAATCTTACTTATGGAAGGTAATTCCCCAGGATGTGGTTCGTAGCGTCCTTTTATTTGCACACCCATAAGCGGAGTAAAAGTCGGGCTTCCTGGGACGTAGCTCTGGAAGTTTGCTTACTTTCAATACAAAATCGAAATTATTTATTAGGTTAGACAATCATTTAATTCAATCAATTGGTTCCATGTAGCCCCTAAAGGGGTGATATTTTCAGTCAGTTGATTTATCGGGTGAGAATTCACCGGATTCAGAGTGTCTGAAAACATAAAGTACCACTTTCCTGAATTGACGTGTATTCTGTCTGAGTGCAGCTTGGTCTGACCTAAGATGGCCGCTCTGTCGGCACGCCTCTCACCCGACGACGGGGCGTCTACGTTTACATGTCTGTGGCTGGGCCGACGTGCCTACAGGGCGGCCATCTTGGGTCAGACCACAGATCAGACAGCTGCTGTCAAAATGAATAGGAGGCAGCTCAGATCTCATTTTAATCATATGTTCACAAAAAAATCCACACGTGCACAAAAAAATCCACACGTGCACAAAAAAATCCACACAGACCAAGACCCACACATCCACAGCTCTAGGCTTTAAACCTCACAGCATTTGTGTGTGGATTTTTGAGACTGTCCTGCCGTCTCGGGATTCACACAAGCATTTTTTTAAACAGAGAGTGGTTTGCAACCAATCAGAAGCCTCCCTTGTATAAGCCAATCACTGGAAAGTACTCCACGTGGGGTGACTTACTCATAAGCCAATCACATTCAACCTGTTCAGGAAGCGCGTACTATGAGCACAATGTGCTCTCAGGCTTCAGCGGGCAGCAGCCGTTTTTCTCCCTCTCTCTCCGCAGGTGTTTGCTCATGAGCGGAGGCGCCCCGGTTGCAGGTGTCCGCCTCCACCCCCCCCCCGGCCTCAGAGGCGACGTCGAAAGCCGCCTCTCTGCTCCCTTCAAGTCGCTCCGGATCCGCCCGCAGCGTTCCTTGGTCTCTGAGCTCACAACATCTAACTCCGCGGGCCTCTTCCCTCTGATCTCCAGCCGGCCAGCAGTGATTCCCTCCGAGCTCTCATCGGCCTCGCCGTTACCTGCTTCTCCTGTGCTCTGACGATTCGCCTCTGGCGCCCATGTCCCGCCAGCCCTCTGGCGGATAGGGCGGTAAAGTTGGATATTAAATCTCCCCGGAATCAGCGGCATCTCGCTCACGGTTGATCCGGCTGATGGACCACGATTTCGGCCAGCGTCTCTCAGCTGCTCCCTCCTCTCACACGCTGTTGGAACCAAGCACTCTTGAGAAATAAAAATCAATAAATTCCATCTCTTGTGATCAGCTAAGATAAAACGAATATAAAATCATGCAATAAATAACATCTGTAAGGCACAATTTTTTTTAAAGATATTTGTAAAGACAAAAGTTGGGATTTTTCTTCAATAGCTCCCTGGTCATGTGACTCACTGACTCAAAACCTGTGTTAAATTGTTCTATATTAGCCTGATGGGCCACACATTTTTATTCCATTTTAAGCCTTTTTATATTTTAAGATTTATTTATAATTAAATATTTCTTCAACAGCTTCCAGGTCACTGACTCAAAACCTGTGTGAAATTGTTATACTACTTTAGCCAGATGAGGCACAATTATAAATAAATGAACGTCATCGTTTTCGGCTCCTCCCCTAAATGAGGCAAGCCTCGATACGCGCATTGCGGAAACGCCCCCTCCATTACTCGACACACGCCTCGAAGCCTCGGCACATCACGTAACATCACTACTGAAGAGGCTGGCTGTTCTCAGAGCTCTGTGTCCAAACACATTAATAGAGAGGCAAAGGGATCACCGCGCCCTAGTCGAGATTGTGAAAAAAAAAACCATTCCAAAATGTGGGGGAGATTCACAAGGAGTGGATTGCTTATGCAGCTCAACAATCCTACCACGTTCAAAGTCAGTGAGCTTTTTTGCTTTTGCCATCAGGAGGTCTTGACAGTGTAAAGACTTCACAGAAAATGACATGGAATCCAGATGTTTGCACAGCTTTTGGCTTTTAAAGACTATGGTCTTAAACTTTTGATCAGCTGAAAAAATCATGTTTGAGTATAAATGCAGTTTTCAGACAATTCCCTGCTCAAATGTTCTTGTCTCTTGCACTGATTTGCCCTTTTAACATTGTGAAGCTCTACTTAGAACCTTCTTAAGATCCAATAGTGCAAAATGCAAATTCTTGCAATTTTTTGACTGGTCTTAAGATTTTGATCAGGAGTGTATATATATATATATATATATATATATATATATATATATATATATATATATATATATATATATATATATATATTAGGGCTGTCAAAATAACGCGTTAATTTCGATTAATTAATTTAAATAAAATTAACGGATTAAAAAAATTAACGCAAATTAATCGTATAGGGTAGTTCACTGCTATTGTTTTCATCCGTGTTTTTTCGCGCCTGCGCGCCGGACTGGAAGGCAGAAGGCGAGCACAGCGGCAGACGCCAACAGAGCAAACAACAAGTTCTCGACGTATTTTTCTTCTTTAGGTAACGTATCACAAGATCGTTTTAAGAGTAAGTTGATGGTTGCGCTGCTCAACGCGTTCGTGTGTATCGGCCGGTGGACGGACGGAGAAAATGCGTGACAGCTTCTGCGGTGGCTGACGGCCGGCGGTGCGCGAAGGCGCTTGGCTGCAGGGCTGATTGACGCCGCTTGCGGCTTTAATTATTTAAGCAGAACAATGACCAGTGCAAAATTAAGTTGTATTTACCGGAGATGAAGTGTAGACTGCAAATTCTTTCGGGGTATGATGGCTCCCAGTCCATTGGGATTTTTTTGCCTGGGTCCTTTTTCACTGAAAATATCCATTTCTTTCTTCGTCCTTCGGTAAACGAAAGAAACGTACATCCAACGATTTGGAATGCCTCTGTGTGGCATAAACTAAAAGCACGCTCTAATTCACCCATTTTATCACGGTGTTTGGCGAGAACAGTCCTGTTTTTGCCTACCGGCGTAACCCGGAAGTAGCACGGACGTCACTTTACTGTTGTAAAGTGTTGATATTGAGGGGAGTGTTCATTTATTTTCATTGTGTCCCCTACGTTACTGCGTGCCACATATGCCACAACGACACATGTTAAAACGTCTGAAGGCATGAAATGTGAATAAGAATTTTTGAACTTTAATTTATCTAATGCTGATTATTCATTGAATCATTTGAATTTAAATATTTAAAATACTTTCACAGCAAAAATTATATGCGATTAATTTAGATTAATTAATTACAGAGTATGTAATTAATTAGATAAATTTTTTTAATCGATTGACAGCCCTAATATATATATATATATTATTCACCAATGTCTAATGATCTGATGCCTTCACGGAGCAGATGTAATTTTGGAGAGCCTAAGTCACAAAATCTTGGACATGTAGACCTGTATCTCTCTATCTAATATTAGAAAAATCACATTCAATATAAACAATATCTTTTAATCTTACTTGTAAAAAGTTATCCCTCGAGCCCTGACGTCAATAGTCTGTCGATTTAAACAAAAATACGCCGCACAGTTCTGAGGCATCAATAGTGTGTTCAGTTTGAATCAGCAGGTTAGGTTAGCAGGTCGACCGCCCCAAGATGGCGGCCGTAATTCCTGCACCGCGACAGTCAATGCGGGGTCTACTCTTATATTATGTCTATGATTGTCACTACCCGATCCGTACCGGTAGCACAATCCGTACCATCAGCTCATTTGCGCACGCGCGAACAGAATAACTTCCGGGTCGCCAAAAAAATAATGTAATTACGGTACTGAAAATACTTATTTCTATACTTAAAGCATTAAAGAATGCTAAACTATATTGCAGGGGTCACTAATTAAAAATCAGCGTGGTCCGAATAACAAAAATCAACAACCAGTAAAGGTCCGGACACATTTTTAATTACAATCCGTTACTTCAAACAGTATTTAACACTGAAATAAAATGTTTATGCATCCACCTTTTACATTGACTTTTTAAACAAAAAAATAACATAAAAATAGAACGTTTTTCTATTTTAAAATCCAAAGTGCTTTTTGCTTTTGCTTTTTTTTTTCTAAAAAGTAGCCAGCAGCAGCAACCCTGACTGACATAGCTCATTGGCTAATTTGCATCACGTGCATCCTCGTGCCTGACGCTCCGGAGGGCTTTGCCATATTAACAAGAGAAGCGGCGCAAGTGAAGTTAGCACAGGGGTTGAAGCAAAAATAATGTTTGACTGAAAAAATTTTCTCACCAGCCCATATATTCCCGGGGCCGTGGACATCATGCCACATTAGTTGGCTCACTTGCTTAGTGTGCAAAGTCAACTAAATCTGGTACTTATAAAATATCCATTGAAAATTCCTGTATCTCTGCCACCTTTCAGCTTTAGAGCCTTTGCGTCATCCTGGACAGCCTCTCCATCACTTTCCACATCCACATCATCATCTGGGTTACTTTCATCTCTGCAGCATCAAGTTCTTCCTTCACACTGTTGACAAACTGGTCCACAGTCCACTTTACAATCCCAGCTCCCTTTCCTCTCTGTCCTCCAGAAACCCTCCAGAAACTGCAGCTGATTCAGAGGACAGCAGCTTCATCATTACATCATCTACTTCACTCCTGTACATCAACTCCACTGGCTCCCTGTCACATTCAATATAAACCAATTTTATGATCATACAAGGCCAACCACAGCCTTAGAAATGCAGGACACATCAACAACGTTATCATGAAATAATACATTTTAATTTGACACAGATTGCACATGACAATAATCAGTATCTTTTTGATGTAGTTTTTTTAACAATCTGTAAGCATCAAAATCCTTGTCATTTTATTTAGTGTCCTGGAGCGCAACAGCTCATCAGGTGAACACTGCTGCATACCGACAGCAGATGCAGCTCTGCCTTCTTTGTTTCAGAACAGCGCAGTTTTTTGTTTTTTTTTTTACTTTTTCCCAATCGAACCCAGTCAAATGCCGACCCTTCTTCTTCAAGGATCGTGCTAAATTAGCCTGAGCTAGCACGTTACTCTTCTTTGTGTTTTAAATAAAACATAATAGCGAATCATGGGGAGATGCCTGGTTGATCGCCGCGTTTATCAGCGAGGGAATAAACACTGACAGACGACTTGGTCCAGGTGGAAATAATTCATTAATTAACTGCAGGAGCAGCGACAGAAACACTTACAAAGGGAAGTTGTTGTCAGCTGTTCTATCTGCTGAAGTTTCTGACCTGCTGGTTCGCATAAATCCAAAGAAAAACTTTGACCACCGCTACTTTCATTCATACCATCTGTGGCCAGTTTAAAATGCTCTCCCAAAAGTTAAAATGATTGACCACCGATAAACATCAGACTGGCAATGTCCGCTTTGGAAAGACCCGCCCTACTCTCTTTCTGATTGGCTAATATCCCGGATCTGCCAGGTTTAATTGGTTGAGAGCAGTTTCAGATTAAAACCTTGAATAAAAAGTCTAGACGGGACTTTTTGCGCTCAGTTTCCAAATGACGGAAATCCGTCACAGCGACGGAGAACTTTAACCCCTGAGTTAGACACTGTCGTCAGACAACATGCAGTAATATATAAATGTTTTAAATCAGGTTGGGTCCGGATTAGCCAGCAGGTGGGTCCGGATCCGGACCGCGGTCCGCTAATCCGTGACCTCTGCTATATTGTATAGAAAATATTTAAGATTTTTCTGGAAGAAATTGATGCGTTGTACATTCTCCATTGTATTGCTTGACGTCATCATCGGATATGCTCAGAAGTCCGGGAATATATCATTGCATAACGTTTTGTCTGAATGTACTCTATTAGTTTTATTATTTGTTCAAATAAGACTGGGAAAATATTTTCATCCTTAATTATAAGGTGAATTTTGTTATATAAATAATCTTGTACTAAAAATTAGTTTTACTAGAAAATTAAAACTATCGATTAAGAGTTTAGCGCCCTGTGGTGTACAAATCATGAACAAGAGAAGACGCCGTCATTAAAGTAGCCGCATAATTTTTTTTTTACAAAAACCGAACAGGGAATAGAACAAAGAACACATAACAAAGTCAAGGCATACTTTTTAAAAATGCATTAATTAAGTTCAAAATACACAAATACATATGCAAATCAAATAAATGATAAAAAAAACCCTGAAGAATATTCAAAATAAAATACGTTTCTATACTCCTAAACGTGTTTATAGCTGGGGGTTTTTATGTACTTTAAGAAATGGTGTATATATTCTTATTTCCCTAACCACAACTGGGAAACATTTTTGCTATTAAAAAAACTTTAAAAAAAAAACCTAAAAAAAATAAAATAAATAAATAAATATATATATATATATATATATATATATATATATATATATATTTCTGTATTTATTTGTAAAATATGCAGTATTTACGCAAATACAAAGATATACATAAAGAAACCCCCGCCTTGAAAAAATACCAAAGAATAAAAAAGTAAGAAAAACGAAATATTGCCTACCAGAAGTTATTCAAATGAGCTGATGGTACGGATCGTGCTACCGGTACGGATCGGGTAGTGACGATGGCCGTTTCTCAATATGCGTTCTTGAGCGTTCTCGTGTGCTCGTGTGCTCATGACACGTCATCAGCCTCAGCCCGAGCACTGTTCCGATTGCCGAGAACGCCAAACCGAGAAAGCGCCGAATTCCCCGGATGTTGTTCTCGCCCGCCCTCTTTATCGAGCATGCATCAGAGCAGACTTGTGCGTTCTTCAGACTGACCGCTTGCCCAGAATGCACCGCGGCAAGATAATTTTTAGGCTTTTTAGAAATTAAAAATGTTGTTTTAAAAAAAAATTCAATAAGATTTATTGTGGTATAGTATATAAATAGTTTTGAATGTTAAAGAAATGCTAAAGAACTGTGCGTCTCATGACGTCACAAGTACGCTTCTGTTCCAATACACCATACGTGCTGCGTGCTCGCGTTCTTGTCAAGTCCGATCTTCCTGTGTTCTCGCCAAGACCGGACTTGACCGGACTCAATTCACGAGAACGCGAGTACGGACTCGCGTTCTCGTGAATTGAGAAACGGCCATTGCATGCTCGATAAAGAGGGCGAGAACAACATCCGGGGAATTCGGCGCGTTCTCGGTTTGGCGTTCTCGGCGATCGGAACAGTGCTCGGGCTGAGGCTGATGACGTGTCATGAGCACACGAGCACACGAGAACGCTCAAGAACGCATATTGAGAAACGGCCATAATATAAGAGTAGACGCGTCATTGGGCGGGTTCTGCCTATGCTGCGATGCGTCAGAGCGTCCGCCATCTTAAATGTGGCACATCTGCAGTTACTCAGTCACTTAAACAGTATCAGAGGGACTTTAATCTCTGAATATACTTTGCATTCGTAGTATTTTTGTTTTTGTAATATTACAAGTTTATTTTCGTATCCCTTTAGCTTCATTCTCCTGAATTTATTCTCCTAAAGAATAAAAATATTTAAAATAATCTAACCTGGCCCTATTACTCCAGGAGTGAAATAATTCTGCAAACTGTGACTATTCTGGAAATGTTCCCCCTTAATTCTCATAATATGACGTTTTTCTCATAACATTATCACTTTTGTGTTTTTTTTTTTTTTTACTTTATTGACCTAGGACTTTAATACTCCCCCAAAAAGTCTGTTCCTTAAGGTTCACATGTGACACGGTTTTATGAAATAATGAAGACCACAATGTTTAGATTTAACAAATTGATCCTTATATTCATAACACATACACACACAAATATATATATATGTATATATATATGTGTGTGTGTATGTGTATTTATATATATATATATATATATATATATATATATATATAGATATAGATATAGATATAGATAGACAGATAGATAGATAGATAGATAGATAGCCTGTGTTACCACACTGCAGCTTTAGTGTGTCCAGTGTTTCAATATGGTGCAGGCTTAGTTTATAAAAGGCAGATACTATGGGGTAAGATCACTTCCTAAATAGACTTGTACATAAAAGGATAGTTGTGTCCATATTAGTCAGAAGTTGTGCATAACAAACATTTGTAAACTCATAATAATTTAAATCGCATTCAAAAGATACAACATACAGTTTAAATAGTTACAACTTCAATAACTAATAAATACAAATTTCAAGTTTAAATTTGTGCTTTACTCTTTATGAATACAAACAGCAGCGGCTGCTTGAGAATACGGATTTTTTCTTTGAGAATACGAATTCACAACAGTGGTCTGACGTCACGGTTTCCAAGGCTGGTTAATGGAGCACAGAGTGCGAAGATAGGAGCCGCGCATGCGCTCTTCAGACTGACCGTCTCTGAATGCACCGCGGCTGCAGCTTCATTCCAGACAGCGCAGAGATCACAGTGGTAAGTTAAACATTCCCTTTTCTGCTGCTGTTCTTCAAAAGTACGTTTTCAGATCGTTTGAGGTGAGAACATTATACTTTTAAGCTTCCCTATGTCGCCTGTTTACAGAGTTGGTGCGTAATTTAAAAAAAGAGCCTGATTTATTTGTTTTGTGTTTATCAGGCTGCGCGTGTTGCTTTATTAACTCAATAATTGCTGGAATAAATTGTAAATGTGTCCCGAGGATGACAGCAGCATATAAAATGGAGCTGGACGATAATTTAATAACAATATATATCAGTCGAAAGACGTGTGGCACAATAAGGGGAAAAAAGGGTCGATAAAAGTTGGTTATAGACAGTGTTGGGTAAGTTACTTTAAAAATGTAATCCGTTACAGTTACAAGTTACTTTGTTTAAAATGTAATTGTAGTGTAACTTTTTCGATTACTTTTAAAAAGTAATGTAACTAATTACTTTTGATTACTTTTTGATTACTTTAAGGTTTTAATGAGTATTGACCCATGTTCAACATTTAATCTTTGAGAACTGAATGTGAACCTTAAAAAAAGCACTAAGCTGAAAGGGAACTGCAGAAAGGCAATCACAGGATGTCCACAAGTGTGTGTGTGTGACGATTTTTAAGTTTAAAACAAGGAGGATGGATTTTTCGGCAACTCCTTGCCAAAAATTGCATCCCCTGCTATCTCAGAGGAATTGACACTTGTATGACTCTATTCCTGTATATCCATCAGTAGTTAAAGGACAAGAGTCAGCAAATGCAAAATTCTGCCCTGTAAAACAATGACAGCACAATTGTTGCTGTATGATCTGAAGCCCCATTTGGAGCTTTTAAACAGGCTTTGAAAAACTTTGATAATTTGCTGCTGTAATATTATAGATTTTTTAGAATCAAAAGCTAGCAGATGTGCATAATCAAAAACAACAGAAATACAATTATAGAGCATTCAGTATTGTAAGAAAGCCCACACTGTTTCTGGATAAATACATTATTGTATGAGTTAAGTTCTGTTCCGTTTTCTGCCTTTTTCGTTGTAAAACTGAAATGTCCCATGCTCCTGAATGCACCATAGCTTTCCGACGCTCACGAACGCAACACTGTGAACGCTGAGCTGTGTACGCGCGTTTGATTTTCCGCTTAAGACAAAGTTTTGCAGTTTCACAACACACGTCGGCTCACGGTTTATTGTTGTGTGTGAATAACAAGAGACTGCATGACTGCAAAGTGCCTTGTTGCATCTTTCTCTTCCTTAAAATGAAGCCAAATAAAACCGTGAAACGTCCGCTCGCTTGCTGTTCTTTCAGAAGGCTCCACCAGCACAGGATGGATCATCAGAGTGATAGAGACAAGGAGCCATAGCGGGAAACGGCGATACTTTATATTTTTAAAAAAATGTAACTAAATTTGTAATTCTTAATATTTTCGGAAGTAACTGTAACTGAATTACATATTTTCTCATTGTAACTGTAACGAATTACAGTTACTCTTTTTTTGTAATTAAATTACGTAACGTCGTTACATGTAATCCGTTACTCCCCAACACTGGTTATAGAGACAGTTTTCCTTCCTTCCTCTTAGCCTATTATATTAGTTGATGCTGCAGTCACTGCTTCCTCTCAACCAATCGTAATTGCGGACCCAGGCACACCGTCACAAAGGCAGCCCTCTCAAACCACAACACACAGCACGTGAATATGTCCCAAAACGGGGTTTTACTAGTTCGCCAGCCTGACAGAAATAAACCACAGTGATTTGTAAAACTTGCAAGGAACCGGTAAAAACAAAGTCTGGTAACGACAAACGCAACCAACTTGTTTCATCACGTAAGCCGCTCACACCTGCAGCAGCGCGAGCCGTTTTAGCCCCGCGCGACTCCGCGTCATCTTCTTAGGAATCTTATGGAAGTTCTTCCAAAACAAAGCAGGTATAGCAGCTAAACTGGGCTTCCTTCTTTGTGATAAAATGACAAAGCGTCCTGGCGGCGTAAGGACATCAGGCATGCAGTAACGTGCTTCATAGTGATGGACATGCTGCTGTTGTCTGCAGCTGAAAAACCTGGCTTCAAACAACTACTCGCCACTCTTGATCCGCGATATAAAGTTCCGGGCTGCAAGTTTTTCTCTAACAGCGCTGGTCACTTTAGTTTATTCTTTGTAAGTATTTAATAACATCACCCAGGTCTCTTAAGTTAAGTCATTTTTCATAAAAAAAAATCAGTTATGGTTAAAAATGTTGGTTAAATAAGAATTTAATTGGGATTGAGTGTTTGTGTGTGATATATTAAAAGTAAGTCATTTAGCAATATTATAAGAGCCTGGTTTTAAATCTTTTTGATAATTATCTATCGATCAATATGCATTTTTTTTATCAATATGCTTTTTTCTATATCGTCCAGCCCTAATATAAAATCTATAAATAAATAAATAAATTCTATAAATGTTTTTCCTATCTAAGCGAGTTTCCTCTGAGTGAGGACACGAAGAATTGAGAGAAGAAAGAGGGAAAGAAAACAATAGTAACAATATATGAAAAAAATACAGATATTTATTTTAGACAAATGTTTTAACTTTGGAACAGAATGAAGGTGTAACATATTTAACAAATTAAGTTACTAACGTGGTTTAAAACAAAGAAATAACTTCTATTAACATCTTATACAAATAGACAACGCCTACTGTTTTATGAAATTTTATTCAGGATCGGGAGAGATCGGTAAACACAAATAAGGACTCAAACACTGTTTCTGTTAGAATATAAGGCACACATTTATTATTATTCCCCACAGAATACAGCACATCAAAACAACTAGCTCTTCACACAGGCAAAGTAGCAAGCATTAAAGCAACAAGCTTTCAAACAGACGTGACGCTCAACAGATTCTCAGAATCAGCTCTTACCATTGACACGAACTGGGAGCCCTCAGTCCTAGGTTAAGATCAGCGTTCACGATGCCGGTATCCACACACGAACTCACGGCAGACTCCCTGGGCTAAGGGCAGTCTCCTCTTTATATACTTGTAAACAAAGAGTCAGGTGTGGAGCGAGAATGGCCATCTCTCCCTCCACAGCCGCCCTCCTTTCCAAAACATGTTCCCAAACAGAACCCGTTCCCAGCATCTCAGCAGTGTGTGAAGCAAAATAATATGAGTGCACTCAGAATACAGCAAATATAAACAAAATAAGGAATACAGAATCAGTCTTTCCCACAACACATTGTCATAAGTTCCCACCACAAGTTAAAACAAATTATAACACAATAACACATGTGGTTCTTAGTTTCACGTGAACTCAGGTGCGAACTAACCTGACAACAGCAATAATCAATGTGTGAACTGGCCAGTCCTCTCTCTTATTTAACTGACCACAGTGTTTCCCGCAGGAATTTGGTTATGCGAGGCGGGGGGTTGTTGGACGACACGTTGCCCGCGGACCGACTCGCGGAGCGGGGGGGGGACGACACGTTGTCCGCGGACCGACTCGCGGAGCGGGGGGGGGGGGGGGGGGAGACGACGACACGTTGTCCGCGGAGCGGGGGGGGGGGGGGGGGGTTGTTGGATGACACGTTGCCCGCGGACCGAATCGCCGGGGGGTATCCATGTGTTTTTTCCCTGCCATTCACGCACGCGCGAAAGCAACAACAACAAACCGCGTGTTAACGTCACTTTTTTTTTTTTGGGAATGTTGGCGAGGCGGTAGCGTGAGTTTGGCGAGGCGGCCGCCTCGCCAAGATAGCGCTGCGGGAAACCCTGTGACCAGTCTTCTCATTTATATATCAAAAGTTAAAACAAGTTATCAAACTGAGCAGGTTTTCCCATAATACATTGTTAAAGAGCAAAAATAATTCTTTAATATATCACCTACAAACATACAATTAAAAATAGTTGGAATGGAAATTAATTTAGTGATTATTTTATGTATTTTTACAGGTAGTGAAAAAAATGAAATGAAGCAGCATGTGTACATGACTACTACAACTGATCTACGTTAGGTCACATGTAGTCATGTCAACTTAAACATGCAGCCAGCTGGAGCAGCTCCCTGTCTTCAGCCGCCGGATGGTCGTCCTCCTCTTGGTCCACCTCCTCATCCTCCACGTCTAGCTGGTCCCCTGCCTCTATACTAATATTGTGGAGGATGCAGCAGGCGGCGATTACTTTTGGGGCAAACGTCAGGCAGACCTCCAACGCCCTTAAGAAGATGGAACGCGACCGTGTCTTCAGACCACCAAAGGCACGCTCAATGATGTTTCTTGCCCTGGCGTGGTGTCTGTTGTAGCGTGCCTCCACTTGACCTGTACCAAATATAAAATTAACTTGTAATTTAGGTAATATGCTGATATGTCTTAATCTTCTATCCAATTAATATAATCTATGTATCAATTGTGTGTCATTGTTGGCTCTATTTAAGGACAAGAAGGTAAGAGATCTTACTGGCAAGCTGTTTCCCTATAGGATGCACCGCAGGCCAGCCAGTAGAGGGTCACCAGCACCTCTATCTCCTGTGGCCATCCATGGACCTTCTGGATGGGCAGCAGCTGAAGGAGGAGGACGATGGTGGCCCTTCTTAGCCTGGCGGCTGGTTTCAGGTCCCCTTCATTAAAAAATATTTGGAGGATCGGCACAGAAGTGTTTATCCTCACATTTTTTGTTTCTGTTTCTTCCTGTAAATAAAAAATGCCAAATGTTACCATAATTGTTTTTTCAATTCTCACCTTTTCACACCATAAAACTATATGTGGTTAACATGCAAATTATTGTTGTTCTCAAGAAAGAAAGGGTCAAATGTATCGTAGTAAATGTAACAAATGGCTTCCCTTCTCTGGTATTTCTACCATTTCACTGAAAGAATTAACTGAACTAACTGCACACAATTTATAGATTAATCATTGTAAAGGTGGGCAGACAGAAATAACTTTTCCTTAATGATCAATGCTGTGAAGGTTAGTAGGTGCAAGAAAGTAGTTTAACCCTAATCCCTTTACTGTTAATAATATATACATTTATGTTATCATTTTAATTATTTACAGATAGTCACAATTTCAATGTGATCACATGTTTAATACCATCCTCAATGTTGTTGTTTTTTAAGATAAAAGTAGGAAATAGGCTGTCAATGTTAAAAAAAACCTACCAGTTGGCACAGACGCTCAACGTCGGACTTTTTATTAAAATTACGCACTAACTCTGTAAACAGGCCACATAGGGAAGCTTAAAAGTATAATGTTCTCACCTCAAACGATCTGAAAACGTACTTTTGAAGAACAGCAGCAGAAAAGGAAATGTTTAACTTACCACTGTGATCTCTGCGCTGTCTGGAATGAAGCTGCAGCCGCGGTGCATTCAGAGACGGTCAGTCTGAAGAGCGCATGCGCGGCTCCTATCTTCGCACTCTGTGCTCCATTAACCAGCCTTGGAAACCGTGACGTCAGACCACTGTTGTGAATTCGTATTCTCAAAGAAAAAATCCGTATTCTCAAGCAGCCGCTGCTGTTTGTATTCATAAAGAGTAAAGCACAAATTTAAACTTGAAATTTGTATTTATTAGTTATTGAAGTTGTAACTATTTAAACTGTATGTTGTATCTTTTGAATGCGATTTAAATTATTATGAGTTTACAAATGTTTGTTATGCACAACTTCTGACTAATATGGACACAACTATCCTTTTATGTACAAGTCTATTTAGGAAGTGATCTTACCCCATAAGATACAAGTAGTAAAATCAGCCCGAATACATTTCCATGCAGCACAGGAATGAGGCATCTTCTCTGATTCACGTTCACAATAACGGAACTCAACTTTTTTCTGCCACATACAATATGGCGGTGACGTTGATGTGCAAACCTGCGCCCTATGACGCGTCTACGTATATGATGTCTGTGTTTAGGACCATAGACATCATATACATGGGAAAATCTGGGAAAATTTTTAGATTAAAAACCAGGGGGATGCGTTTTTTGGCAGCCATTTGCCAAAAAACGCACCCCCTGCTATTTTACTTAAATATACACTTGTAGCTGATTTAACATTTCCTACATGTTTACACATGTGATCTGAGCTACCAGTATGAATTTCATGAGTCTGGGACAATTTTTAGATTAAAAACCAGGGGGATGCGTTTTTCGGCAGCCATTTGCCAAAAAAAGCACCCCCTGCTATCTATGAGGGGTTGGCACTTGTATGACTTTATTCCTGTATATCCATCTGTAGTTAAAGGATAAGGGTCAGCAAATGCAAATTCTGCCCTTTAAAACAATGACAGGGCAATTGTTGCTGTATGATCTGCAGCCCCATTTGGAACTTTTAAACAGGCTTTTGAAAAACTTTGATAATTTGCTGTTGTAATATTATAGAATTTTCAGAATAAAAAGCTAGCAGATGTGCATAATCAAAAACAATATAAATACAAGTATAGAGCATTCAGTATTGTTAAAAAGGTCACGCTATTTTCTGGAAAAATTCTTTTCCGTTTTATGCCTCTTTCCTTGTAAGTTTGAAATGTCCCATGCCCCTGAATGCACCATAGCTTTCTGACAGTCGCGAAGGCATCACACTGGTCTATGAACGCTGTGCTGTTTACTGTAGATGCACGTTTGATCTTACGTTTAAGACAAAGCTTTGCAGTTTCAAAACTCACGTCGGTTTTCACGGTTTATTGTTGTATGTGAATGACAAGAGACCACAACAAATAAATCAGCCGTACTTCAGATAAAAACTTTGGATTTAATGGTGTTCACCCGTACTTTTGTAAACGAATCTGCCAAATAAACACTGTTTTTTTTCACACAAGAGGTATATTCAAACATTTTGATATCATTAATATAAGAGCAAGTAACTCCGTTGGTCACATTTTAATCCGTTTTCTTCGTCGATATTCAGCTGTACAGAGCGAGGCGCGCTCCCGCGACAGGGGATGCATATCCCGGCAGGGGTGCACTTTTCGGCATAACACCGGGAGAAGCGGAGTCGATGCAGCAGCAGCAGCACGCCGCATCATTTTAGTTTTCTTCGTGCAATCAGTGTACAATAATGTGCTCCAGACAGCGGCTGCATTACACCCCCGTTCACGGGCGCTAGTACTTCTGTGTTTACACTGCAACGTCGCCGACACCCCCACCCATTTTAACAAGACACAAACACCAAAATAATCCGTAGTGAACAATGTTTTTTTTTAACCTACCGGTGGCGGGTCTTCCTCTTTGCTGAGGCGCGGTCTGTGTCCGACTCCGCTTTATGTTACACAAACATGTCTGAACATCCATCCATCCATTTTCTGACCCGCTTAATGTCCCGATATAAAATATTTGTAGCCGTCCAGTGGTTTCATGGCTTTCGTGCTCTCTCGTCTGTACTGGCCTCCGTGTTTATAAGGCAGCTGTATATGTCGGGTTACGGAACCTTTGGCCAGCATTTCACAGACTCGCTCCGTCCCTTCAGGCTTTTGCTGTGTGGATCTGGCAATCTGATACCATCAACCATCAATTTAGTCTTTAAACCAGAGGTCACGGATTAGCGGACCACGGTCCGGATCCAGACCCACCTGCTGGCTAATCCGGACCCAACCTGATTTAAAACATTTATAATTTACTGCATGTTGTCTGACAACAGTGTCTAACTCAGGGGTTAAAGTTCTCCGTCGCTGCGACGGATTTCCGTCATTTGGAAATTGAGCGCAAAAAGTCCCGTCTAGACTTTTCTTTCAAGGTTTTACACTGAAGCTGCTCTCAACCAATTAAACCTGGCAGAGCCGGGACATTAGCCAATCAGAAAGAGAGCAGGGCGGGTATTTGCAAAGCGGACATTAACAGTGTGAGGTTTATCGGTGTTTAATCATTTTAACCTTTGGAAGAGCATCTCAAACTGACCACAGAAGACATGAATGAATGAATGATTTATGACAACGCTGACAACGACTTCCCTCGGTAAGCGTTTCTGTCGCTGTTAATTAATGAATTATTTCCACCTGTGGCCATGTCGCCTGTCTGCGTTTATTCCCTCGCTGATAAACGCGGCGACCAACCAGGGATCTCCTCGTGATTCGCTATTATGTTTTATTTAAACACAAAGAAGAGTAACGCGCTAGCTCAGGCTAATTTAGCATGACCCTTGAAGAAGAGTCGGAATGTGAAATAATGTGCCGCATTTGACTGGGTTCGATTCGGAAAAAGTAAAAAAAATAAATAAACGTGCGCTGTTCTGAAACAAAGAAGGCAGAGCTGTATCTGCTGTCGGTATGCAGCAGTGTTCACCTGATGAGCAGCTGCGCTCCAGGACACTAAATAGAATGACAAGGATTTTGATGCTTACAGATTGTTAAGAAAACTACATCAAAAAGATAAAATAAATAAACTGCAGCTACAACATGGATTGGAGAACGGGTTCTAACTGGGTGAGGCCAGAGAAAGGCGATTCTCAGAGAGTTTTTAATGAAGTTAAAGTGGAGCGCGGACACAGGGTTCATCCTGGACAGCTCTCCAGTCACTGGGCTAAAATATAACCATATTATTAAACTTCAAAAAAGTTAAATCATGCCTTTTTATAAACTGTAATGATTAATTGGTGAACAATAACGGGCAAAGCAGAGACTGATTATTATCATGTGCAATCTGTGTCAAATTAAAATGTATTATGTCATGATAGTGTTGTTGATGTGTCCTGCATTTCTAAGGCTGTGTTTGGCCTTGTATGATCATAGGATTAGTTTATACTGAATGTGACAGGGAGCCAGTGGAGTTAATGTACAGGTGTGAAGTAGATGATGTAATGATGGAGCTGCTGTCCTCTGAATCAGCTGCAGTTTATGGAGGTTTCTGGAGGACAGAGAGGAAAGGGAGCTGGGATTGTAAAGTGGACTGTGGACCAGTTTGTCAACAGTGTGAAGGAAAAACTTGCTGCAGAGATGAAAGTAACCCAGATGATGATGTGGATGTGGAAAGTGATGGAGAGGCTGTCCAGGATGACACAAAGGCTCTAAAGCTGAAAGGTGGCAGAGATACAGGAATTTTCAATGGATATTTTAAAAGTACCAGATTTGGTTGACTTTGCACAATAAGCAACTAATGCGGCATGATGTCCACGGCTACGGGAAAATGTGGGCTGCACGTGATCCAAATTAGCCAATGAGCTGTGTCAGTCAGGTTTGCTGCTGCTGGCTACTTTTTAGAAAAAAAAAAAGCAAAATCAAAATCGAAAAGCACTTTGGATTTTAAAATAGAAAAACGTTCTATTTTTATGTCATTTTTTTGTTTAAAAAGTCAATGTATAAGGTGGATGCATAAACATTTTATTTCAGTGTTAAATACTATGTGAAGTAACGGATTGTAATTAAAAAGGTGTCCGGACCTTTACTGGTTGTTGATTTTTGTTATTCGGACCCCGCTGATTTTTACTTAGTGACCCCTGCTTTAAACGATCTTGTGATACGTTATCTAAAGAAGAAAAATACGCGGAGAATTCGTCAGTTTCTCTGTTTGCATCCGCCATTGTGTTCGCTTTTTGCCAACCAGTCCGGCGCGCATGCGCGAAAAACCCACATCAAAACAATAACAATAAACTGGTCTATAGACGCTTTTTCTCTGAACTTCCGGATATGTCAACACATTATTTAATATTAGGCGGAGATTTCAATTGTTGGCTCAACTCGACACTCGACCGTTCTTCATCCAAGCTGGCCGTGCTCTCTCGATCGACCAAAACAATTCATTCATTTATTCAGAAGTTTGCAGTATCTGATGCGTGGCGTTTTCTTAATCCTTTGAAAAGGGAGTAAGCTTACTCCTTCTTCTCACCTGTACATCATACATTCACTCGCATTGACCTTTTTGTTATTGATAATAGGCTGTTACCATCCTTGTCCTTGTGTAGATATGATGCCATAGTTTTGTCTGACCATGCCCCGCCTTTGATGGATGTTAAATTAGGCATGTTATCATCCCAACGTCCATTATGGCAATTAAACACACGTCTTCTCTCAAGCACTAGCTTTATTGACTACATTTCGAAACAGATAGATTTTTTCCTGACAACAAATAAGATAAGATACGATAAGATAAGATAAGCTTTATTGATCTCACAGTGGAGAAATTCACTTGTCCCATCGGCTCAATAGTCAAAAAGTCAGAAGAAGGTGTCAAAGTAGGTAAGTAGAATCAGTTAGATACAGTTATACAGCTATATACAATATACATATAATAGAGCACCGGGTATCTCTCCCTCCCTTCTTTGGGAATCATTGAAGGCTTTTATTAGGGGAGAGATCATTTCTTTATTCATTTCGAGAATAAATTAAGGAATGAGAAGTTGAATACCCTAAGACGACAAATTGCGCAATTGGATAATATGTACGCGGCCTGTGCTTCCCCAAATGTGTATAAAGAGCGTCTTTCACTGCAATCCGAATTTGATATACTCATGTCCCACCACACTACAGAACTTATGTTGCGGTCCGGGGCACAGTTTTTCGAACATGGTGACAAGGCCAGCAAATCGTTGGCACACCAAATTCGCCAGGTGTCTGCATCGCGTCAGATTATCAAGATTCAAACTGACACAGGTGTGACGACAGATCCCTGTCAGATTAACCTTGCCTTTGAGAAATTTTATAGGTTATTGTATTCATCTGAATCCACATCCACGGTTGCTGACTTGGATAATTTTTTCACTAAATTGGAAGTGCCTACTGTTGATCAGGAAACGGCGGTTAACCTGGGTAGACCTATTACTTTGTCAGAACTTAATGCGGCTGTGCGATCTCTTCAGGGAGGAAAATGCCCAGGCCCTGATGGGTACCCCTCTGAGTTTTATAAAGCGTTTTGGGATAAACTTGCACCACTCCTATTAGAAATGTATAATGATGCTTTTGTTATTGGAGTCCTGCCCGGGACTCTTAATCAGGCCACCATCTCCCTTCTTTTGAAAAAAGCCAAAGACCCTCTTTATTGTCCATCCTATCGTCCGATAAGCCTTTTAAATGCCGACTTTAAACTGTTATCGAAAGTTTTAGCTATGCGTCTTGAGTGTGTTCTGCCTACAGTAGTTCACTTAGACCAGACCGGGTTTGTTCAAAATAGACATTCTTTTTCTAATATTAGGAGGCTTTTTAATGTTATTTACAATGACTCAACCCATAACAATCCCGAAGCCTTGATCTCTCTCGATGCTGAAAAGGCTTTTGACCGAGTTGAGTGGTCTTACCTCTTTTATATTGTCAAAAAGTTTGGTTTTGGTGAAGCTTTTTTGACTTGGATTAAGTTACTCTATTCTAACCCACAGGTCTCGGTTAAGACTAATAACACTCGGTCGGAGTACTTCCTCCTTCATCGCTCTACAAGACAGGGATGCCCATTGAGCCCCCTTTTATTTGCCCTGGCTATTGAGCCGCTTGCCATCATGCTTCGTTCGAGTCAAACTATTGTGGGCATACGACGTTATAGTTTGGAAGTTAAAGTCTCACTTTACGCTGATGACTTACTTTTATACGTTCCAGATCTGCACAACTCTATTCCTGCGGCTTTGCACCTGCTTTCAGACTTTGGCCGGTTATCTGGGTATAAACTGAATCTGGGTAAAAGTGAATTGTTTCCTATTAGGGCTGAACGATTAATTGCATTTGCAATAATATCGCGATAGGATAAGACGCGATTTTCTAACCACAATGGACGCGATTTGACGGGTCACGTGATCGGGGATGACTCGCTAGCAAAGTAACACGGAGGGAAAGTCGATATCGTCTGCGACTTACCTGCCGAACAATGGCCTCAGACTGGACAAAAACCGACACAACTGAAGGTATGTTAGCAAAGAGGAGCGCCACGTCACTTGTGTGGAATTATTTTGGGTTTAAAAAAGAAGACGCTGCGCAAAGTTAGGTGTTGTGCCGGACATGCCTCGCTATTGTTGCTACCTCACAAGGTATCACGACGAACCTTTATCAACACTTGAAAAAACAAGGCCGTATGGTGGAAGATGCACAGAATTAACTTTCCACAACTGTGCAATATGGCCCGCAAGTATCTTTGTGTCCCTGCCACAAGTGCTCCTTCAGAGCGTCTTTTCAGTGCTGTAGGGAATATAGTGACTTGCACTCGCTCCTCTTTGAAACCAGCAAAAGTTGACATGCTGATTTTCCTGGCAAAAAATCTGTGAGCTTCTAAAAAGATACAGAGACAAATCTTTGTGGCCGACAGTGCCATACGTTTTTTGCACTTTACAATGGTTGTGTGCTGCCCTTACTGAGTGAATATATAATTTATATGACTGTTAAAAAAAAATTCTTAGGATTTAAAAAGGTCATACACTCATTTATTTTCTGTTTATTTGAGAGTTTGATTTACCTATAAAAATGTCAACAAGAAGACATTCGTTCGCTATACTATCCTGCACTTTAGTATGTTTGATGCCACTGACTGGAGATCAGTCATTAATTTCGTATCTTATTTTATTTATTTATTTAAAGACTGTCCTGTTAAAATCTGACAGTGTTTAAGGAGTGGAGCCCATATGTTTATATATCATGTTTCATGAAACATGAAAAGATGTTAACAAGGTAAAGCCACAGATTTGTTTCGTTTATTGTTGTAATCTGTGCTTTAAATAAATCTGATTTATTATGAAACAGATTTGTTTGTATATGTTTAAAAAGACATGAGAAATTAAACTGGGAGGAAAAAAAATCGCATTAAATCGCAATATTAAGATAAAAAATCGCAATTAGATTATTTTCCAAAATCGTTCAGCCCTATTTCCTATTAACTCAGCGGCTAGGGCTCTTCCGCTGCACGGCTTTCCTTTCAAAATAGCCAATGACAGTTTCACATATCTTGGAGTTCGAGTTACGCATAGGTATGAGGACTTATTTAATGCTAACTTTTCTCCCTTGCTGTTGAAAGTTAAAGAAGACTTTGAGCGCTGGTCCTTACTTAAACTGTCTCTGGTAGCTCAAATTAACTGTGTCAAAATGAATGTTCTTCCCTGTTTCTTGTATTTTTTTCAATGTGTCCCAATTTTTTTAACCAATTCCTTTTTTGGTCGGGTAGATTCTCTTGTTTCAGATTTTCTCTGGGAGGGGAAGGTCCCTAGATTGTCCAGACAATATTTACAGAGACCTAAGCCACTTGGGGGGATGGCCTTACCGAACTTCAGGTACTACTATTGGGCTTCCAATATTGGGGTTTTGACAGCCTGGCTTCGGTGTGGCCCATCCTCTCCTGACTGGCTTGTAATGGAGACGAATTCGGCAAAACCTGTGTCTCTCGCAGCTCTATTGTATTCACCAATCAAATCTTCGACTGTTGCTTACACAAAGAATAGCGTAGTTAAAACCTCTCTTAAGATTTGGACTCAATTTCGGCGTTGTTTTGGTCTACAACTCCTTTCTCCATATGCTCCTATCGCAAACAATCATGTCTTTTCTCCCTCTCTCACAGACAAAACTTTTGTGATTTGGTCAAACCTTGGCATTCAGACCTTTAGGGATTTATTTATAGATGGTATCTTCGTTACCTTTTAACAACTCTCTGCCAAATTTACTCTTCCATCTCGAGATTTTTTCAGATTTTTACAGGTGCGCAGTTTTGTTTATAGTAATTTTCCCACTTTTCCTAGGCTGCCTGAGCATTCTGACCTTGACTCCTTGCTTTTGCCCATTCCTAGGCTGAAAGGATCTATTTTAATTCTTTATACCCGCATAGCTTCGATCCGCTCTGAGTCTTTGGGATCAATCAAGGCCCTCTGGGAGGAGGATATAGGAGAGTCTATCCCTGACGAGCTTTGGTCACGTATCTTAATACGGGTACATAAGTCTTCTATATGTGCTAGGCACTGTCTTATTAAATGCAAGCTTGTGCATCGCGTTTACTATACCAGGGCTCGTCTGTCTAAATTTTATAGCACGGTTTCCCCAGTTGGTGATGCCAACAGTCTCCTGCAAACCTTATACACATGTTTTGGTTGTGCCCCCAGCTGAAGAGTTTTTGGACAGAGATATTTGTTGTTATATTGTTATGGGAGTTTTTGGTGGAATTCTAAACAATAGTAACTGAGTTCCCATCTTTACTAAATGAGGAGACGGCGGTGATGACGTTCCAGCACTTTTATTGAGAAACAGAGCAGAGATCACATAGATGGAAAGTAATCGCACCCCACGGTTCCGCTGCAGTCTGCGTCTGCCCTGTCTCTGTCTGTCTCACTTTCCGGCTTCCCCTAATACTGCACCGTGGCCTTGGTTTGAGACATAACAAAGACAGTCTATAATCATTCTACGCAGCATTCAGCCTTGCACTCGGCAAACAGTGGAACTTATACACAGACATCAGGTCTCCAGGCCTCCTCTGTCCGAGTGGTGTGAGGCCATAGTGACTTCAGAATAATAATTCTTATAACAATCACCCAGTGATCTATAAATCCTTATTTTATGTTTGCACCGTCATGTCCCAGCAGATTAAAAATTCCCATTCTAGAATTTGCTTTATTGTTTCATCAATCACTGTCTGTTGTGATTATTGAAGAAATTGTGCTGCTCCTTTGAAACCTCTTAAATATTGACCACCCGTTGGTAAATGATCAGCATTAAGTTTTGCCCTTCTTCTAATTCTTTGTTTAGCCTTAGTATCTGCACTTTAATCTGTGGATCATAGGAATTCTTTGTTTGAACACGTCTCTGTGTCCGTATCTGTTTAGGTCTCTGTAATTTTGTTCTTTGTGTTTTAAGTGTGAACCTTGTCAGGATAGAGAAAGTCATCTCCGATGCTCCTTTTGGCAACCCCAGCAAACCCAAAAACAAAAATGTTCACAGTCAGTGTTAGGCTACAGGTAAGTTAATCCCTGTGGGAACACGACATCGTCTCCTTGGTCCAACCTGGTTCCAAGCGCCTGGGCCATCGAAACACTCCACCACCTGCGACAAATCTTTGACAATTTTAAACCACAGCAGCTATTCCTGGGTGTCCAAACCCCCTGTCTGTGAAATGTCTCTCGTCGTAAGCCCAGGCTTTCAGTTTATCTCCTCTTAAGTGTCCCGCTTTCGAGCTCATTAACCCCAAGTTGCATATTGTTGAATCCCCATTTTCAAATGTTCTTTTGTTAAGAGTCCATGAGTGTATTCTAGGTGCGTTTCCTGAACGCCAACCTCTCCATGTCATGTTCGTGAAACCTCGTAGTTGAATTCCATCACCTGTGAAGCAAAGCAGTCATGCATAGTCCTGTTCAAGATGTTTTTTAGCACAACAGGAGTTTCACTGTTGGGTGCCAGTGCAGCTCTGATGTTCCTCAGAGCCGACCTTCATGCATTTGATATCATTGTCAAGCTGTTATACTCTTATCATCATCTTGTGTCCAGGAGCCGCTTCTGCTGTCCTGACCAGATTCCAAAACGTCCAACTAATCTAATTGACCTAATTTCTTTTCTGTATGTACGCAAGAGGACGATCGTTAGATTATCCTGGTCTAAAAGACCTCTAGGTTAATAGTTGGCTAAACTCTGTTTATGTGTTTTTTTCCCTCTCTGGATGTTTTAACATCTAGTTAAAGGACAACTATTGTGCTATTTTGTGTTCAAACAGAGAGATGTTAAGTCTCCTCAAACCGTTTAGGTAACTGCCTACAATTCCAAACTATTTTCACTGGTGCTTTAATCCCTAATTTACCCATGTTATTTAGTAGAATAAGGCATTATTCTAATCTTGCAGTTTTATCCATTTAAATCCTTAACCTTTGTGGTATTTTATTGATGTCTGCCGGAGTGGCAGATTTTACAGGCATCCTAATTATTTTGTTCTTATTTGCGCCCCTACTTACTTCAAGATACCCAGTAAATACGGTGTTCGCAATTTCTCCTTCGTTTCAACAGGTAGCTTAAAAGGTTCAGAGTTTATTCTGCTTATATTGAAAAATTAGCTTGCTCACTCGTTCATTGATTCGTTTATGCTATTAACTGCTGCTGTAATGCCTACTTCAGCTTTTTCGCCCACTAGTTTTTCATGATTTTGTTTTTTTAATTGTGTACAGGAAAATCTGAAGTGAAATGCATGAAGTCGTGTCTGCAGAACTCATCTGTGTCTGTTGTCGAAGGTTGTCCGATGCCTCATAGTCGTTGCTATCGTCCATTTTCAGTCCAATGTCTGAGTTCAGCAGCACAACATTCTCCTTCCGTTCAAGAGCCCATCCTCCCGTCCTCACGCCTGCAATCAGAATGAATTCTGACAGCATTTTTTGCCAAAGAAACGCTCCATAGGTTGAAAAGAAATTACAGCAAAGCAGTCACAAACATTTTAACTACAGTGTTCCCTCTAAAATGACAAACATAAAGAAATAAAGGATAAAAAATAAATAAATCAAACTCTGCCTCTGACAAAATAAAACTCAAAACTGGATCAGGCTGAAGTCAATGACATCACCTTTTCTCCTTGTCCCAAGGATCAGCCCCCAGGTCACTGCGGCACTGTTTTGGTATTCACTTGCATCTGAGAATGTCTAAAAAGAGACTAAATCTCTATGTTAGCACATTCCTATCATATTGACCAGGTTTCTTTGCACAGAAAAGGAAGCAGAAAGATAGAACTGTTAATAGCAGAAAGCAACAAACATTTTTTAAGACACCACCTTTCTTCTGCTGGAAGATCTCTTGGTTAAAACTTAGCATAATTTAGTGTCCAAATATTATTATGACTCCTTACCGTACTGCTAGACCTGTCTTCTCAGAGTCTTCTGTTGGCAGAAAGGTGGCGTCTCCTTTAATCTGAAAGCAATAACTCAGAGAAAACAAGAGTGTTAATAGCATGCAGTTAAAACCCTGGTCCCCTTAGTGTCACTTTAACGTGATGTTTTTTTCTCTTGCTGATCCTGGGAAGGTATCTATTCCTCACCTTTCTTTTGAAACATCTCTAAAAGAAAAAAAAAGAAAAAAACAAAAAGAAAAAAAATGTGTCTTTTCCAATATGTCATACATTTTTAACTTATTACAACTTTTGAGTTCTTTTGGTCCTTTGACCATGTGTATTTACCGTTAGTAATACTTTTATTCATATATAACTTTCCAAATCTCAATTGGTCAAGGGTGAAAACTTAAAGCAAGGATTTTGTTTTTTAGGTTTCTGAGCTTCTAGTGTTTCTCTATAAATGATAAGAATTTCCCGTAAGCACATTGGGAAGACTGCCCAAAACAAACCGAGATTAGAATTAGAATTTAAACCTTCAGAAGCTGGCTTCATTTTATTTTTCCCTCTGACATAGTTTTCGTGTACCCAAACCAGAACACACTGACCCAGCCTCGCCATAAACATTCAGATGTTTATATCATGGTCAGATTTGTTTATCATATCTTTTGTCCTGGCACCGTTAAACTGTCCCTCTGAGGTTCGACTTAGCTCAGCGTGTCTGGATAACATCAGATGTTTTTGTAACTGATGGCACGTTTTATGTGGCCTTCTGATATTTTGACGCTTCTCAAAATGCCCCCTTTGCTGATTCAAATTCTAAGTAAAAAGAAATAAAATAAATCAATAGAAAAACCCTTAGAAAAGCAAATAGCAATTCATATTTAGTTCCATACAGTTTACTCAAAGCCAAAGCACAGTTTTTCCATATATTTAAATCAAAGACCATGTATTCTAAACTTCTTTCAAATTGACTGGTTTGTGATGAATCATTATTGTGACAAGCAATAAGATCTCAGTAATAGCGTACCGCGAGCGAGCTATTTTTAGAAACGTAATGTCACGATGACGTCACATCACGTGGTACGCGGTAGGACAAACTTGCATAGTCCGCCGCTGTTTCGCTGTAAAAGAGACGTGCGTTAGCCTAGGTTTTACTCGTTTAAACGACTGCTTTTTCCAAAATCTAAGACCATGGTTTTTAAACATTGTTGCTATGGAACGTGCAACAGCGACTCGAGGTACGCTGATCGGCCGCATATGAAGGATGTTTTCTTCATTACTTTCCCGAAATTCCTAAAACCATCCTAATCTGTCTACATGTAGGCCTAGGCTACTACTTACTAACTGAACAGCAAGCCTGCCTCTACATGTTCCCTCTATAAAAGGCCTAAAATAGGCCTAGCATATATTGTAGCCACGGATAGGCACGATAGGAGGCCGACATGTTAATAATGAAGCGCCTGCTACCATGATAGCATATAGGCTATCATGGTAGCAGGCGCTAACATGATACCCTGCTACCAGGATAGCCTACTCAAAAACATTTCAAATAAGACAAACATTAAACAAACAATACGCCATGAATCTCTTAAGGGAAAGATTCTGAGATGTAAACAGTGGTTTTGTAGCTACCAATTGGCAACATATACCGATTCCTGGACGGTGATTACAAACAAAAAAACGGCCGACGACACAATGAACGCCGCGCAGGAAAAAAAAAACAAAGCTTACCGTTCGATCAACTCGGCCCGTTTTCCGGTCTTTTTAAGCCCTCGACACTCAAGCCATCGTTTGAGCTGAAGGTTGGTGTGTTCTTCGACTGTGCGACCAGTAAACCGTGCGCCTGGGACATCGTCTTGGGAAAGTTTAATGGCTGCAAAGTCGGTCATATCGCTGGTTCTGTTGCTGGTTGCTACGTGCGTTCTCTATCTGTTTGTCCTACCTAAGCAGCAAAAGGGGCGTTGCTCTTGAGACGGTGACGTCACGTGCGCGGTACGCTATTCTATATTACTTTAGAGCTAAGACAAATGATGGGGTCACTGCCTAATTCTATAGTGGAGTAAACCCAACAAGCTTCTATGTACAGCTCATTGCCAGTTACAATTTTCTAACAAAGCTGAAATATTTTCGTTTAAGCCATGTTAATCTCTCCGTGTATCAGTCTAATTCGGGCCGGATATTTAATGTGGGAAAAAACAAACCTTGTTATTGAAATCTCTCTTTTCCCTCTTTAGTTTTTAGTTAACATAATCCATGCTTAAAATATCATTTGAATTACGGAGCTGCAGTTCTCCCAAAACAAATGAACATCTTGAAACCATGAACATTTATCATTTTAACGGAATTAATTCACATAGATGAACGTTTAGCTACATACGATACATACATACGTACAGTTACATACAAACAATGACATTCAGACAGACAAACACGTGCAGGCCTGCTTTTTTCACTATCTTAAATAGTTCTATGTTTTTCATAATTTTTAAACATCAATGCCGAAAGATGTTTTCAACGTGTTAAGTTCCCGCTTAGTTTAAAAAGTGGAGAGCGTGCGCTGGCTACGACCCCCGAATGTTTCGTCCACACACGGCTTTACGCTTCAGTCCCGCAAGGATATTACTCTTTGTCTCGCAGAAACCTGGACGCTTACCCATTTTTGAAAGTTATACGTCGTTATTAGCAGTTCAGAACACTTTTACCCATAACGGAAGTGTCTCATGTCAGTCCCCCTGATACCATTATATTTTGGTATAATGGTCGGCGTCCCCACTTATCAAAGCTGCGAACGTCTTCGCAACAGTCAAGGACTTAAGCATCCCTGCCGCTTTCATCCACAACAGAAGTGGACAGCCTCTTGTACAAAACCAAGACAAGAGGACTTTAATTGACCAGCTGCAAACTGCTCAGCCCGGTCACCCGTTCTCCAGGTGAAAATTACTCTGCCCCTCCTCCTCCCAGCATGAGAGTCCGTATTTCAGCTGAAAGCGTATTTTAATTAAATTTTTAATTTTAGTTTAATGTTAAAACCTTAGTCACTGTTCTGTATTGCGAATCCTGTTTTATATAAATATAATTAATTATTTCTACCGGTTTTTACTTTTACTACATTTTAGGTTTACAGTTTTAAATTTTAAAATTTCTTGAGGTATTCTTTAAATGGGGTTTAAATTTTAAAAGCTTGCAAGCATTTTTGAACAATTGCGTTTGTTTTTTAAAAGAGCTGGAAAATAATCCCCTTACCGTCTCATGAAAGAAAGGTTCGGATCTTCGCGCCGACGCCCAGAGACGCTCCGAGACCAGGAGCTCCTCCACGTCCCTTGAAAATCCATTTGGGGTACCAGAGGCCGGATAACCTCTCCGGGCCGGCCAAAGCTGCTCCTGTCCCCGGACTCCCTGGCTCGTCGGTCGGAAATCTTGTTCATTGACGCCAAATGTCATGGGAGTTTTTGGTGGAATTCTAAACAATAGTAACTGAGTTCCCATCTTTACTAAATGAGGAGACGGCGGTGATGACGTTCCAGCACTTTTATTGAGAAACAGAGCAGAGATCACATAGATGGAAAGTAATCGCACCCCACGGTTCCGCTGCAGTCTGCGTCTGCCCTGTCTCTGTCTGTCTCACTTTCCGGCTTCCCCTAATACTGCACCGTGGCCTTGGTTTGAGACATAACAAAGACAGTCTATCATAGACAATAATCATTCTACGCAGCATTCAGCCTTGCACTCGGCAAACAGTGGAACTTATACACAGACATCAGGTCTCCAGGCCTCCTCTGTCCGAGTGGTGTGAGGCCATAGTGACTTCAGAATAATAATTCTTATAACATATATCAGACGTGGTTGGCAGAAAAAATTAATCCGAACCCCCAGAGTGCTTTGTTTGGGGTGTTTTCGGGGCCATCTCCTTTGTCCTCTTCCCAAGAAAATTCTTTGTCCTTTATGACCATTATTGCAAGGAGGTTAATTCTTCTTAAATGGAAATCACCACAACCTCCTTCTTTCATACTTTAGTTGAGGGATATTGTTTATTTTCTTAAACTTGAAAAAATTAGGATGTCACTACGGGGTTCCTCTGACAAATTTGCAGAAATCTGGCAGCCATTACTACGATTGGTTGGTCAGGTTAATTTCCATTCTGTCCCAGTCTAGTCCTTCGTGTATGTATTTGTCTGCTCATCCTGTGTTTTTTTTTTTTTTTTTTTTTTTTTTCTCGGGTTTTCCTTTTCTTATGGTTCCATATTTACTTTCCTGGGCACAAACTGTACTGTACTATTTCAAAACATTTTTTATTTTTTTTGTGTGTGTCCTTTTTCTTATGACTTTTTCTTATTGCCTGGGAGTGATTGGAGGTCATTTTGTTGTGTTTTTTGTTTTGTTCTTACGACTTAAGGAAATTGTATGTTTTGTTTTATATGTATCACATTGTTAAAAAAAAAAAAAAAAAGAACCTAGAAGCCAGCGTGCAAGGTGCCAAAGCCTATTACGATCGGAAAACGTCCCATAGGGAACATGAGATAGGAGACAAGGTTTTCTATTTCCGTTTTACCCAGCCATCCGGTCGGTCCAGGAAGTTTCTTCCGAGCTGGGCAGGCCCTTTCGAAATCGTTGGAAAACTCTCACCGGTAGCTTACCGGATAAGAATCCCGAAACCACGGCAAAATCCAGAATACAAATGGGTTCATTCGAACCAAATCAAACCATCCACTAAACTCTCCTCACAGGGAACAGAGCCTAACTCCACCCCTGCCGAGGAGAACAATGCATAGCATTAAATAGGACAAGTGCATGTTCAATCAGGACATTTAAACATGCACTAATAAACAAATGTCCATACATAATTTCACGTCTATAATTTTACACTCATCAATAACACCATGCATGCTTTGGAGACGCTCACAGAAGTGGTAAAGAATGACATGATGTATACTCAGGTTGTTAGAGACTTAATGCAGGACCTCACTCGAGAGGTTAGTTCATCCATAAATAGTCTTGCTGAAGGACGCATCCCTCCGTACCTGGTACCAGTAGATTTGGTTGAAAAGATGCTCAAATCTGCCTCTAGTGAAACCCTGCAACCACCACAAACACACCTGGCTTACAGCCTAGGTAGTGCAATTCCAATATTTGTGAATCCTGACAACTTGGAGGATTTATGCTAAACCTTCCCATAATTGAAAGACCTAACGTGTATATGCTTAAATCAATATTGAATGTCAGTTTTTGGCAAGGTGAGACCCACGTACACCTACAAACCCCCTCAATGTTAGCCTATCACGACGCTGACCTTAAACTTTATGTAGTCCCTAATTTGGATTTGTGTACCAAAACCAAGGACATTCACTGGGTATGTCCAAGCAATCCATTTATAAGAGATGTTACCAATTACCTGTGTGATCTAAGGAATGAGTCCCCTGAACAAAACTGTCAGGCTAGAATGATCCTTAAAGATGCAGGTGTGGAAACCAAAATTGAACAGGTAACCGCTGGCTCGTTACCACTCCAGAGGCAGAAGCCCTGTTATAGTACGAGCAGCATGACACAGTTACCAGACTAAAACTGCCCAACCAAACCATTTTCTGTTCCCCACTTCAAGGTGCAGTAGTCCACATTGGAAACATGGTTCTGCATCACCTTGACGTTGACAAATATGACTCAGAGATTGAAATAAAAGATGTCTTTAAGGGATACAATTTGAGCATTGATGCCGGCATTGAAAGACAACTTTTACTTGCAGGCACCCAGCTGATTAAATTCAGTCTCACTCCATCAGAGTTGAGCTTGGTCCCTCTGCTTCGCTTCCCCAGAGCTACAGAGTCGACCGACACTCACATTATGACCATTATTGTGGTTCTTCTTGTATTTGGATGGGCCGTCACCACCGCAATGGCGTATGGAGCATACAAGCAGATCAAACAGTTCCAAACCAGGATTGACGCCCTCACCTTTGTCGCCCCCAGGTTCGTAGCACCAGCTCCTCGATGGCCACAAGCTGATTAGACTACGAATCGCTGTCTCTTTCCTTTCCCCTTTCTCCTCTCTCCTTTCCTTGGTTCAAAGTTACAAACCTGATGACCAATGAATGTATCGACAATGGTGATTGTGAAGTTTGCATTTCATTTTTATTACTTTTATTGTTTGCCTTATTAGCCAATAGAAATGATTAGCTATAGCTCAGTTCTGCTCAGGCTAGGTCACTGACCCAGGCACAATAAATGTTTGTTTTTCTTCCTCTTGGATGATGAACTGAACTGCAATAAATCCCAAAGGACTACTAGAAGTATTATTAGGTTGTTCCATTCATGCACAACGGATTTTCGTCACACCAGAATGGACTTGGTTGTAGCTTTAAAGACTGTGACCAGCATCCCACTCTTCAAAGCTAAAAGGGGGGTATGTTGCGCCATTTCATGACGTGACAAACCACATTTCCCATGATGCAATATGGTCAAAATGGCCACCGACTCCCATCATGCAACATGGTCAAAATGGCCACCGGCCATGACAACGAGATAACGTTGCTATGATAAAGGTATTTAACACGGCCGCACGTTGCATTCATTGTTCTTACTTGGCACCCCGCCAGACTGGGAAGACATACAGCTGTTCATTCCGTTGGGATTTTCCCCACGTGCCACGTGCTCGATTTCTCGCTGGACCGAGAATTTCCGAAGCAAACTCATCCCTGTTTTGTGCAGGAGGTCGACTTTAAAAAGTGCTTTTGAATCCACTTCGATCAAAGACTGAGAGCCGCTTATCTCCCAGTGATCGTCAAGGAATCACGCTTTCGTTTTGGCCAAACAAAGCACCTGAACCGCCCAGAGACAGAAGGGATTTTCCTCCCATTCCTCGCTGACCGACGGATCGGCACCACCAACGCTGCTGAGACCAGATTCGTGGACCCGAGACCAGGACACCCGCTGAGGCAACATCAGAGTAAAGAAAAGATCCCCCTTTTTATTTCTCTTTTTCACCCATAAGGTGATATATTTTGTGCCTGGGCAGAACCTATTAGGATTTAGTTTAATGCTTAATTACTCCAAGACGGAGTTTGTTTTAACTGCTGGATATTTCTGATGCATGTGCATGCATTTTGTAAGTGATTTTGGCTGTGTTTGGTTTGTGGTTTATAAGTGACCCCGCCGCGGGTCGACCTTTCCATCTTTTTTCTTTCTTTCCCTTTTTTTTTTCTTATCTTCAGTGCCAATCTCTTTGAAATTTCTCAGTTCGCACTCTTTCTTTGAATTCCTTATTCAGGCGTAGACCGCCTCTCTGGTCAAGGCACACCCCACACTAGCGTAGGCGCTGAATACCTCCCCCTTACGCATCACGCAAGGTTGCAGGTTGTGTGTCGTCACAGTTGCCATCTTGGGAAGGTGCAGCCTAGCTTAGCTGTTAGCTAGCTTGTTGAAAAACAAGGAAGCGTCCATCGAGTTTCTCAAAGCTATTTTTGTCTTTCAATGCTGCTACGTCAAGTGCCAACGTCTTGAATGTGATGTTCAAACAACTGTGAGTTGAACTAACAATTACTACCTCTCATTTTAATCCGTTTTTGACTTGTTTTATTTTCATAAATTTTTTGTTGCATGTTTATTTTAGTAGTGAGTAGAGTTTCCTAGGTTATTGAGTTAGAATAATTACTGTGACAGGAAGTTGTTTTGGTTCAATAAATAATAACGTGTCGAATAGTAATTGTTTGTGTTTATTTCGATCCAGAGTTTGCATGGTCTTCAGGATACAGAATTACCTCTTTTGAGTTAACAACTGAGATTAATACTGTAGCTGACGCAGAAAAAGGGTGTTTTATTTTGTTTTTGTTTTTTTGTATTTACTAAGACTACAAGATTTGTCATGTTACTGACATCTATTGGTGAATTTGAGTACTGCGCCAAGAGCTGAACTGGTACGGAGCACATGTTCAAATAAGAGTGTCATGATGCAGCCTGAAGGCTGCATTCTGAACACTTCCTCGTTCCTTCCTCAGTGCAGCCCTGATTGGGAACACCTGACAGGACTGCAATCAGCCACGGACTCGTTCCACCTGCTCTCACCACTATAAAGACTCATCTTCAGTTTGTCCTTGTTGCCGGTTCGTCTCAGTCTCCTGAACACCATGCCTGTCTCGTTCGTGCTCGTCTCCTGGTTCTGTTCCTGTCTGCTCTCGCCTGCCAGTTTCCTGTACCCCTGCAACCTCCGTCTGGTAAATAACTTTGGCTTCATCATCCACTACCTGCTGTCTCAATAAACTTTGGAAACCAGCTCTGTGTGTGTGTGTGCTGTGTCCGGGTTCATCCAAGACAAATCATGACAGGACGAACCGGCCAAAGGATGAACCCGGTCACACACAGAGCTTGGTACGGGAGCTGGCCGGAATCTGGATTCACCGTCGCTTCAGCCCCAGATCTCCGTGGGTGCCTTCGCCTCTGGTTCGTCTCGCCGGGATCGTGGTCCACGATGCCCCGCCTCTTGGTTCGTCTCGCCTGGGTCGCTGTATTGCGACGCCTCGCCTCTGGATTCGTCTGGGTTCGTCTCGCCTGGGTCGCTGTGTTGCGACGCCTCGCCTCTGGATTCGTCTCGCCTGGGTCGCTGTGTTGCGACGCCTTGCCTCTGGATTCGTCTCGCCTGGGTCGCTGTGTTGCGACGCCTCGCCTCTTGGTTCGTCTCGCCTGGGTCGCTGTGTTGCGACGTTCGCCTCTGGTTCGTCTGGTTCCGGCGCTCTCAAGGTTTCTGCGCTTACAGAGGGTCCTGCGCTCATTGGTTCCGACGCCTTCCCCGCGTCCTCTTTGGTTCCTGCGCCGACAAGGGATCCTGCGCTCCTGAGTTTCTGCGCCCGTGAGGTTCCTGCGCCCGTAAGGTTCCAGGCTTTTTGTTTTATTTTTGCCCGCCGTCCGGATACCCCCCTCCACCCGCCCAGTCGAGGAGGTTATTGGTCGTCTGGAAGCCGACCTTGAGGGGGGGGTAATGTCATGATGCAGCCTGAAGGCTGCATTCTGAACACTTCCTCGTTCCTTCCTCAGTGCAGCCCTGATTGGGAACACCTGACAGGACTGCAATCAGCCACGGACTCGTTCCACCTGCTCTCACCACTATAAAGACTCATCTTCAGTTTGTCCTTGTTGCCGGTTCGTCTCAGTCTCCTGAACACCATGCCTGTCTCGTTCGTGCTCGTCTCCTGGTTCTGTTCCTGTCTGGTCTCGCCTGCCAGTTTCCTGTACCCCTGCAACCTCCGTCTAGTAAATAACTTTGGCTACATCATCCACTACCTGCTGTCTCAATAAACTTTGGAAACCAGCTCTGTGTGTGTGTGTGCTGTGTCCGGGTTCATCCAAGACAAATCATGACAAAGAGACTTCCTGCATATACAGACAGAAGACAGAGACAGGTAGCTGGACATTTTTGATTCAAAACACGGACATATGGTTGAAAAACTTCTCCTAAATGTTTGGTCAGAAGGCGCACACAGTATGTTTATGTATTTTATTCTGTAAGGTTTGTTTTGTTGTAAATGCTATTAAGCATTATAATGTTCATTTATTATAGTTTTTCACGGTGTTTGCTGGCAAAAAAGAAGATTTGCTGTGTGGCTAAGAAAATAAAAGCTGGTCAAACATCAGTTGGAGCGTGGCTTTAATCTGCACCAGCCGAAAACTTTTGGGAGCGGTTACAAATACAGAGACATTTTCATTGGATTGCTGATAAAGGAGTAAGGATTAAACTCTAATTAGGCCCGAGCAGCGAAGCGCTGCGAAGGCCTATTGTATCTGTAGTGTTTAATTATTATTATTAATCTGCCACCCCAAAGAGGGGCCTTTTTGAGGGCTTTATCATATTCAAAAACTCACCAAACTTGGCAGATGCATGAAGACTGTTTAAAAATTTTGTATTTTAAGGTCGTCACAAAAATCAAAAGAAAAATGCCTCAACGGCGCCACCTAGCAATTTTCAAAGGACCCTTTGCTATTCACTTACTTCGTCGTAGAGACATGAAATTTGGTACAGTTGTAGAGCTCAACAAGACGCTCAGAATTTACAATTAACGTCATAATGCAAGTATCACAGGAAGTTGGCCATTTTAGACTGAAAGTCTGATTTTGACCCAATTTTTGACGTTTATAGCATTGGTATTTGATGGAACTCCTCCTAGAGATTTTGAGCGAGAGGCTTGAAACTCGGTCAGTCTGATCATAAGGCATGGCCAATTAAAAGTTATCAAAACGGTGAGTTTTTGAGCATGTTGAAGGGGCGTTAGCAGGGGTCAAAGTTCACCTATTCGCCACAAAAAATAAAACTGTTATATCTCCTACACAGAAACACACAGAGGCACCAAACTTTCTGTGATTGATCATCCTCGGGTCTTCTTTAATATCCAATGGTCAAATGATGACATCACTTAGGCCACGCCCCCTGACAACAGGAAGTGTCATGTTTTGCTGTAAACGGTCGCTATGTTACCCCTCTGAGCTAGTCAACATGAAACTGTGTCCAGAGACAGAAGACATGTTGATGTATTGTGGATTCCAGCCCCAAGTGGATTCGATGGAGCAGGAGAGCGTGGCGGCGTGGTGAAGTCACCTCAAACGCCGCTGCCATACGTTTGGCTCTGAATTCCACATTTTTGGGCCGAGCTGCTTAAAACTCACTTGGATGCATCCTTATCCACCCCCCAACAGGAATCCATAACAAACTTTGGTGGGCGTGACCTAATGCCTCAACGGCGCCACAGCGGCTTGAAACTCGGGCAGTCTGATCATAAGGCATGGCCAATTAAAGGTTATCAAAACGGTGAGTTTTTGAGCATGCTGAAGGGGCGTGAGCGGGGGTCAAAGTTCACCTACTCGCCATGAAACACAAAACTGTTATATTTCATATACAAAAACTCACAGAGCCACCAAACTTTCAGTAGTTGATCACCACTAGGTCTCCTACAATATCCAATGGTCAAATGATGACATTGCTTAGGCCACGCCCCCTGACAACAGGAAGTGTCATGTTTTATTGTTAACAGTCGCTATGTTACCCCTCTGAGCTAATCAACATGAAACTGTGTCCACAGACAGAAGACATGTTGCTGTGTTGTGGATTCGAGGCCCAACTGGATTCCATGTAGCAGTGCGGCGTGGTGGCGTGGCGAAGTCACCTGAAAGGCCGCTGCCATATGTCCAGACTTCCATAGGATATTGACAAATTTAATAAAAAGTAACTTAAAATTACCTTAAAAGGACAACATTTTTAAAAGTCAAAAGGCTTATTTAATGCTTTGAGAACATCTCTTTTATTCGGCTACAAAATCAACCAAAACAGGATGATCTTTTAAGCTATAAGACCATTTTTAAGATGTCAATACATAGATTTTAAGCTGGTGGGTCGCCACTGCCTCCGGTGGCCAAATGCATCGCTGCATCAACTGATCTGCACCAGTTTAATCTCGTCATGGCAAAATTATTTTTTCTCTTCATGCGTGGCCCTAATACTCCATCGTAAGAACACCGCTGTCGTTACCGCGGGTCCTGGGGGGAAAAAAAAAAAAACGCTGCTCCTGGGGGGAGCGCATAGATGTGTAATACTTCTCATTGCAATTCAGACAGTGCAGTTAATTTTAAAGAGGCAGTTTTGGCGCATATTACGATAGAAATGGGCTGCGGGGAGCCTAAGTGTGTTGTCGTGGGCGTGTTTACCCGCTGCAGGTAACCGCTGTGAAACAATCAGAAAGATTTCCCTGATTAATAACATCTTTATGGAGCGCTATACTTATTGTTACTATGTGCTGCTTTACCAGTTCTCTCTCTCTCGCTCGCTCGTCATCGGACAAAAATCAAACTGCTTCGTGTTTGTATTTGAAATTGTGCGTCAGACTCAGATTTAGAAATGTTGTTACGACGTTTGAGCTGTAACTGCAACCGTTATATATATCTTGTAACTTTGACAGACAACACCAACTGTCCCCACAATCCAGTGCACACAATACCACAACAGACCTCATCACGCTCTACAGTACATCAAGAAAACTAAATCAACTAAAACAAGTATACGAGTGCACTTGAAATGAAGTTAAACCATATTTGTGTGTCAGGGTGTCTAAGCACTCTCCAGAATTTGACATCTCAGCAGAACCTGTAATAATTATAGAAAGTAACGTTATAGTTGTTCTGCCTTTTGTTAAGACAGCAAGGAATTCATGTCGTGAATACATTACATAAATAAGATATTAATTAATTCTTAGTCAGAGGAAATCCATGGTAAAAACAGTTAGAAACGTTTTGGGTTCATATTTAATCAGAGTGAGACATCACAACTTTGTTAGATCTCTATGTGAATTACGTGAGATAGTGAGTGCTCTCACCTTAAAAAAAGATCTTTGACGTATTTTGCTCCGGTTAAAAGCTGCTTTTCAGCTATGAAGCTAGGGAAACTGCTAATGTTGAAGTTGAATTTGTTCTACACGCTTCTGCCTTGGAAAAATATTTGTCTTTTTACAAAAACAATGTTTAAAACCAGATTTGGTAACAAAGTTTATTCAGACAACGCAAGAAAAGGAAGCTTTGTGTGGGGAACTTTTGTCCTAGCTGTCTAGCTGCATATGGCCCCAGGACAGCACAATAGTTTTCTTGAAGTATAATTTTGGAGAAGTAGAAACAAGTATTCATTTCAAAAGGTAGGTAAAAAAGGAAAAAAGTTTTTACAAAATCTTAAAATGTTGGATAGTCGTTATTTCAATCTTGCTGTGAAAATTGGTGAAATATTATCATTTTTAATGCTTAGATATAAAATTGCAAGGCAATTACTAAAATTGCCTTTTGTTGAAAATGTTTTTTGGCATGCCATACTTTATATTTATAGGTAGCCTAGATGTGCATAATAAAAGAGTGGAACTAAAAGCTGGTCTAAAATTTTTATGGAGCTTTAACTTGCTAAGAGTAATAACGTTAGATGATTATATCTTTAAAATGAGATAACTGTCTGATAAAATGTGATAGTTTACTTGGTCTAAAGAGATGATTCAATTCAATGTTATTTATATAGCGCCAATTCATGAAATATGTTATCTCAAGGCACTTTACAAAGTCAAAATCAATCAGATTATACAGATTGGGTCAGATTATACACATTGGTAAAAAAAAAATCCTATATAAGGGAACCAGTTCATTGCATCAAAGTCTTGACAAGTAGCATTCTCTCTTGAAGAAGCGTAGAACCACAGGGAGAGTCGTCTGCATTGTCCATGGCTTTGCAGCAATCCTACCTACTGAGCAAGCATGAAGCAACAGTGGGGAAAAAAACTCCCCATTAACGGGAAGGTAAAACCTCTAGCAGAACCGGGCTCAGTATGAACGGTCATCTGCCTCGACAGACTGGGGGTTACAGAAGACAGAGCAGAGACACAACAAGACAGACAAAAAAGCACAGAAGTTCTACATTAGATGGTAGTAGCGGGTGATCTGTCTTCCCTGGATGATGCCACAGCTAACAGAACACCCGACCAGGTATACCTACATTGAAGAAAAAAGAAAAATCAAAAAGTTAAAAGCTGAAATGACAACAGTCATTCAAAATTGAAGAACAATAGACCCTGATGTCCTGCAGTAGCCTAAACGTATAGCAGCATAACTATAGAGGTAGCTCAGGGTAACATGAGCCACTCTAACTATAAGCTTTTTAAAAAAGGAAAGTCCAAAGAGCCAGCTTCTAGTGGAGAAGTTCAAGTATCTTAGGGTCTTGTTCACGAATGAGGGGAAGATGGAGCGGGAGATCGACAGGCGGATTGGTGTGGCGTCTGCTGTGAAGCCGGCGCTGTACCGGTCCGTTGTGGTGAAGAGAGAGCTGAGCCAAAAGGCGAAGCTCTCGATTTACCGGTCGATCTACGTTCCTACGCTCATCTATGGTCACGAACTTTGGGTCGTGACCGAAAGAACGAGATCCTGGATACAAGCGGCCGAAATGAGTTTTCTCCATAGTGTGTGTGAGCTCTCCCTTAGAGATAAGGTGAGGAGCTCAGTCATCCGGGGAGGACTCAGAGTATAGCCACTGCTTCTTCACGTCGAGAGGAGCCAGTTGAGGTGGCTTGTGCATCTGGTTAGGATGCCTCCTGGACGCCTCCCTGGTGAGGTGTTCTGGGCACGTCCCACCGGGAGGAGGCCCAGGGGAAGACGTGGGACACGCTGGAGAGACTATGTTTTCTCTGCTGGCCTGGGAACACCTTGGGATTCCCCTGGAGGAGGTGGCCCAAGTGGCTGGGGAGAGGGACGTCTGGGCCTCCTTTATAAAGCTGCTACCCCCGCGATTTTGCTAAAGTGTTCCTTTAGCAATAGTCCAATTGCTAAAGTGTTACTTTTACATTACCTTTGGGTGTGTATCACCAATTTAGATGTTAAACTTTCATAAAAGCTGTCTTAATGCAAGAAACAAAACCCTTAAACACATGAAATAGCAAGTAACTTTAAAAAACTAAAATGGTTTTGTTAACTTTTCACATTAAGCTGGATTAACAGCTAGTAAGATACCTTTGATTAAATTGGTATACTAATGTTTAAACCAGGGGTGTCAAAGGTACGGCCCGCCAAACGATTTAGTCCGGTCCGGTGGCCAAATGCATTATCATTATTCAACGGCTGTATCTCCTCGCTGCATCGAGCGATCTGGACCAGATTTTTTGTGAGTCGTGGGGGAGCGCTGCCGAACACGTTCGTGTGAATCGCCCAGTGGACGGGCGGGCAAAATGCGTGACAGCATCTGCGGTGGCGGGCGGCCGGCGGTGCTCAAATCCCAGCGGTGGCCAATAGGCCAGAGCGGCGCTTTGCTGCGAGGGCCGATCATCACAGCTTGCGGTTTTTATTGCAGTTATAATTTGAGTTCTCAACGCTTGCTGGATAAATCTCATCGGTCAGAAACCGATCAGATCACCTTGTTCCAGCATAAATTAGTTCATAAAAGCTAATTAATAAATGCATTATTGGTATTAATCATTACAAGCTTATAGCCCTGGGATCACCACCATATGAACCATATTTGTTATAGCTACCATTTGAGTTTGAATGACCTATTATTAAAATTATAATAGCAAATTATAATTAATAATAATAATCATATTCAAACAGTTTTCTGGCATAACAATATATATATATATATATATCCATTTTCCTACACGCTTATCCCTATTGGGGTCGTGAGAGGTGCTGGTGCCTATCTCTCAGCTGTCAACGGCCGACAGGCGGGGTACACCCTGGACACGTCACCAGTCTATCACTGGGCATATATATATATATATATATATATATATATCCTCAGTCACATCTTTTAGTAATCAGGGTGTTTACTGTACTTTTCTCTGCTTCCGTCCATGCTACCCATTAGCTCATATTGTGCCGGAAAAACTGTAACTGTAAAGCATGAGAATTATCTATCATAAAATCTTACTTATGCAAGGTAATTCCCCGGGATCTGGTTTGTAGTGTCCTTTTATACCCATAAGCGGAGCAAAAGTTGGGCATCCTGGGACGTAGCACTGGAAGTTTGCTAACTGTCGATACAAAATCGAAATTATGTATTAAGTTAGACCGGGGGTCGGCAACCCGCGGCTCTAGAGCCACATGCGGCTCTTTAGCGCCCCCCTTGTGGCTCCCTGGAGCTTTTTTAAAAATGTGTGAAAATGGAAAAAGATGAGAGGGAAAATATATTTTCCATTTTAGTGTGGTTTCTGTAGCAGGGAAACCCTGAGACAAACATTCTCAATGTTTTCCAATGATGAAAAATGTGTAGAATACATATTACATTTCAAAATATCTGTCAACGGAGATTTGCGTCATAAGATGCAGCACACGTTTCTTGCAGCTCGGTGTAGCGCCAGGCGGGTCGCAGTTGTAAACAAACCGGTGGGTGTGTGATGAGCCATGGATCCCAAAGGGAAATAGAGAAAGATAGCTGAGGAGAACAGAGGATTCAACAGTTCTTGGACCGAATCATTTGCTTTCATTGGCGATATCATAGTAAATTGGGTAAAAGACGGCTATTTCTGCCCTGCGATGGACTGGCGAGTGTTCCCTCTAAGCTGTGCGCGTGTGCCATCGTGCACAGAATGTGGCTTCAGCGCGCACAGCAAATCTATGCTGCGCAGAAAATAAAATCCAAGCTGAACTGTAAACAAAATAATAATAGACTAAGTTGTTTATACTATTTTGCAACTCTCTTGAGTCTTGACACGGTGTTCCGCGGCCCGCTCTGTGAGCGCAGGTGCTGATCGAAGCGCACCGCTGATTGGTGGGTGGGGCAGACGCCTTTATAGTTGGGCAGGTTGCGGTGTGCGTCTTTGTTCTGGACTCTGTTAAAGAAACAAATACCGAGCTACGCTGATTATAAAGAACAGGTGATATCAGCCAGGTAACTAAACACAGCGTCCAACCAACCATGACTTCAACGCGAGCATGAAAGAAGCCCTGATCAATGGAATGCAGATGACGTGCTTCACCATGGGAACGATGGTGCGCATTTCCCACGAGTGGAATTAGAAAATTTTAATGAAGGCATATGGAGAATATTTAACCATAAGAAATAATGCTGTTGCTGTTGAAAAAGCGAGTTGGCTTGATATGATAGTTATTTGATGGAGAATTAAAACTGTTTTCTCCCTCTTCACTAATTCAACACAAAAGGGGGAAGTGGGGAGGGCGCATTGATTACAAAAAGCATTGAAAGGACATGGCAGCCAATCTTGATGAAGTTTAATCAGGTATGGTTAAGTCCTAAGTTTTCTTATGTTTAAACATACTCAACTAAATCATTAATTGGCTATATTCAACATATGCAATTAATATTGGGATGGTGTGAGTTATTGAATAACTGATATGTTCATCTTTTTGCAAGCATTGGTCACCCATCCTTCTAAAAATTTGTTGACATTAATTGTCTTGTGTTTAATTTGTGCCAACCTCACTTTATTTATAGCCTTTATATAGGCTATATATGTATATTTCCAGCTGAAGTAAAGGTAGTGTTATTTAAGTGAATAAATGTGCAGTAGCACTAACAGTGTTGGGGGGGGAAAAAAGTGAATGGAAACTAAAATATATGAATAGAAAAGTAGAAATGGAAGTGCCAATATTTGACACAGAATAAATTATTTCTTTCATTCTGTAAAGATCTGTTATTAATCTTGTGGGTCTCTGAAAGATTTTCTGCATCTCCTATGTTATTAAAAAGCTGTCGTTGGTATATAAAAAAAGGAGCAGCACAAAGAAATTTTTCAGAACTGAGAGCGTTCCCTCCTTGTGTTAGAAAAGCGATGTGTGGCTGAGAATATCGAAATAAATCATCTGAGGACCCCAAAGTGCTTTACACTGGTCGGTTATTAACACATTCACACCCTGACGGTGGTGAGCTATGTTAGTAGCCACAGCTGCCCTGGAGGCTTCACAACACCACATGCTTGAGCTAAATCTCACTTCAGAAAATGTAAATAATTTAATGGAAACAAGAGTGGAACTCTGAAAGATGTGCACATCTCTCAGTTCTTCCTTAGTAGGACCCCTACTGTGAAATAAAAATAAGCCATACAGCTCTTTAAAAAAATCCAAGAATTTTGTCTTTTTCATGTAATCGGGATAAATCAGTTTTATCTAAACTAAATAACCTAAAAGAAATTATTGCTGTAACTTGATTCTTTTATTAAACCATGTAGCTTGATATAACCTCAGGTTTTGGACAGGCGTAATGTAGCCTCAGTGTGCTCATGTGATGTTGCTCACAGAGGTCAAGTGAACGCTCAGGGAGTTTGTGTGTTTGCTCAGACACGTGAAAAATTAGGGGGAACATTATGTGGTGACCTGTCCAGTGTGAACCCCGCCTCTCGCCCACTGACAACTGGAGATAGGCACCGGCACCCCTCAGGACCCCACAAGGGATAGACGTGTTTGAAAATGGATGGATGGATGGATGGATGAATGAATGAATGAACTGGGGTATTTTTTGTCTGGAAATAGATACAACACCTTAGGGGCGCAGCCATGATGAACTGGTTGAACTTGCACGACTGACAATACAGCGATCTGATTGGCTGAGCAGCAAAACTCGAATCACATGACCTCTTGAACCGGAGCGCAACAGTTTATATTTTATATTGGCTATAACTTATTAATATGCAAGTAAAAACGTGGGAAAATTGGTGTTTTGAGATCACTGCTATGTGTAGCAACTGATCCAAGTGGAAAAAAGTTGCCCCTGACAGTTAATACGAAAAGTCATCCTACAGATTTAGGCCCACGGCCTAATTTGCACAAAACCAAAGAGAAGAGGATAATGCACAGATATTAAGCTAAAACTCTAATGTTTTATTTTATATACGTTACCTTTTTAAAGGACTGCTGTTTTATTGCACTCTGTTGCCCAAATAAGGGGGGGGGGGGTTGTTGTGTTAGTGAGCAATAAAGATAACTGCACTTTATTTCCATGGGGAGGTCTGAAGTTGTAGGAGGCCTATTGTACATGTTTCATTGTTTTTTTTAAATCCCAAACATAAAAATTACATAAAAAAATAATTTCTTCATTAATCATCAACGCAATGAAATATAATACGTTAATATTGTTATGGAAGTTAAATTTAAAGCCTCATCATAGAGCAGTATAGTCAAGAGATGCTTTATTCTCTCCAGGATGTGCTGCAAGGAAAATAAAAATTAAACATGAATGCTCATTATGTATTTGTAGCCTACTTAGACCATTTGATAGTAGGCTAACGTAGCTAATATAGACACAGCACATGTTGCCTTTATTATAAGGCTTATATCAGACTTTAAATTTTTTGCGGCTCCAGACAGATCTGTTTTTTGTTTTTTTGGTCCAATATGGCTCTTCAAACATTTTGGGTTGCTGACCCCTGAGTTAGACAAACATTTAATTCAAACAATTGGTCCCATGTAGACCCTAAAAGGGTGACGTTTTCAGTCAGCTAATTTATCTGGAAAATGTTGAGAATTCACCGGATTCAGAGTGTCTGAAAACATAAAGTACCACTTACGTGAATTGACGTGTATTCTCTCTGACCGCAGCTTGGTCTGACCCAAGATGGCCGCTCTGTCGGCACGCCTCTCAGCCGATGACGCGGCATCTACGTATATATGTTTGTGTTTGTCACTATCCGATCTGTACCGGTAGCACGATCCGTTCCATCAGCTCATTTGCGCCAGAGACATTATATACATAGACGCCTCGTTGGGCGGGGTCTGCCTATGCTGTGGATGAGTCAGAGCGTCCGCCATGTTGAATGTGGCAAATCTGATGTTAGACTCAGACCAGAGGCGATTCTAGGATCTGACCTTTAGGGGTGCTCAGCCCCCAGTGTTGACTGTGATTCCTGGCATGAACAACAGGCTTTCCATTTTTAGTCCAGATGTAAGATTCTTAGAGTTCACTCATTTTTTAGCTAAAGCTCGTCAAACAAGCTACAATATAGGCTCATCCAAAAGCAGTGACAAACAGATTGAAATGTTTTCACGCGATAAAACCTTGTACATTTGTAAAACCTGCATGATAGCAATAGTTAGACTAGCTATATTGATAAAAGTGAGGAATAATTTCCCTAAAGACAAAAAACTAACTTGGCTTTCTTGAAATTTAATTTTCTCTGGCTTAACAGAGCAAAACATGGTAGCCCACAAAAATCTTTTGCTGCACAGTGTTTGTCAGCTGGCTGAAAAAAGGGCTGATACTACTACACTTTCCTTATTGTCGTATTGCTTTGCTTACAAGAGAGACAGATTTAGCAGTTTGGATATATACCCAGTTGTGGAGAAGCATTTATTTTGATATATATATATATATATATATATATATATATGATATATGATATAATAATAATCATTTTATTATTGCAATTAAATTTTTACTGCAAATAAATTTCATGTATTTACTCTGCACTGGAAGTAGAACTGTAACTGACACTGACAGCATTTCAAATATTAAATTCAAACAACAAATGTACAACTGGGCTGTAGTTACTCTCTTTAGCCCATTTTATGTAATTTATCTTAACATTCCAAACACATTTCTTACATCATATATCTGAAGTGTAGATAACAGCTTCTCCTTACCTATATCTTCTTAGACAACTAATTATTTCCCTAACAATAGTGAGTTGTCAATGTTTAAATATGCAGTAAATCTTAATACATAAGGAGCATGGAGGACCCAATACTGTACTTTGAGTAAGATGGGTGACACCAAGACTGAATTGTTACATGAGTGGTTGTCCATTTCATCATTCAAATGAGAACAAATTAATATACTATTGATATATACTAGTATGACTATTAAAGAACAGCAGATTAAACTTTAAGATATGTAAAGGCCTATATTAAATTAATTTTGCGACCACATCAACAGATTAAATAATTTCTTACTTTTTTGTGTACCAAATTACCGTTGTAATGATGTAATATTTTATGGGCTAAGTCCCTGATGATGAGAATGTCTAGCTCTGGCCCTGGTTTGTACTAATTTACTAATGGACAGTGTGGAAATCTATGTACAATAAAATTCAATTCAATTCAATTCAATTCAATTCAATTCAATTTTATTTATATAGCGCCAAATCATGAAACATGTCATCTCAAGGCACTTTACAAAATCAAGTTCAATCATATTATACAGATTGGGTCAGATTATACAGATTGGTCAAAATGTCCTATATAAGGAAACCAGTTGATTGCATCAAAGTCTTGACAAGCAGCATTCACTCCTGGGGAACCGTAGAGCCACAGGGAGAGTCGTCTGCATTGTACATGGTTTTGCTGCAATCCCTCATACTGAGCAAGCATGAAGCGACAGTGGGAAGAAAAACCACCCATTAACGGGAAAAAAAAAACCTCCGGCAGAACCGGGCTCAGTATGAACGGTCATCTGCCTCGACCGACTGGGGTTACAGAAGACAGAGCAGAGACACAACAAGAGAGACAAAAAAGCACAGAAGCACACATTGATCTAGTAATCTGTTCTACATTAGATGGTAGTAACGGGTGAGCCGTCTTCTCTGGATGATGTCAAAGTTAACAGAACGCCAGACCAGGTGTACCTACTATGAAGAAAAAGAGAGAGAGCAAAAAGTTAAAAGCTGAAATGACGACAGTCATTTCAATGTAATACAATACAAAACTGGAGAACCGTAGAATGAAGAACAGTAGAAATCAGTAGAGTGAGAAAATTAGACCCTGATGTCCTCCAGTAGCCTAAGCCTATAGCAGCATAACTATAGAGGTAGCTCAGGGTAACATGAGCCACTCTAACTATAAGCTTTGTCAAAAAGGAATGTTTTAAGATTAGTCTTAAAAATAGATAGGGTGTCTGCCTCACGGACCAAAACTGGGAGTTGGTTCCACAGGAGAGGAGCCTGATAGCTAAAGGATCTGCCTCCCATTCTACTTTTAGAGACTCTAGGAACCACCAGCAGACCTGCAGTCTGAGAGCGAAGTGCTCTGTTAGGAACATACGGAGTAATCAGAGCTCTGATATATGATGGAGCTTGATTATTAAGGGCTTTATACGTTAGAAGAAGAATTTTAAATTCTATTCTTGATTTAACAGGAAGCCAATGAAGGGAAGCTAAAATTGGAGAAATATGATCCCTCTTGTTGATTTTCATCAGAACTCTTGCCGCAGCATTTTGGATCAGCTGAAGACTTCGAACTGCATTTTGTGGACTTCCTGATAGTAAAGAATTACAATAGTCCAGCCTTGAAGTAACAAATGCATGGACTAGTTTTTCAGCATCACCCCTGGACAGAATGTTTCTAATTTTGGCGATATTCCGGAGGTGAAAAAAGGAAACTCTGGAAACCTGTTTAATATGGGATTTAAATGACATGTCTTGGTCAAAAATAACACCAAGATTTTTTACTTTATTACCAGAGGCCAAGTTAATGCCATCCAGATTCAGTGATTGATTAAGAAGTTTATTTTTTGAGGACTCTGGCCCAAAGATTACAACTTCTGTCTTGTCAGAATTTAAATGCAGGAAATTTAAAGTCATCCAGCTTTTGATGTCATCAAGACATGACTGCAGTCGAAGTAACTGATTGGATTCATCAGGATTTATGGATAAATATAGCTGAGTGTCATCAGCATAACAGTGGAAATTAATCCCATGCTGTCTGATAATTTTGCCAACCGGAAGCATATATATAGTAAATAGAATTGGTCCAAGGACTGAACCCTGTGGTACTCCACAGGTGACCCTAGAGTTTGAAGAAGATTTATTATTAACATGAACAAACTGGAATCTGTCCGACAGATAAGATTTAAACCAGCCTAATGCTTTCCCCTTAATCCCTACAGTATGCTCAAGTCTTTGTAGGAGAATAATGTGATCAACTGTGTCAAATGCAGCACTGAGATCTAACAGGACAAGTACAGACACAAGTCCATTATCTGAGGCCATGAGAATATCATTGGTGACCTTCACCAGAGCTGTTTCAGTGCTATGATGAGCTCTAAAGCCTGACTGAAACTCCTCAAGTAGGTCATTACTTTGTAAATGTTCACAAAGTTGATTAGCAACTACTTTCTCAAGAATTTTAGATAAGAAAAGAAGATTAGATATAGGTCTGTAGTTTACTAGCTCATCTTGATCAAGAGAAGGTTTCTTAAGTAAAGGTTTAATAACAGCTACTTTAAAAGCCTTTGGTACATATCCATTTACTAAGGATAGATTAATCATGTCTAAAATAGGACCACTGATCAGAGGGAATACCTCCTTAAACAACTTGGTTGGGATTGGGTCTAACATACAAGTAGAAGGTTTAGATGAAGCTAAAATTTTAGATAGCTCAGAAAGCTCTACTGCTTTTAAACAGTTCAGACACTGCGCAGGTTCTAAGGATTCCTCCAATGCTGCCTCACTTACTGAGGACGAGGTAATCATGTTTGGGAGGATGCCAATTATTTTATTTTTAATGGAATCAATTTTATTTATGAAGAATCCCATAAAATCATTACTGCTAAGAGCTAAGGGGATGGCTGGATCAACAGAGCTGTGGCTCTGGGTAAGTTTGGCAACTGTATTGAAGAGAAATCTAGGATTATTCTTATTCTCCTCAATTAATGATGAAAAATATGCTGCTCTAACTCTGCGAATGGTCTTGTTATACAACAATAGACTGTCCCTCCAGATTAGGTAGGATTCCTCTTGGTGTGTAGAGCGCCATTTTCTCTCCAATTTCCTAACATTGTGCTTCAATTACCAATGTAAATAGTGTTCCTCGGTTTTATTTGTCTTTATCCTAATTCTAGAAGTGGTAATAGTCAAATAAATAGCACTATTATTTTGTGGAATCCTAATCATGCTATTATAACTAACCAAAAGTCTAAACAAAAAATAGTTGTTTAGGCGACATCTAGTGTTCTTATACTGTATATTATGTAAAAGAGATGACACCTGCTATTTATGCCTGAACTGCCTCAAAGGGTCGACAATAAATGAAAGCAACAATAGCAACGAAATATTGGTAAAAGGGAAACCCTAACCTTTTCTTTTTCAGACGGCTGTGGCTAAAAATCTGAATTTTTAATAGCCTTCAGTCTTTGTTTTTCCATCTTTCCAGCGGTCTTCAGAACTCCTGCCTGGCACAGAATATTTAGTTTTATAAAACAGATTAGGTTTTTGTTGATAAAATGTATTATACTTCCGAATTAAATGCTATTTTGAGATGCTAACGTTAGTTACTTACATTTCTCCAGTTCAACAAATCAAAACTCTCTTTCCTGCTTCTGTTCTGAACTGCGCTCAGCAGCTTTCACCTATTTTAGTGCAGATAATATTTAGTTTCTTAACTGGGACTAGTTTCGTAGCCTGGTATTAATTTTGGTAACGGCAGTATCCCAGTGTGAATCAAAACTTAAAACTCGCGCTCCAAGCACGCACGAACATGAACGCACACACACGCAATAGAAAACAGCCAATCAGAAATAGGAAAGGCAGAATTTAAGGCAGCAAAACCAATGAGAGTGGAGTTAAACAGCACACAGCACAGTCACATGTGCTGCAGATTTAAAGGGACAGGAAACAAAAAGCAGGCGATGGAGCTGCGCACAGCAGCGTTGAAATGACACCGTGGGAACGCCGAGCGCTTCAAATGGAGGCGCTCCGGGCGAACCTGTGCATGTACGCACGTCTGGCAGAGCCGAACCGACAAGCAGGAATACTCTGAATCAGTAATTTTTTAGGGGTGCTGAGCTAAGATTTAGGGGTGCTTGAGCACCCCTAAAAATGGCCTAAATACGCCACTGACTCAGACACTTAAACAGTATCATAAGGACTTAAATCTCAGAATATACTTTATATTCGTAATGTTTTTATTTTTATAATATTACGAGTTTACTTTCATATCCCTTTGGCTTCATTCTCCCGGCTTTATTTTCATAAAGAATAAAAATAACTAGAAAATTTCAGAAGAAATTTAAGAAGGCGCCCGCCATCTGTATGTGCTGAAAAGGAAAATGTAAGCTCTTCAGAAAGAATGTTGCTCATTTCAAATATGTTTGCTCCCTTAAAAATCCTCCTTGGTTGTAGGCTTTTATTGCTTGGGGATTTTAAATCAAATGCTTTTAGAGGTTCTTCTTAAGCAGAGGTTTGATACAAGTGTTAAAAGATTTGTGTGCAGTTTGGCACCAGATTCAATGTGTTTAAGGGTGACACTTGACAAAAAGGTGTGTTCAACATAATATTTAAATATGTTCACGTGACACAAACAAAACCTACACCTTCTGGAAGTTGTAGCAACCAAATAATTAGCAAACAACAAGCTCATGTTTCCATTTTCAATGTTTGCAGTATTTATCTGCATGGGAGGTTTACCTTGCATTGCTAGGAATGGCGTACCGCGAGCGAGCTATTTTTAGAACGTGACGTCATATCACGTGGTACGAGGTAGGGCAAATATGCGTTTTCCTCCACTCTTTCGCTGTACGTTACCCTTGGTTTTACTCAGTAAAACTGCTGCTTTTTCTAAGTCGAAGGCGGGGTTTGCGCACCGCTGCGGTGCCAGCTGGCCGGCGGGGTTTGCGCACCGCCGGCCGCCCCCCACCGCAGTTGCTGTCACGCATTTTCCCGACCCGTCCACCGGGCGATTCACACGAACGCGTTCGGCAGCCCTCCCCCATGACTCACAACAAATCTGGTGCAGACCGGTCGATGCAGCGAGGAGATACAGCCGTTGGATAATGATAATGCATGGCCACCGGGCCGGACAATTTATACCGATTCCTGGACGGTGACTACAAACAGAAAAAAAACGGCTGATGACGCCATGAACGCAGAGCAGGAGAAAAACATCGACTTACCGTTCTATCAACTCGGCCCGTTTTTCAGGCTTTCTAAGCCCTCGACACTCAAGCCATCGTTTGAGCTGAACGTTGGTATGTTGTTCCATAGTTCTACCAGTAATCCGGGCGCCTGGGACATCCTCTTACGATAGTTTAACAGCTGAAAAGTCGGTCATATCGTTGTATCTGTTGCATGTGTAATGGCTGGTTGCTACGTGCGCTCTCACACTGTTTGCCCTACCTTAGCGGCAAGGGGCGTTGCTCATGAGATGGTGACGTCACCTGCGCGGTACGCCATTGTGGAGCCCTAGAATGAAACCCATTAGAACATTTTTAAAAGAAGCCTTTTTCCATCAATGTGCACTTGTCAAATAATCTCCTAGTTTAATTAAATGCTTGCAGTGCTTTTTCTGTTTTGTTACATTTGTTGTTTATTTAGATTTTTAATGTTGCTTTCCATGTACGTTTTCATATATAATGAATGCATTTTTTTGCAATGCAGTACTGTTGACCAGAGGTCAACAGCTCTGGTTATTTTGTGTTTAGCCTCAAAAAGGCACTTCTGACCATGACTCTGGTTTGGAAGTGTCCTGACACAGAGTATTCCACATTTTAAGTCCATACCTGGTACATGTATGTACGTAGGTGCTCTTGATCCACCAACTCTGTCTTAAGTCTTGTCCTTGGGAAGCTTTCCCCAATTTATTGAACAGATTATTCTTGACAATCCTCACAAAAAGTAGTTCTTGCTGTTGCTGGTGCACTGTTTAAGACTAAATGTTTTCCTTTTACTCAACTTTCTTTAACATGTTTGTAACTTTTGCACGTTAAACCTTGTATTAGTCACCATTGCATGTATACAAATAAACAGATATAAATAAAATATATATAAAAAAAATAAATTGGGGGCCCCCAGCAGGTTTGGAACCTCCAAACTTTTGAGTGGCAGTCCAACACCTAACCCACTGTACCAAAGTATAGTGCCATGCACAGCTGTGCATTATAGAGAGGTCAACTGTGTTGAAGAAGTGGTTTTTGGTTAATTTTAACTCCGTATATCGATGTGAGATGCTGCAGAGCTGCAAACTCCATATTTGGATGTCAGACGCAGTTAATAAGCTAATTGCCAACAGCCGACAGAAGGTCTGCATCGAAGCAGCATGGGAAAGTGGTGTTATTAAAACATGATTAAATACTTCAATGTAGCATGAAAAAATGAAATATGTGAATACAAATGTTAAAGGCATGAATAAATGGTGAACTGAATTGATTTAAATTGAAAAATAGTTTTTTTAAAGCCAAAGGGAAATTAAATATTGGGTGAAAATGTACTTCTCTGAAATTGGCGCAGCTTGAATTTGAACCTCTGATCTTCTGAGTGGCAGCCTGAGACCTAATGCATTTGACCAAACACCAGTGCCATGCTCAGCTCTGCATTATGGAGAGGTCAACTGTGTTGAAGAAGTGGTTTTTGGTTAATTTTGTCACCACGGTAACTGTAAATGGTGTGAAGTACAAATAGCACACTTTGCGGCCTCGAGACGCACGTTTTGATATATAGTTTGTGGGGGTAGACCCTACGGTTCGGGCTGTATTAACGGTGACGGAAGAATAAAATGGAATATTGAAGAAATAGTAGAAGGCTCCGCCATGCATTTGCTTTACAAATACAATGGCGGGCGCTTAATTAAAAGAATCTAACCTGGCCTTATTACTCCAGGACAAAAATAGTTCTGCAAACTATTTTTGCAGAACTATTTATCTAACTATTTATTTATATATCTCAAACTATTAAGGGGGAAATGTTTTGTCTTTTTTTTACTTTATTCTCCTATGACTTTTTTTATTAGTAATTTTATCTCTTTAATACTCCCCTAGAAAGTCTGTTCCTGATCTGTGTCTATACCAGATCTTAAAATGTTCACAGGGTTTTATGAAATAATGAAGACCAATTGATGTTTATATTAATGACACACACATATATATTTATATCTGTCTCTGTCTCTGTCTCTCTCTCTCTCTCTCTCTCTCTCTCTCTCTCTCTCTATATATATATATATATATATATATACGTATATGTATGTATATATATATATATATATGTTTATAAATATATATATATATGTTTATAAATGTGTTTGTGTATATAGTAATAAAAAAATTATAAAAATGCATGAGTGGCAGTGTTTTGCAATATACATCCTATCAGAATATTATATTACTTTTAACCCCACTAAGAATATTTAAATGCACTGAACCATTTGTTATAATAGCTGTAGTTTAAAAGTTTTCAGGAAAATAAATGTGGAAATTAGTTCAATATTCAGCGAGTTATAGTTGATTAAATTTGATTCTACACCTGGTCAACACATTACACTGAGCAAACCTGTTGACCGCCCCAAGATGGCTCCCCAAATCTCGTCAGCGCCCATAGGCGAAAGTGGTCGATACGGGGTCCACTCTTTATATTATGTCTATGCACACTTGTGCCCAATGAGGCGTCTACGTATGTATGTCGGTGATTTGCACAAGTGCGGACAGAATAACTTCTGGGTTGCCAAAATAAAGTAATTACGGTACTAAAAATACTTATTTCTATCCTTAAATCATTAAACAAGGCTAAACTACATTGTATATAAAATATTGAAGACTTCTCTGGAAGAAATGGATGTGTTTTACATTCTCCATTGTATTGCTTGACTTCATCACTGGACATGCTCAGAGCAGTCCGGGAATATATTATTGCATAACGCTATCAGTATTGTCTGAATGAATCCTATTAGTTATATTATTTGTTCCGACAGGACTGGAATTGTTTTTTATCCTTAATTATAACGTGAATTTTGTTATATTATTTATATATATATATATATATATATATATATATAATGTTCTAAATTACTATAAAATTGTATAATTAACTTGAACACAAATAATCTTGTACTAAAAATTTGTTTTATTAGAAAGTTAAAATTATCGATTGAGATTGTAGCGCCCTCTGGTGGACATATGGTAAACAAGAGAAGACCTCATCATTATAGTAGCCATATTGTTTATTTTTGACAAAAACCAAGCAGGGAATAGAACAAAGAACACACAACAAAGCCAAGGCATACACAAGCACCTTTCAGAGTGGCCTTTTATTGTGGACAGTCTAAGGCACACCTGTGCACTAATCATGGTTTCTAATCAGCATCTTGATATGGCACACCTGTTTACAGGGATGAATTATCTGAGAAAAGGAGAGGTGCTCACTATCACAGATTGGTTTGTCAACAATATTTGAGGGAAATGGTGATTTTGTGTATGTGGAAAAAGTTTTAGATCTTTGAGTTCATCTAATACACAATGGGAGCAAAACCAAAAGTGTTGCGTTTATATTTTGTTAAGTGTAGTAAAAAGAATGGATGCCTGTGCTGTGCTTACAACAGACATTTGTGAGATCATTGCTAAACGACAAGAAAATATAGATCAGCCCTTTAATGATCGTCTTGAAAAGGAAAGGGTAAGAGTGATGCTTAACAAAAATTACTAGTTTTTGTTCGGTGTTACAAAAACTGACACATCGTTCCAAGATGGTTCAGTTGCAGGCTCAAAGACAGATTCTACAAGCAGCTGTGAGACAGAAGCTGAATTTGCAGCTAGAATAGAACAAGCAAAGACCACACAGAAATTACTTTCACAGCAAACTAAAGTCAACCAAATGGAGAATGAATGGAAATGAAAGGAAAACAAGGCATTGTCAAAGTTAAAACAAGAAGACGTAGAAACAAAGGCAAGGCTTGAGCAGGAAAAAATTAAACTACAGCAGTTAAAGCCAGAACATGAAGTAAAAATAGCAGCGGCGTGTGTAAGAGCCCTAAGCTCGTTAAATGACCTTGAAAGCTATGATGTCGCATCCTGCCACAACTTTGAAAATGCTTTAAATGATCCTGTCAGGGAAACACAGTCCGCCCTAAATCCACTGGCTCTGGCATTTAAGCATCACCCCACCATTGCAGGACGAGAAGAACTTATCTTAGCTGAAACTCTTGCCATGTACATTTAGTGGTGACCCTCTAAAGTTTGTTCACTGGAAAATATCCTTCATGGCACTAATTGGCCACAAACCCTTACCTGTATGTGAGAAAATATATTGTATCTAAAGAGTTATCTTGCAGGTGAGGCACGAAAGGCAGTACAGGGATATTTTTCCATAACTCTGAACAGGCATACCAGGGCATCTGGAACGTTCTACAGGAGAGGTATGGCAGCCTGTCATGTTTTGTCACGATGAACCCGGACTCACACCACACACGGAGCTTCGTTTTAGAGAGTTTATTGACGGTTAGATGGTTTGTGGAGGATAAGGACCAGAGTCTGTTACCGGGATGGAGCAGGTGAAAGATGAATGCAGGAGCTGGAGAGAGCTGAAGAACTGGAGAGACGCTGGAGTGCTGCTGTTGCTGGAGCACAGGAACGCTGAAGCAGCAGGAGGATCTACAGCAGACAGATGCAGGCACAGGAAACCCTAGGCAGCTAGATGTGGGAAGTCTCTGGCTGCAGGACTTGGGCGAGATGACGCTCGTACAGAGGAGTCGAGACGGACCGGCGGCAAAGAGGAGACTGAGGTAGACTTTATAGAGGAGCTTGCAGGTGGATTGAGTCCGAGGTGATTAGAGCTTGACAGGTGTGGGGGATTAGACTGAGTGGAGTCAGAGCTAGGCTGAGGAAGAAGGTGCTGGAAACTGCTCAGGGTGCAGCAGGCAAAAAGGGCCCTTGGACAAGGGCTGCAAGGATGAAAGACGAGATATTTTAAGATAAATTCCCATCCCATTCGGAGCTACGAGTGGGCAACGTGAAATCTAAATCTTTGTTTAGTTCTTACCTATGGACTGTGTGTATGTAAATTCATTGTTTGTTCTGTTTGCTTGTAGTTCTTTGGTGGTCTATGAAGCATTTTTGCCACTAGCTGTGCTAGCTATTTAAGTTCATTAATAAAGAAACCATGTGTAGTTAAAGAACCAGTACTTGAGTGAGCGGTATAGTAGAGCACTTCACCGTGCCGAGGGTGAAGACTCCAGATGAAGATGCAATTGCGGTAAGCCTATGAGGATGTCGGGTAGAGGAATAGCCTGCAGCTGAAGATGTATCGTGTAATCTGGTGAACCTTGCATTGCTAAGGATAAAGGAGCAGTGTGTGCACAAGGCTAAACAAGCGGGCACGGTAAACAAAATGACTCGGAAGTAGCGGGTTTAATTTTTCTGATTTAAGTATATTTGCATCGCAAGTGTGTGCTTTATGTTCAGATTATGTAAAGGTTGCTGGTAATTTGCATAATTGGTCATTGTTATTTGTCCTTTATATTGGCCTACTTGGTGGTGCTTTACTTCTAAGAGTAATATACCGTGGAGCTGAATGTACAGTTATGTAGGTCTATAATTTTAAGTTTAAGAAGGACAATTCTAAAGGGGCCCTGCGATAGACTGGCGACCTGTCCAGAGTGTACCCCGACCATGACATAGGTTTACTCGCACCAAGCGTTATTCAAAATAAAAACTCTGACATTAGCAGAGTTGATGATTTCCATTAAACAACAGTAGAAGTTTTGTACTTTGTGCGGAAAAAACAAAAAGCGCAGAGGTGCGTTGGTCCATTCTGTTGCAAAAAAACCCTGTTATATGGAGCGTTATTTCATTTAAAATTTCAAAGGGTTTTGTGGCTCCCAATGTTTTCTTTACTGTGTGAATGGCTCTTTGAGTGGTAAAGGTTGCCGACCCCTGGTTCAGAAGCTTCAACCTGGCCTGATGCTGAATCTGTTTTTGAACCCGCAACTTCTAATGTCACTATCTATAGAGACGACCAGACAGTCAAAATACTCTTCCTACATGTCACTAGATGCAAGACGAGCTGCAGCAGAAGCAGCAGCCACTGGTCTGGGCTATTTCTGCCCTGCGATGGACTGGCGACCTGTCCAGGGGTCCGTTCTTCGTACGTTGCTTAAAACATCCAAGATCAAATGAGACATCCGAGATGACTTCATCCGGCTAATCATGATCCGGCTAATTGGGTTCTTCGAACACACCTGTTGTTTATGATTAGTATCACTGGATTGAGTTATCTGAGATAACTGCGCGTTCATGCATTTGTTTAAAAGGGGAAATGTATCGATAGTAGAAACAATGATCAGCAACACTGCTATTGGCTGCTCAGCATGGCCAAAGAACGCCCACAGTTTTTCTCCCAATCAGAACACGAGCTTTTAATGGAAGGTTATGCCGAATTTGAGTCATTAATTAAAACGACAGGGAACACCTCAAAGTCTGCTAAAGCCAGGAGAGAGGGCTGGCAAAAAGCAGCAGACAAATTACATGCATAAGTGCTGTCCATGTTAGATGTTTCTATCACTTTCTGCAGTATGTATTTTTGCATTTTAATAATTTCATATTTACTTTGTTATTTTATGTCAGAGCCTCCACGGGAGCCTCTAGAACATGGGGAAAAACGTGAAGTACAAGAATATTCTACAAAATGGTAGCCTTTAATTATTATACTGTATTTTAAAAAGCAACTTCTTCCTCTTTTTTAAAAGCCACTGTTAAATGATGTATTTGTCTGTTTATAACAGCCTATAAGAAGGCTGAAAAAAACGGGTTCTTTTTACTTTTGTTGCATGAGGTATGTTTCACCCTTTTTTCCCCAAAATGACACAGGGTGCCATCCGTTCGTTATATAAACGGCATCTTCAACAAAAAAATTGTATTTTGTCCGGAAAAAAACACAAATTAAGAGGAGAAATTAAACTCCACAACTTGAAAAAGAGAAGAATTGCACTAGAGATCGAGTTGCTTCAAAAGGACCTTCAGAGTAAGTTCTAATACACCATTTGACAGTAGTATTGCTGACTTTACATAACTCTTATTGCAGGCAAAAGATGACTTGCTGGCTATTCTTTATAATGAATTGTTTAAATAAAAAGACAGGAACTAAGCATTATTTGTTTCGTCTTTTATTAAAGATTAAAAAATGGTGTTCCACAATTCTGTCCCGTCCTCTGCCACTAGGTGGTCCAAGTGCACTGGCTGGATATCCCTATCTCCTCCATTTATACAGCTGCGATCTAATCCTGTTTACATGAAATAAGCCTGCTCGCGAGCAGGTTTTAGTTTGCGCACATGTTGCTATGACAGCAAGTCCGGAATGAGTTTCGAAGAACCAAACGATCCAAGATCATGCCAAATCGTCAACAATCAAATCCAGCTAACTGAGTTAGCGACGTACGAAGAACGGACCCCAGGTGTACCCCGCCTCTCGCCCATTGACAGCTGGAGATCGGCACCGGCACTCCTCGCGAACCCAGCAGGGATAAGCGTGTTAGAAAATCGATGGATGGATGGATGGATGGCACCCAATGGCCACGAACCTCCAAAGTGTGCCAGCGTGTTTTCATATGATGTTTTTATATGTTTTATTTGTTTTTCTTATCACGAGTCAAACCACTCATACAGTCACCTTATAACTTTATTAAATTGTTTACAATTTTTTATTAAATGATGTGAATTTCGCACATGATTAATTGAGAGTAAATATAGCATAGGTATTAAATAACCGCAAAATCAAAGCATTTGCCCATAAACGGCACCATAAACGGCTTAGTGACACCTTGTGGCAGCTGCATGCCACTGCAGCTGCCACAACATGCCAGAGAATCTGCGATAGTAGTTACAGCAGCTGGACTGGCGGCGTTGTGACACCTTGTGGCAGGTGGCTGGCGAAAGTTCTACAAGCTTTTATTGGAAATAATATCAATAAAACATGATTATTTGGAAGTAGTTATAGACTAACAGGCATCTATAACAAATCGTTTGCCCACGCACAGCAACAGGAATGCGGCAACAGCCGTGACACCTTCTTGGCAGTTGCCTGCCAGTGAAAATGCCACCGGAACTGGCACTACTAGGTGCCGCTGCCACCAGAAGTGCCACTATTAGCTGCCGCTACCACAGGAAGTGCCACTCTTTTCTGGAGCTGCCACAGGAAGTGCCACTCTGAGCTGGAGCTGCCACAGGAAGTGCCACTAGTAGTTGGAGCTGCCACCAGAAGTGCCAGTATCAGATGCCACTGCCACAAATTGAGCCTGCTGTCTCTCAGGCCCAGAGCTCTCCCCTTACAAGAACTGTCTCCTCAAACACTTCCAGCATACCAAGCCAAGCCCATTCAAACAAGTAAAGCCAAAATTCTACAGCTGAATCAAGCTGTAATCACTAAAGGCCCGACTCCACCTCCACATATCTACACTTCAGTCTCTGTGCCACAAGCAGCCAGACTTACTAAAGTAAGCATGAATTATCATCCCATGCCCACTCAACCTATTTTCATGCAACAAGCTGAATTTACTTGAGCCCCTACCACTCAAACAGCTAAATTAGACATGTCCAATGATCTGGTGAGGACACTAGCTGAAGCAATCACTGCAAATCACATCCCAGTACTCTAATTGATTGAAAGAACCTCCCAGTCCAAGAAAAACTGTTTTTTCTATGCAAATATGTTGGTGGCACGGCAAAAAGAGCTATAGAAGGTAATTTTATGGTAGGAACAGAAACTTCTTATTATGCTGCCTGGAGTGTCCTGGAAGACAGAATTAGTGATCCCTTCCTGATTGGTAAAGCATACTGTGACAAAATACATTCACGATGCAAAATTGGTCCCAAAGACACTATAGAGCTACATGAGATTTCAGATTTTTGAGCAGCATTGAATTAGCTATGCTCTATGTACAAGGGTTACAAGTTCTCAATGACTGCATGGAAAAGCAAAAGATGGCACAAAAACTACCAGACTGGCTAAGCTCACGGTGGAAGAGAGCAGTTGTAACAATCCAGGATGAAACTAATGTGTTCCCTGAACTTAAGGACTTTCTGTCATTCCTCAACAAGGAAGCTCATATTGCTTGCCACTCTGTACATCCTGGCTAGCTATGAAGTCAAAGGATGAGAAATCAAAGTCAAAAGAACACGACAACTCTTAGACACATCAAAGACGGGACATTGGTGCCAAGACATTCACTACAAGCTCAAGTGAAAAGACCAAACCACACTCTCTATATGTGTTACAAGTTCATTGAAAAGCCAATTGAAGAGAGAATCAAGTTTGTACAGCAAGAGAAATTCAGTTTTGGTTGCCTTGAGACTGGTCATCACTTCAAGGCCTGTGAATCAAGAAGGACATGTGATTGTGCAATTATACACTGTTTAAACATTATTTCATGTTTAATAAATAACTCCCTGACTGTTAGGTATTGTCTGATAAATATCAGCCCGAGAGCTGATATCAGGATAATAATAATAATAATAGTTGAAATGGATGATTCCAGCACTGCCGATCTTTTAACAGCAAACTCTGCACACACATAGAATAAGGAGTGACAACTTCTGTTCAAGATCAAGAATTTATTAACAGAAAAAAATGAACATCCAGAGAACATCACTATATAATGCTGTTTATCTGAATTAACACTATATTTCAATCAACAAATCCTCTCTACTAGGCTAGTGAAACTTATCTAAAACTCCTAAAGCAAAATGAAGATAAAAAGAAGCTAAGCTAAGGAACTATGTACATGCATAAAGACAAAAGACAAAACAAAGTGGTTGATCATCATCACAATAATTCAGTGAATCCTGGTTCACTGCAGATCTGAGTTAAAGAACTTAAAGAACATGGAATGTTAGCTTAACTCATTTAGATTTGGCATGATTTTCAACCCATTCACAATGCAAATCCTGAAATAAACAAAACATTATTTGACAAACCCGAACCCTACCCCTTTTAAAGAAAGAATTTCTCTGTAAAATCATTAACTCTAGGGACGCTTGATTTATTTAATGTGATTATACCTCCGGGAGGCTAGGGGTCGCTGTAGCGATTGATCGCTAAAATCGGCTAATCCTAAAGTTAAACAAAACAGCTTTAAATCGACATTAATATGCCATATTAATGCGGCAATAACGCTCATAGCACTATCAATGGTGGAGCGAAAAGAACAAGCCTTATGCTTGAAACGGGCCGTAGTTGAATATCCGGAAACCAGAAGGGACCGGGAAATAATAGCCTTTAGGCTAGCGGACTTTCAGAACCAACTTTAAAAAAAACTCCAGGGGTCCGTTCTTCATACGTCGCTAACTCAGTTAGCTGGATTTGATTGTTGACGATTTGGCATGATCTTGGATCGTTTGGTTCTTACCAGGGAGTACATACCATCTAACACAGGGGCCTGCAACCTTTACAGTCTAAAAAGCCATTTTTCCTACAATCCACTTGAATTAAACTCGTTCAGAGCCGCAAATGTTGCCTGGCCTTTTGAAAAAAAGAGAAGTTATAATTTTTGATAAAGATCTACTGTAGGAAACATGTTGTCATCGTTAAAGAAACACCCTTTTATGTCTATTTTGAGATTTAAAAAAAGAGGATGGATGGGATGTTGATTTTTGTGGATAATGATGTAAAAAAAAATCCTAGTTTCCAAAATAATGAAAAAATATTGTTTTAAAATTAAATATTATGGGCACTTTTAGCGTCATTCTATTGTGAAAATTAAAAGCAATTATTCCAAGAAATACAATGAAATACCATAATAAAAATATAATTTGTAGCCAAAGTTATTAAGACCCACTGTGGAAGGCCCAAAGAGCCACTTGCGGCTCCAGAGCCACAGGTTGCAGACCCCTGATCTAACAGATCCCATATACCAGGGGTCACTAATTAAAAATCAGCGGGGTCCAAATAACAAAAATCAACAACCAGTAAAGGTCCGGACACATTTTTTATTATAATCCGTTACTTTAAACAGTATTTAACACTGAAATAAAATGTTTATGCACCCACCTTATACATTGACTTTTTAAACAAAAAAATAACATAAAAATAGAACGTTTTTCTAATTTAAAATCCAAAGTGCTTTTTGAAATAGAGAACCACAATCTTTCACAGTTTGGTATATAGACAATTTCTTGACTTTCACATCTTTTATAAAACAACTGAACTTTTTTTAATTTCATTTTTATGGCTTAATGATAGAAGTGACCTTTAGGCTGCCCTGCAAGGATTTTACACCTGGGTTTGATTGGCAACAAAGCCAACCTCAAGCACATATCAAGGTGCTCATTCGTTCTGCACCTTTAAATCAGCTATTTTCTCCGTATGTATGAGCAAGCGGATATGTTTGGGAACGCTCCGGAGGGCTTTGCCATATTAACAAAAGAAGCGGCGCAAGAGAAGTTAGCACAGGGGTTGAAGCAAAAATAATGTTTGACTGAAAACATTTTCTCGCAAGCCCATATATTCCCGGGCCGTGGACATCATGCCGCATTAGTTGGCTCACTTGCTTAGTGTGCAAAGTCAACTAAATCTGATACTTTTAAAATATCCATTGAAAATTCCTGTATCTCTGCCACCTTTCAGCTTTAGAGCCTTTGCGTCATCCTGGACAGCCTCTCCATCACTTTCCACATCCACATCATCATCTGGGTTACTTTCATCTCTGCAGCATCAAGTTCTTCCTTCACACTGTTGACAAACTGGTCCACAGTCCACTTTACAATCCCAGCTCCCTTCCCTCTCTGTCCTCCAGAAACCCTCCATAAACTCCAGCTAGTACAAAGACAGCAGCTTCATCATTACATCATCTACTTCACATCTGTACATCAACTCCACCTCCCTGTCACCTTCAATATAAACCAATTTTATGATCATACAAGGCCAAACACAACCTTGGAAATGCAGGACACATCACCAACACTATCATGACATAATACATTTTAATTTGACACAGATTGCACATGACAATAATCAGTCTCTGCTTTGCCCGTTATTGTTCACCAATTAATCATTACAGTTTATAAAAAAGCATGATTTAACTTTTTTGAAGTTCAATAAAATGGTTATATTTTAGCCCAGTGACTGGAGACCTGTCCAGGATGAACCCTGTGTCCGCGCTCCACTTTAACTTCATAAAAAAACTCTGAGAATTTCCTTTCTCTGGCCTCACCCAGTTAGAACCCGTTCTCCAGTCCATGTTGTAGCTGCAGTTTATTTGTTTTATCTTTTTGATGTAGTTTTCTTAATCTGTAAGCATCAAACTCCTTGTCATTTTATTTAGTGTCCTGGAGCGCAGCAGCTCATCAGGTGATCACTGTTGCATACCGACAGCAGATGCAGCTCTGCCTTCTTTGTTTCAGAACAGTGCAGGTCTTTTTTTTTTTTTTTTCTTTACTTTTTCCGAATCGAACCCAGTCAAATGCCGCACATTGTTTCACATTCCGACTTTTCTTCTTCAAGGGTCATGCTAAATTAGCCTGAGCTAGCGCGTTACTCTTCTTTGTGTTTAAATAAAACATAATAGCGAATCACGAGGAGATGCCTGGTTGGTCGCCACGTTTATCAGCGAGAGAATAAACGCTGACAGACGACATGGCCACAGGTGGAAATAATTCATTAATTAACTGCCGGAGCAGATTGACGCTTACCGAGGGAAGTTGTTGTCAGCTGCTGAACTTTCTGACCTGCTGGTTTGCATAAATCCAAAGAAAACCTTTGACCACCGCTACTTTCATTCATACCATCTGTGGCCAGTTTAAAATGCTCTCCCAAAGGTTAAAATGATGAACACCGATAAACCTCAGACTGGCAATGTCTGCTTTGGAAAGACCCGCCCTGCTCTCATTCTTATTGGCTAATGTCCCGGCTCGGCCAGGTTTGATTGGTTGAGAGCAGCTTCACATTATAACCTTGAATAAAAAGTCTAGACGGAACTTTTTCCGCTCAATTTCCAAATGACGGAAATCCGTTGCAGCGACGGAGAACTTTAACCCCTGAGTTAGACACTGTCGTTGGACAACATGCAGTAATATATAATTGTTTTTAATGAGGTTGGGTCCGGATTAGGTAGCAGCTGGGTCCGGATCCGGACCGTGGTCCGCTAATCCGTGACCTCTGCCATATACCAACAAGCAATACAGCAAGGTCCTGGCCTCACTTACAACATCTGGCAGATGAGATGTCTCAAGAACTGGACTATGAAGTAGGGTTACTAATCGGCTACAACCTTTCTCAAGCTTTGGCACCTAAAGATGTCATCCATGGTAGTGAAGACCAGCCTTTCACACTCAAGTCTGCACTGGGTTGGAGCATCATTGGCTATAACAGTGCTGGCTCTGACTTTGAAGATGAAATAGGTGTGAGTAACAGCATCATCACAAAGCAAGCCACATCAGCTATTATGCCTCATTCTAAAGTCAAGTCTGAATTCCACTTTCCTCTAGAACCCAAGTCAAGGAATTTATCTCTCTGTCAGACATAATCAAGGTGTTTGAGTCAGACTTCTCTGAAAGGACAAGTGAAGAAATTCCAGTATCACAAGAAGACCATCAGTTCCTCACAAAGCTGAAAAAGGACATCAAGCAGAAGCAGGAAAGACACTATGAGATGCCATTGCTCTTTAAAGTAGAGAGGCCAAGTCTGCCAAAAAACAGAGCATGTGCTTAACATTGTTTAAAGTGTCTGGAAAAACATCTGAAAAGAGACAAGAAATACTACAAGGATTATGTGGCTTTCATGCAGAACATAATAGCTGGAGGTGATGCTGAAAACAGACAGAAATTGACAGTCGAATAGCATGTTATATTCTGCACCATGGGGTTTACCATCCCAATAAGCCCGGAAAGATTAGAGTGGTGTTCGACTGTTCAGCCAAGTTTCACAACACATCACTCAACAAACATCTGCTGACCGGACCAGACCTCACGAACACCCTCGTTGTAGTCTTGCGTCGCTTCAGAAAAGGAAAGGTGGCCATCATGTGATGTGGAACGCATGTTTCATCAGTTCCTTGTGGCACCACAAGACCAAGACTACCTTTGATTCCTGTAGTGGGACAAAGGCAAGATGGAAGATCCACCATCAGTGTACCGCATGAAGGTCCACTTGTTTGGTGCTACATCTTCACCAGGATATGCCAACTTCGGGCTCAAGCACCTGGGAGCTGAAGGAGAAAGACAGTTTAGTGAGCCAACAGTGAGGTTCATTCGCTGTAATTTTTATATTGATGATGGATTGACAACTGTGGACAGCGAAACTGAAGCTATCCAACTTGTCAAGAAGCAAGAGAGCTCTGCAGAACTGTAAAACTTTGCTTGCACAAGTTCATCAGAAATAACAATAAGATGATAGACACAATTCCAAAGGAAGAATGTGCAAAACGAGCAACCGACCTGGACATGGCCCTTGGAGAAGACAAGATGGAATGAGCTCTTGGGGTCCAATGGTACATCAGTTCTGACAAGTTCCAGTTCCGGGTTGCAGTTAAGGAGAATCCTTTCACCAGAAGAGGAGTGCTGTTGACTATAGCCTCAGTCTTTGATCCTCTTGGATTTCTCGCACCTTTGAATTGGATTGTAATGATGTGGTTGGCTCCCATTGCTCAAAAACAAAGACACCAGTATCCGTGTTTTTTTAATATAATTTATTTTTTTATTTTTGTTTCTTTTTTGAAAACAGTGAGCTGTTGTGTGACTCCAACCCATTAATCAGTAGTATAACAGAGCTTTCTGGGTTTGTTACAGACCCAATATTAATATTGCATGAGGTGAAAGGAAACTGGGCTCGGAGCTGGGCTTTTGGGTTGCTTCACAGACCAGGTGAGGTTGTCTGTGATGTGCACCCCCAGGAATTTGGTGCTGCTGACCACCTCCACAGGTGAGCTGTTGATGAGCAGTGGAGCATGGCGAGGCCGGTTCTTCCTGAAGTCGTCGATGATCTCCTTCGTCTTCTCCACGTTCAGGATCAGGCTTTTGTTTCTGCACCAGCCCACCAGCTGCTCCACCTCCTCTCTGTAGTCCCGGTAGTTGTCGTCTCTGACGAGGCCCACCACTGTTGTGTTGTCTGCAAACTTCACGATGTGATTGGTGGTAAACCAGGGGACGCAGTCGTCTGTCCTCAGATTGAACAGCAGGGGGCTCAGGACACAGCCCTGAGAGGAGCCTGTGCTGAGGGTGATGACATCAGAGGTGTTCAGAGGTCTGTTCATGAGGAAGTCTAGCAGCCAGTTGTGAAGGGGTGTGCTGAAGCCCAGTTGTTCCAGTTTTCCTGCTAGATGCTGTGGGATGGTGGTGTTGAACGCTGAACTGAAGTCCAGGAACAGCATCTGCACATGGGTGCTCTTCTCCTCCAGGTGTGCCAGGCTCAGGTGAAGAGCGGAGGAGATGGCATCCTCAGTGAAGCGGTTCCGCGGGTAGGCAAACTGGAATGGGTCGAATGTTGGGGGGAGTCTAGAGACGATGTGTTATTTTACCACTCTTTCAAAGCATTTCATCATGATGGGAGTCAGTGCAACAGGCCGGTAGTCATTAAGGTTTCTTTGGCACCGGAATGATGGAGGCAGACTTAAAGCGTGCTGGCACTGTGGCTAGGTCCAGCGAGGTGTTAAAGATGTCTGTGAAGACCCAAGCCAGATGACCTGCACACTCCCTGAACACCCGCCCAGGTATGTTGTCGGGGCCTGGGGCCTTCCACGGGTTGACTCTTCTCAGAGTCTTCCACACATCGGCTGTGTCAAGGCAGAGTGCCTCCTCTTCCTGATGGGGAACAGCTTTCACTGCTGGAGTGCTGTTTAGTGCCTCAAACCTCCCAAAGAAGTTATTTAGTTCGTTAAGGAAGGGCTGCTCTGAATGCATCTTTTATTTTGGTGTAAACCAAGACCAGAGTGTTCTCTCCCCGAGTTGCAAAATCCACATGTTGGTTAAAATGAGGGAGAACAGTCTTCATATTGGCCTGGTTAAAATCCCCAGCAATGATGAAAACACCATCCATGTGTGCAGATTGCAGCTCAGCGATAGTCCGATAGAGAACACTCATTAATCTATTTTGTTGTCCAGTGAGAGGACGCTGGAGAGCAAGATGGAAGGAAGCGGCAGTTTGTAGGGGTTTGCTTTTAGCTTCAGTGTTAGCCCACCTAGACAGCCGCGCTTCCCCCGCCAGTCACATCGCCTTCGCTTGCTCCTCCTCTGGCGTGTGCTGCTCGGCGGGTCCGCTGCATTGCGGGCCTCTGGGTCTTCTGATCAGCAATCGATGAACGATTGCTGATCGATTGCTGATCAGATATGTTTTACATTCTTGATTTTATGAATACAGTTTTGAAATGCATTTAGTTTTGCAAAACATTTTTATTCAAGTGCTTAGCACGACAGACGCCATTGTTATGCCATCATGACGTGACAGACTGCATCTCCCAGCATGCAACACAGTGTTGTGCAATTATACACTGTTTAAAGTTATTTAATGTTTAGTCTGTTAAGTCTGTCTGTTAAGTATTGTCTGGTGATAATCAGCTCTTAAACTGATATCAGGACAATGGTTGAAATGGATGAATTTGAGCACTAGCGATCTTTTAACAGCAAACTCTGCACACACATAGAATAAAGGAGTGACAACTTCTCTTCAAGTTCAAGAATTTAATAACAGAAATAAAATGAACATCCAGAGAACATAATTATATAATGCTGTTTATCTAAATTAACACTATATTTGGATTAACAAATCCTTTCTACCAGGCTAGTGAAACTTAACTAAACTACTAAGCAAAATGAAGATAAAAGAAGCTAAGCTAAGGAACTATTTACATGCAAAAACAAAACAAAAGTGGTTGATCATAATCAATAATAATTCAGTGAATCCTGCTCACTGCAGATCTGACTTAAAGTACATGGAATGGGGTTAAATTATCATAACTAATTTAGAAAAACATTTGGCATGTTTTCAATCCATTCACAATGTGAATCCTGAGTAAAAAAAATGTTATTTGATTAAATAACATTTTAAATTTTCTCGGTAAAATTATATACTTTAGGGACGATTTTATCATGCGATTATACCTCTGGGAGCTAGGGGTCGCTGTGGTGCTCGGACGCTAAACTCGGTTACTCCTAAAGCTAAACAAAACACCTTTAAATCGACATCGTCAATATTAATGCGGGAAGAAGGCCAATAGCAATATCGAATGATGGCAAAGCGAAACGAACCAGCACTGTGCTTTAAAACAAGCTCCTTTTGAATGTCCGGAACTGGATGTAACCAGATGCTAAATAGCATTTTGGCTAGCGGATTTTTGGCGCTGACTTTAAAAGCTTCGGCTTTTATTTTAGTCATAATGAGTGGGCCAGAAAACATAAACATTAATATCCCATCAATGTATGAAACATTGAGATAACGTTTGTTATAACCATAAAAACACACTTGAATCATATCGGCAATGCCATGGTATCAGAATGCTAGCAATGAGCTACCTCCGTTAGCCCTCTGTTTGAAGACCATGTGGACGCATTACACAAACATTTCCTAATGACGTGTAACCTTTCCCTGCCTCAATCCTGCCCGACCTGTCGGTGCCTCGTGTGAGTTCGGTCCCCTTTGGTCATCCGAGGAAGGACAGAACAGGGAACCGTTGATCCTTCCAGCAGTGAGCTAGCCTGCGGCTCTGCGGCTATCAGCTAACCGACAGCGTGGTCGGGTCATTTCCGATGTCCATTTAGTAGTCTGATTTCTCAGCTTGTCTGGTGAGGAAAGGCGACCGATCTGCCGTCTCGCGTCCGCTTTTCTGCAACAGCTGACAAAAAAATTAAACAAAGCCGTTTCAGCATTCTGTACTTCGCGGCTGGTTGCGCAGAAGTCAGAGTGCAACTTCGCTTCGATCTAGCAGTTCCCCCGATGCCAGGGAGGTCCTCCACTCCGCAGAGGACGAGAATTTCCCTTTTTTGCTCCATTGAAGCGAGGGCAGACGAGTTTCACAGAAGGCACGTTCTATGCAGCTCGGCTGGCTTCCCCAGCCGCCTCCTCTCCTCCTGATGTCCCAGGCAGAAGAAGATGGGCAGACTTTGTCTGTGTGGCTCGCAGGGCATGGCTGGCAGTCCCAGCCCTGAGGCCCTGTTCTCCATAGCAGATCCAGGGAGAGGGAAAAGGTGAAGAAGAACTGGCTTTGTCCTGAAATCCTCTGACCTTTTGTCTGTGGGGAGTGGTCTGTAGCATGGACCCTGCTGAGAGGGTGGATCATTGGTGGCTGTGGATGTGAAACACTTCTGGTCCTTTTTTTTTTTTTTACTCTTTCCCTATGTCACACATTGTTCAAAATTAACACAATTTAGCCATGGTGTGATGGCATAACAACCGTTTGTATTAGCCGCCCCGGTGTGGACCTTATCTCGTTACCATGGAAACGACTATAAAAGCCTGACTCCGTATCATCTCGCTCTTCTTTTCTGGCAGCCTGCCTTGTTGAGAAGATCTACAGCTTTCCCTCACTCTGGGCTTTCCCCACGTAGCACGTGATTCGATTGCTCACTGGTCCAAGCTCCGCTGAATCATCTTTCCCCTGCACCCCAGTCAGGAAGGTCTTAACGTTAATTAATTTTTGATCTAACTGGAAGCCGTTATTTTCCAGAGATCGACAAAAATCCACTCGTTTTTTTTTGGCCAAACAAATCATCAGAGAGGCGCCCAGGTACGTGGTTTTTTCTGCTCCTCACAGTGAACTTTGCCGAGCCTACCCGAGGCTCCGGCTGGAAGCGACGGGCGCTGGATCAACGCCGCACCATCTTCTCACTAAAGTGACACCAAGTAAAAAAAAATGTATTTCCCCTTTTCCACCCATAAGGGGATATTTTGTGCCTGGGCAGAACCTATTAGGAAATAGTTTTAATGCTTAATTACTCCAAAGGGAGTTGGTTCAACTCTGCTGAATAGTTCTAATGTGTGCATAGATTAAAAGTGATTTTTGCTGTGTTTGGGTTTTGTTGATGATAAACTGGCTGCGCTGATCGGCTGAAGTTAGAGCTCTTTTCCATATTTATTCCTCTCTCTCCCCCTTGAAGTCCTTTGTCTGAACTGGTACCGCCTTATGATCAACGCCCGCCTCCACGCTAGGCTAGAGTGTTACATATGTCATCAGGACCACCTCATTATGCACCGAACGCAAGGTCGGAGGTCATATGTCGTCATAGTCGCCATCTTGGGTAGGGACCCGAGCAGCTTGAAGCAGTTAGCCGTAGGCTGTTGTGAAGTAACACTAGTTAGCTGCCGTTGACCGGGTGCCACCGGTACTAGAAGGAGTTAAAAGCTAACCGTGGTTGAACATTGCTAGCAACTAGTTGTGCAAGAAGCGTTCTCCATCTTGGCTTCAGGCGTGTTGCGGGTACACCAGTTTTGCTACCTCAGAGCTATTTAGCCTGTGTTCTTTCAATGCTGTTACCACAAAGTGCTGACATGTTGATTGTGATGGTTAATGTTGATGTCAATAAGATTCCTAACCAACTGTGAATTGATTTAAGCATTGTTACCTCTCAATTAAGCCATTTTGATGGACGTTATTTTCATTTCTTTCTTTTGGTATGCTGTATTGAGTAGCGAGTAGTGTTTCCTAGTGTTTTATTAAGCTGAAAAATTGCTGTAACAGGGAATTATCAGTTTAATAAATAACAGCTTGTGAATCGTAAGTGTTTGTGATTATTTTGAGTCAGGTCTCTATGAGTTATCGAATTATTTTGTTTTGATTTAATAACTGAATAAATTGAGACATTTTCATTGGCTTGTGGTGAAGGAGTAAGGATTAAAACTCCCATTGCAATTATAATTAAAGTTATCAACGTTTGCTGGACAAGTCTAACCGGTCAACAGCTGGTTAAATAACACTTTTCCGGTATAAATAAGTTCTTAACTGCTAATTAATAAACCAATTGTTAGTGCTAATCATTACAGGCTCATAGCCCTTGATCCCAACCATTTGAATTATGCTTCGTTATAGCTATCCTTTGATTTTGAATGATATATTATTAAATTATATCATTTTTGTTTTATAAGCAAGCAAAAGTGGGAATAAATCAGCTTTTAACTGCAAGAACAGCGTCTGGACATTTGCTGTTTATCATCTCACCCCAGCAAATGCGCGTCAACCATAAGATTCCGGTTTAAAAACACTCCAGTGGCTTTAATCGTCGGCTTAGCCCCTACATTACCAATCATAATTAATAATAATCTTCATAATCAAACAGGTGTAATTGCATAACACCATACTATAGTATATGATATTGTCAAAAGAAAAACAGACAAAATTGAAGAGATAAAAGAATAAATACTTTAATAAATAAAATAAATAAAAATAATAAATACGACCGTCTGTCATTTTCAGGCTGTAGTGTAATAATACTTTAGCTGCAAACTCAAGACCTTTACCTAAATGAGTGATCCAAATTGTAAATAGTTCTTTACCCATGATTACGGACCAACTACATATTACTTCACCAAAATACATTATCGTTATTTCTGACTGGTTTGTCTGTTAATGTAAAATGACTTACAAAACAAGGAATATTTTAGGCTTCATACAACAGTGTCAGTTCCACAATATACAACAGGCAGTGACCTCTTTTCACAAGGCAAACACTCCAAAGAATGTCTTCCCTGCCTCATCCTCCAGCTTCTCAAGCATCTTCTCTTCCATGACTGTCTTCAGTCTGTCCCCCCACTTTAAATTGAATACCGCTCCCATATATACTGCAGAAAACCAGCTTCCAACTGAGTCTGGATCCCTGCTTTCTGTGTTCTGGCAGGCAGTACGAATAGAATGCAAAATGGTCTTATCGTTGTTATTCCCAAATGAGCTGGAGCAGCGCTTCACTGTGTGACTCAGGTGGACCATGCGTTTAGAGGTAATATCATCAGCATCCCTGCTACTACAGTTTACTCGGAAAGATGCTTGGCTATAAACAAAATAGAGGCCATCTCGGGGAATCAAAATCTCATTGTTTTGGAGTTCTAGACCTCCTTGAGAGTGGGACTGATCCACGTTATTCATCCACTTCACTGACGTCCTTATGGCGGGGTCATGCACTCCTGTTTAGAATATGGTGTTAATTAATGTTTGATCATTGCAATTGTAACACATTTGTTGTTGAAAAGTAGCTCAAATTAAACAATAATGGTTAAGTGCACTTATTTAGCTAAATCCTTCTTTTAACCTTGCTTCTAAGATGAATTCTCACAGTATTTGTGCGTTCACAAGCACACAAGCATCTGCAGAACTTACAGTCCTTCACATGATCAATCTGGCTGGCCAGGTTATCTTTCAGTAAAGATAATCTATAAAGATTTAGATTATCTAAATAAACAGACTCAGAATTATAGAGTTCTCAGCTATGAGCTTCAATTAAATATTTCCAGCTACCCATAAATACATAAAGTCTAATTAATACCCACCCTTTTACATGATAAATATCCTGGTGAAGAAAAAATCTTCAGGTTTTAGGATTGTAAGAGCAGGGCAATGCACTGAACTGTGGTTTGTCCCTAACCATCGGTCTTACAACACACATTGCTGTTTGATCTTACCTTCTAAATGAATGGCTGCCCTACTGTTTGAAATTTGCCTCAAAGTGTGACGAAGATCTGAAAAATCAGAGAAAAAATGTTAGCCCTCTCAGGGATGGAATTTAAGATTTTGCTGTGATATTTTCCTTTTTAGGAATAGCTCCCTAAGTAGTAGACAACAAAATGAGATGGGGAAGCACAAGTAGATAATATTCACATGTAGAAAATGGATTATGGTTAACATAAATCTGTTGTTAACTGCTATTTGTTAACATGTGAAAAGACCCACCAAAGTTGTCCTCCTCTCGTCCTTCACCCTATATTAGAAGACAGATAAAGAGGCAGTGTTAGTATTGGTGGGTTCAGATGATATGGTAATGATTTGTAATAGGTCTCTGACCCTGTTTGACGACATGTGGACTCACCTTGACAGGAGCATTTGAAAAGAGGAAAACAGCAACACCAGTAGCGAGGAAGAGAGTGAAAGCTATCAGGGCCATGGCAAGTCTTGACATTAGAAATTGTTTGGCTCTCGGGGATATCTGTTCACCTGCCAGTGCGCTGGCATTGACATCCAGTATTACCTCGCTGTCACATTCCATTGTTCGGAGTAGGTTCTTGCTATCAAATCGGGTCAAGCTGTGTAAATGGACTCTTGCTCTGTTCTTGCTGACTGACATTGTGAGTCGCTCTTTTAAAAGGAGTTTCTCACTTTTGTGGAAACTCCAGTGATGTCATTCATTGTGAATAAGTGGAGGGTTGATGAGGAAGAGAGTCCCAGAACCTGGGAGGATCACACACACCACACACTCCTACACAAATCCTCTATGACTGAGTTACACTTAAAACACACAGGACACCCCCAACACACACACGTTTCAAAACATTACAAAAACGTATTGAATTTCGTTGCAATAGTAAAACTGTTTCTGATGCACTATTCATAATATGGAGAACAACATGTCACTTCCTCAAAATTTAAAATAGACAGATATTAATCTAAGGCTGTAACACCTCCACCACAGTGCTTCTTGTTATTCAGAATGCTAGAGGTGCTGTTGCTAGTTGCTCCAAATAATGTCTGTGATCACAGCATCTGGAAGTAACAGCTAGACATGTGACTTTCAATATAAATCGCTAGTTGTACTTCATTTTATGACTTTATTTTGTTTATTTATTACAAAGTGGGGTACTTGAAAGTGATGTGAAATTGATAAATATGATGTAACTTATGGGTACAAGCATGTCATCTATGAGTAAAACTGGGTGTTTAGCATTTCTCTGGTCAGCTGTTCAGTTTAAATATTTGACAGCAAACATCATCAGTCTATGGTAACCATGTGAGGATGAATCTTTCATATTTATTCCCAGGAATATTTTTTTGAGAAATAAGATTAATCATCTAAATGTATTATCTCAGTCCTTTGATTTTTTTTAAGTAAAGGACAAGGAAGTAAGGTTTGTTTGCTGTGATAGAATAAAATATGAAGTACAGTATACACTCACTCTACATTTTACTTAACTGTTTACAAGATTACCCCGTTTGGCTATAAAGACAGAATATGAGAGAAGACATCTTGAATAAAATGAGGGATTTTATAAAGCTAATCATCAGCTGACAGAAATTACCCAATAACTCAGCACCATAATAAACCATTTGATGACTACTTGCACAACTTTAATAATAATTTACGCATATTGGGTTGTACAAATGTGACTGTACCTTACAGGTATTTTGTGCTTTGCATGAATCATCTTATAATCCAGTGATTGCAGTGCATACAGTCAACTCCAAAAATGTCAATTTAAAAACATATTGGAGAAAAATCCATCCAGATGTACAGATTCATAGCATCCACCCATCAGCTGCATATATCATGCCAAAAGGAATCTTTTGTTTCCATGTCACAAAGAAACTGGCCAGTTCTGAAGGCAAATGAGGGTCCAACCAGGTACTAGTAAGAACAAACAAGTGAGCAAACAGTATCATTATCCTGTTTTGTCAGAATTTATTTGAGAAGTCTTAGATAAGCTATAAACCATATTGCTGGCTGTGGTCAGTTGATATTTAACAGACATCTAATTATATTCTTGCTGTTACATGCGCTATTATGACATAACATTATGTTGTTTCATGTCCAAATGTCACACTGTAAAAATGTTAGGAAGCAGCTTCTTTCTTGGTGCTAAAAAACAGATTTCCTTTTCAAGCATAACTGTTTGTAAAATGGTGGGCAATGACAAGAACATTTGCACTTTAAAGTCATAGTTATATTAAGATGTATGATGTATGAGTATGATGAGAAGATAAAAAAACCTTGGTATTGTATGATTTCATGAATTCAAATGTCACTTTTAGAATGAGTAAACTTTCTTTTCCGGTGATGTACCCCCCTCCTACATACCTTAGTAGGAGGGGGGATACCAGACAGCAACACTGGAAGGATGAAAGAGATATGTTGTTCCAGAATCTGCCCATCTTGTGGTCTCAGTTCACTGTCAAATACAACTTCTTGTTTCTTATTTTACTTTAGGATTTCAATTGTTTGTTTAAAAACTCCCTTTCTGTTGTGCTCTGTAACAGATATTTTCCTATTTCTAAAAATGGCACAAGAAGTAAAGTACCGTCATTTAAAAAAAAAACTGATACTCTCCCCAGAGTCACACAGGAAATTACAGCCCAGTTTCCCCTCTTCTCTTTTTCCTCTGAACAAAAGGATGTCTTTCTTCTATGTAAGGTGTCCTGAGGTGACTTTTCATTCAATTAAGCTGTAAAGTGCAAGGCAAATAAATGTAGCCCGAATTGGACTTTGTTGGCTACTTTGTTGGGGGAGCTGAATTTACTGAATTTACTAAAAAAATACTGTTTTGAAATCTATGAAAAAAAAATACAAATCGGGTACAATAAAATCATTGTCCTCAAGTAAATTTTCTTAGATTGCAAAATAAACTCCATGCAATGTATGTATAATTACATATATCTAACCACCAATAACATATTTTTTTGTAAAATATATTATATAATTCCCTAAGGTTTTGATTAGGTTTAAGTTGCATATGAAAGTAAGTTTATCTAATTTCAGGATACTATATGCATTTATTTTGTTAAAGAATAATTTATTTCTGTGATATGTTTATTACGATCACATCTTATGTTAACATCTAAATTCATTTAAAGGTGCATAGCCACGTTATCTGACTTTTTAAAAAATGTATACGTCAGTAGCTCACTCTGGTTGCATACAAAGTTTTTATGAAATATTTTCATGTCCTGCTGGCATATTAGTTGTTATTTTGGTGTTTTATTCTTTGTTTTTGCTCAATTTGTTAGTAAATAAACCTTTCATGTTTATTTACGATTTTAACGGAAGTACGTACAGCCCATGAAAAGCAGGGTTAAAACAAGGAAGCTCCTAACGGCTATTAGCATCTCCCAGAAAAACAATGAAGAATAGTCCAAGAGCTAGTGGCAAAAAAATCACAAAAAATATATGATTCCAAGAGGGAATCATATATTTCATATATATCAAGACAAAAGAAAACTTTTGATGTTAACTACATTGAGATCATCAATGCTGATAAAAAACCACTTCGCTAATTGATGCCACGCAGTCTTTAATGGTAAAGAAGAACAGTTTAAAAGCAACATTTGAAGAGCAAATAAAAATCCATTTTCTATATCCCTAATGTCCTAAAATGTCTGACCTGGTCAAAAATTGATTTGGGCCACATCTGCTTGCAGTGTGAACTGTGTGTACTTAGCACCAGGCCACCTTGGTCCTTAGGTCGATGATCAATTTTATAATGGTATCATCAGACCTGTGGCATTACATCTTGGACACTTGGGTGAAGAGGTGCAAAGCTGTCAACCATTCACCACCTGGCAGTGAGTTGGATCCGGTAAACGGGGAGGCTGCCGGACAGATCTGATAAACCCAAAGGTGAACTGGGAACAACTGGTTGAGGAACTTGTTCATATAATCTTCAATTCACACCTCTGGTAGAAAATCTATCATCTCCCAGTGGAGGTTGGGGAAATGGAATTCACTCCTCGCATTGAATGGCTTGACGCCACTTCCGCTTTAAGATGTGTTACTACCAGTACCTTCGGTCCCTGTTTCCCTGGTAGAGAAACAATGGCACTTTCTTACACTCGCTGCCTACAAGACTTGCATAAAGTAAATATCAGCGATTGTATACTCAATTTGCCAATATGAAGTAAAACAAAGACTTGTATGTACCCTGAAGGAAAAGCTAAAGCTAATGTAAACAATGGACAGTTTGCCCTACTTCTGTCCGAGTTTTCTGCGCATTAAGCCTCAACAACAAACCTCGTAAGTACATTTCAACAATGCACTTCATAGTTTAATGCTTGACTGACAGTGATTAGTGAAATGTTTACTACTGTCCATGCTGTGACTGAAGGACGAAGCAGAAGCTGTTCGGAGCTGCAGACGGGGACAGCTGATGCTAATAACATGCTAGGTTAGCTTTTACTAGGAAGTGCGTTGCTTACAGGTCTTTTATCTTGCAAAACTAAACTTTTAATACTAGTAAGTACTTATAAAAATTGTACAAATGTACCTGATGTAAAAGCGGATGTCAACATCCTAGCCTGCAACGCACTGCAAACAAAAGCGGCTCCATAGCTGTAGGTCTTCAACCTGAACTCGAAGCTGTTCAATGATTCTGTGCAGCCCCTCAGTTTCATTTACCAATTGGTTGCTAATTTGTCCCGTCATCATAGAGACACAATAGTCATGATCAGGGTCTGCAGGAGGGTTGTCCACTGGAGGGCAGTATTGCCACACACTGAGCCTCAGAGGGTGCAATGAGTAGTTGCTCCGCTCAAAAAGAACAGGTACAGCCCCTTTCTTCAGGCCTCTTAATCCTCCAGGAGTCTCCACTACATCTCCCGGTAAGAAATGCAGGCTACATACTCGGGTACCTTTTGTTTGAGTAAAGTTGTCGCATCGTATTTTAGTTAGCCACTGCAGATGCACAGCATTATGAACCGGGAACAAATGGAAATGTATAATCCGATTGTAGAGCGACAAATTGGTACAGCGAGGTACACAGCAGTGTAGCCCTGAAACTGCTAACTTTAGATAAGTTAAACTCCTTTGTTGAACCTTAAACACAAATTTTTCTTCACTAATGCCAATTCTCGTCTGCCAAAAGTTCACTGTAGGATAATAACATCGGAAGTGCTCAACAAGTATCAACTAGAAGTTGACAGACGGCATGTTGTGCACAGAGCCTATTGAAGTAAACCATGTTAATTTCCATGCGGCTTCCAAGAGCTGTGTCATGAAGATTATCGTGCCTGTCGCCATGGCAATTGCAGGACCCGCTGGTGGACACCAGTGGTCATGGAAGCCTTCAGGTTAAAGAAAAAGGCCTTTAGGGCTCGGTTGTCCATGGGGATTCCTGAAGCAACTGAAGGTACAGGGTGGCCTGAAGGACAGCAACTTCTTTTTATTCTGTCTTGTCCGGTTTTGTATCTCTCTGAATTGTTGCTTGAATGCCGTGAAAAAGCAAGACAGATCTGCTTTCATAAGTGGAACTATACGACTTTCGTAATGCACCGGCTGATATATATACACATAAAGAACTTTATTACAGTTTCTTTGGGATTTATTTCAAGGGAAAAGAGGAGGAACATAGGGAGAGAGGTGGAGTAACAAGTTAAAAGAGAGAAGAAGAAAAGAATAGAGTAGTGAAAGAAGGACAAATGGAATACAGGAAAACACACTTGAAGTCTGCTTCTGCAGAAAAACAGAAACAAAAACCATAGTGACAAACAACAATACCATCACTGAAAAGTATATGGTACTAATTAATACAAGATGAATTTAGCTGCAACCACAGCTCTATGTAGAGGTTATCTGTATAACTGTAAGTACCTGAATCCTAACACCTTTGAGCATATGTGTGCATGCCCATTACTGAACATTTGACTAAAACCATTCATGTGGGTGTCCTTCACAGAATGACGTTGGAGTTAAAGGCTGTCCAAAATTGGCACAGCAGTCCGAAGCTCCTTTACTTCCCACTATAGTGTTCTTACTGTTGACCCCATGAAAGGTAAATGAACAGGAGCTAGAAAAAGCCATATTCGGATGGAGCCGCAGACCGAGGAGAATTGATGAGTGGAACAAGAAACAAGTGAGACTAATGAGCAGAGTAGAAGCATTTAGGAATGCAATCAGACAATTGAGACAGGGAATCAAAGAGAGTGAACGGCAGAACAGGAACTAAACACAGATTAGAAACTAATGAGCAGTACACAAGTGAAACACAACTAGTTATAAGAGAGACTCAAAAGTAACAGGACACTGGGAAACAGAAACTGTAAGAAAACAGGAAGTGAGAGAACACGAAACAGAAAAGGCATGATTGACCAAAATAAAAGAAGAAGCGAGAATAAGAAACCAAAAAACTCTAAACGCAAGAAACCTAACTATCCTAGCGTGATAGCTTCCAACACATGATGTGTGTTAAAAAAAAGCCATATTAGAAGTAATCTCAAGTATAATAACGCAAATACTTTTTCATTACACCATATATACTTATGGACAATAATAGTGAACATTTCTAATGTCGATTTATACATCTATCCATCCCTTGTCTATACATTACATAAGAGGTTGTTAGATATCTCGATCAGATAAACCGACAACCAACCATGAATCTTGACAAACTTTTAATTCAAGAGTAGAAAATGGTTGAAGGAAAGTTGTTAACACTGGGTTAGAATGGCTTTTTGGTACAGTTCATAAACCTGAATCCTGTTTCACATACTCCCACATATATTCAGTGACGTTAACCTTTTAAGCCAGGTTATGGGATTTTACATTTTATCCATCATGCTCATTGCCATTGACACTTCAATGGAACCAATTGTGAATCATTTGCTAACATGAAAAGCTAACCACATAAAAGAAGACAAGTGAAATTTAAAGACAAGGGAAAACCCCATGTATTTCCTTTTTGATTTCATTCTTTTTTTTTTTACTTATGACAAAGAACAATGAAATGGTTATTCTAATGGTTTTGATCAGGTTCCCTTAAATGTTTTATGTTTATAAACTCTTACGACAGATCATCATTAGTGTGATGATCTCAAGGTTTCCACAGGATGATGAATTTGTCGCTGTACTCTGCAGTCTTTACTTTTTCACCCACAAGACAACAGCTGAGATACCAGAACCAATAAAGGCCTAGATGGTACTAAATTTGTTGGTTGAGGTTGAAGACAAAAGAGTCAGTTATATAAAATCACATCAAGTTCACTCCGATGAAACAATGTTTAAATTGAAATATGAGTTTATTAAAATTACCCAGACTTTAGAAAGCACATAAGATAGATTAGTTTAATAAAAGATAAAATCTTCAACTTGTATATTTTTGTTTGTGAAAACTCATCTCACACAAGGGCGGAGATTCCATTACCTTTTTTTTTCTTTTGCAGAGGGGGGATAAACAGGGCTAATTTTTCAGCAGTATAATAAATATAATATACTAATGGCATCCTTCTTTCCTAGATGAACAGCAGTTTTCCTTTTTTGCAATGTCCTTTTTATGTTATTTAAATGTAGAGATTCCACTAACTATGTATTATCCAGATTGCAGGGGTCCTGATACAACCCCCACCCCATCATGACTTGAGGAGTGAATGCTCAAGAAAACATAGATATTGTGTAAAACCGGAACAGTGTTAGGGCTCTTCACAGTGTGTTTGCTATTTTATTAGCTCAATGTTACGTACTTCTGAAACAAAATATATCACAATGAACATTGAAACTTAGGAGAAATTTTACATGTGCCCTTGACCCCTTCCCAACAGCCCTGGTTAATTCAATTCAATTCAATTCAATTTTATTTATATAGCGCCAATTCATGAAACATGTCATCTCGAGGCACTTTACAAAGTCAAAATCAATCATATTATACAGACTTGTCAAAAACTTCCTATATAAGGGAACCAGTTGATTGCTTCAAAGTCCCGACAAGCAGCATTCACTCCTGGAGAAGCGTAGAGCTACAGGGAGAGTCGTCTGCATTGTCCACGGCTTTGCAGCAATCCCTCATACTGAGCAAGCATAAAGCGACAGTGGAAAGAAAAACCACCCATTAGCAGGAAGGAAAAACCTCCAGCAGAACCGGGCTCAGTATGAACGGTCATCTGCCTCGACCGACTGGGGGTTACAGAAGACAGAGCAGAGACACAACAAGAGAGACAAACAAGCACAGAAGCAAACATTAGCCCCGTTTACACTACACTTGTTAAACCAATCCAGGCCAAGACCAGTCCGAGCTTGGACCAGTTAACCAGGCCGAGCCTCGTTTCTGACGACCGTTTACACACAACGCTATCTCGGTTCCATGGTTGCTCCTCGCCTCCTAGTGGCGATCTGCGGTACTACCGCACTCTGGGATTGAAGGCGGGACCGAGCAAATCAAAACGGCGGCGCCCGTAACATTCAGGAAGTTAAGCTTGGACAGACTCGGCTTTTGGGATGTGGATAAGACAAACGAACGTCTAATAAGGATTTACAGACGCAGGAAACAACGACACACGCTGAGGTTCATCACACTGCTAAGCAGAATCATCTCTGGAAACCGTGTGGCACGGTAAGGAAGCTAGTATTATTATGAATGTCTGAAATTTGTCTGAATGGAGTGTGAATCGGGACGTGCAGCCAGACTGCCGAAAAAAAACGCGGACTGTAAGGGGATGACGCGGTTTGCTCATGCGCTCTTTGTTATCAGATAACCAGGATAAAAAAAACCAGTCTGAGACCTCCCCAGGAACTGGTCTGCATTTAGCGCGGTCCCGTTATGTCTAGCGCGGTTCAGTTCAGTCTGCTGACCATTTACACACGACAGTTATCTCGGTTACCGAGCTCGGACTGGTCTCGGCTCGGTTAAAAAGGTGTAGTGTAAACGGGCCTATTGATCCAGTAATCTGTTCTACATTAGATGGTAATAGCAGGTGAGCTGTCTTCTCTGGATGATGTCTCAGATAACAGAACGCCAGACCAGGTGTACCTACTATGAAGAAAAAAAAAGGGAGAGAACAAAAAGTTATAAGCAGAAATTATGACAAGCAATGCATAATTGAAGAACAGTAGAACTCGATAGAGTGAGAAAAATAGATCCTGATGTCCTCCAGTAGTCTAAGCCCATAGAAGCACATCCCCATAGGTAGGTAAGGGCAACATAAGTCACTCTAGTTATAAACTTTGTCGAAAAGGAAAAGGAAAAAGGAAAAGGAAGGTTTTAAGATTAGTCTTAAAAGTAGACAGGGTGTCATCTTCACGGACCAAAACTGGGAGTTGGTTCCACAGGAGAGGACCCTGATAGCTAAAGGATCTGCCTCCCATTCTACTTTTAGAGACTCTAGGAACCACCAGCAGACCTGCAGTCTGAGAGCGAAGTGCTCTGTTAGGAACATATGGGGTAATCAGAGCCCTGATATATGATGGAGCTTGATTATTAAGGGCTTTATACGTTTGAAGAAGAATTTTAAATTCTATTCTTGATTTAACAGGAAGCCAATGAAGGGAAGCTAAAATTGGAGAAATATGATCCCTTTTGTTGATTTTCATCAGAACTCTTGCTGCAGCATTTTGGATCAGCTGAAGACTTTGAACTGCATTTTGTGGAATTCCTGATAGTAAAGAATTACAATAGTCCAGCCTTGAAGTAACAAATGCATGGACTAGTTTTTCAGCATCGCTCCTGGACAGAATGTTTCTAATTTTGGCAATATTCCGGAAGTGAAAAAAGGAAACTCTGGAAACCTGTTTAATATGGGATTTAAATGACATGTCTTGGTCAAAAATAACACCAAGATTTTTTACTTTATTACCAGAGGCCAAGTTAATGCCATCCAGATTAAGTGATTGATTAAGAATTTTATTTTTTGAGGACTCTGGTCCAAAGATTACAACTTCTGTCTTGTCAGAATTTAAATGCAGAAAATTTAAAGTCATCCAGCTTTTGATGTCATTAAGACATGCCTGTAGTTGAAGTAATTGATTGGATTCATCAGGATTTATGGACAAATACAACTGAGTGTCATCAAGCATAACAGTGGAAATTAATCCCATGCTGTCTGATAATTTTGCCAATCGGAAGCATATATATAGTAAAGAAAATTGGTCCAAGGACTGAACCCTGTGGTACTCCACAAGTGACCCTAGAGTTTGAAGAAGATTTATTATTAACATGAACAAACTGGAATCTGTCCGACAGATAAGATTTAAACCAGCCTAATGCTTTCCCCTTAATCCCTACAGTATGCTCAAGTCTTTGTAGGAGAATATTGTGATCAACTGTGTCAAATGCAGCACTGAGATCTAACAGGAGTACAGGCACAAGTCCATTATCTGAGGCCATGAGAATATCATTAGTGACCTTCACCAGAGCCGTTTCAGTGCTATGATGAGCTCTGATGCCTGACTGAAACTCCTCAAGTAGGTCATTACTTTGTAAATGTTCACATAGTTGATTAGCAACTACTTTCTCAAGAATTTTAGATAGGAAAAGAAGATTAGATATAGGTCTGTAATTTACTAACTCACCTTGATCAAGAGAAGGTTTCTTAAGTAAAGGTTTAATAACAGCTACTTTAAAAGCCCGTGGTACATATCCATTTACTAAGGATAGATTAACCATGTCCAAAATAGGGCCACTGATCAATGGGAATACCTCCTTAAACAACTTGGTTGGGATTGGGTCTAACATACAGGTAGAAGGTTTAGATGAAGCTAATAATTTAGATAGCTCAGAAAGCTCTACTGCTTCTAAACAATTCAGACACTGTGCAGGTTCTAAAGATTCCTCCAACGCTGCCTCACTTACTGAGGACGAGGTAATCATGTTTGGGAGGATGCCAATTATTTTATTTTTAATGGCATCAATTTTATTTATGAAGAATCCCATAAAGTCATTACTGCTAAGAGCTAAGGGAATGGATGGATCAACAGAGCTGTGGCTCTGGGTAAGTTTAGCAACCGTACTGAAGAGAAATCTAGGATTATTTTTATTCTCCTCAATTAATGATGAAAAATATGCTGCTCTAACTCTGCGAAGGCTCTTATTATACAACAATAGACTTAAGGCCCATATTGCTTCCTTTAGTCCTCTCACCACTTAGTGGATAAATCCCTCCAATCTGATTACATTTGCCCCAACTCTGAAATCTGCCGTAATCAAACCACTCCTCAGAACTTGGCAAAGTACAGACCCAAGGTTTCCACTCTTCCATTTCTGAATAAAGTTCTGTAAAAATTAGTCTCAGTTTACATTCAGGAGCATCTCATGATGACAGGTTGTCTGACCCATTTCTGCCTGGATCACTTACAAAATCGCTCCACTCACCTTCGACTGCCTGCATGGCCACAAGGCATCGTATTTAAAAGATATTCTTATCATTCACTGTCCCTCACATTCTCACCGGTCCTCCAACACTTCTTCATATTCCTAGGACTCACTCCTGCAAAATGGGAGACAGAGCATTTTCCTATGCTACCCCTCAGCTATGGAATACTCTCCACATCTCAGGGCTCCACAGACCGTGGCATGCTTTAAAACAGGCCTGAAAACCCTTCTTTTTACCCAATGTTTTTAATGATATCCTCTAAATGTTTTGTTCTTTTTTTCATCTTTTATTTTCTTTTCATTTGTATTTTATGGACTGTTTCACATACTCCCACTCACATACTCCTATAAAAAATGTTTGTATTTTATCTGCATTTTTGTTGTGCCTGCTTTTATTTTATTTGCTGTAGTGCTTTGAGATTTTTTTTGAAAAAGTGATATTTGTTATAAATAAAATGCATTATTATTATTATTGTATCTTTTTGTGTATTTATTAGTAATAAAAAATATAGATCATTTCATGTTCTTAAAAAATCTCATGATTTCTTATAGTGCTGAAAAACAAATATATAACAATGATAAAATGAGGCATTGATGATTGTTTTTCAAGCAGCTAAGATTCTTCATACCTGCTAAAACTGATTCTTTACTTGTCAGGCTTTGTTGACAGCAAAAAATAGAATTGTTCATTCCCAGTTCCACATTTTTGTGCCTTAAAACGAGCCCAGAACATTCTTTGTTTTGCTTTGCTAAAACTAAAAATGAGAAATGAATCTTTGAATCGAATCTAAGCAAATATTCCCTAAGATTGTTTCAGTCATCCCTCCTAACTCACATGAATTTGAGAGAGTGTGATGTGATGCTTTTGGAAATAAAAGGAGACACCAAAATTGAGCAACTGATTGCATAAGAGGGTGAAATAAGATTGTTAAAGCTCCAACTCTTTCTTTGTTTGGACAAGCCCTTTAAAATGTTCACTATGATTAATACAGTGAGAGGTATGTTGTTTTCTGTTGCTTCTGTTAAGGTGCATGAAACCAGGTAAAAGGAAACTCTGAAATCAGTGGTTTCCTGTGTCGTTCTACAGTAAACCACAACATTTTTGCATTTGCATTGTGTTTGTTCCTGTGCGATGGCAACACAAATTCATTTTCCACATTAGTAGAGGAACACATCATTGTTTGACCCAATTTCTACACACAGTTTGACATAAAGTATAATTACTTAGCATGTCAATCATGTTGTAATTTGTCTATTTAAAAAATGCAGATAGTTGTACAGTTAGCTTTAGAACAGAAAATGAACCCTCTTTAGGGCATTTGTCCCATTTAAAAGCTAAGAACCATAATACTTAGCAAAGTCTAATGGTGCAAAGTGCCTTAAAAATTAAAACAATATTCTTTTAATCATGCAAATTTAACTTCTGACTTCATTGAGTATTTTGTTTGTGATTCCAAAACTTAAAAAATCCTCTCTAGTACAATTCTGTTCTCTCCACCCTTAGTGAGGAGCATAACATAACTATATGCGTGTTATCAGGTCTTTTACAATAGATCCTCATTGTGTCCATCCACTGAGCTCATTCCAATCTGCTCTTAAAGCTCTTAGTAGTCATGTGTATATTAGTCCATTTAAATCTGCAAAGAAATGTTGCTGTCCTGTAAAAAAACATTTAACAAATGTTACTTGTTATCAACATTAGCCACCAGTTATTTGTGTGCTTCCTCATTCATTCCAACCTTCTCTTGTTGTCCCAGATTCCAGTGCCAGCATATGCTTTTACTTGCCATTATGTGAGCTATAAAGTTTTAAAATATTAAAAGCAGTTAATGTTTCTAAATTGTGATTGTCTTCAGTTAGACTCCAATTAAGAGAACCAAACTCAAAGATATAACAATGAAAGGTTTTTGTTTACTTGTTTGCTTGTGTGTAACGTCATATCAAATGTAAAAAAATAAATAGAGCAGAACCCAGTGTGGGCATAACAAAATATATTGTAAAGAAAAGAGAATTGCTAAAAAAAAAAACCCTGTGTAATATAATATGCATAATGTAGCAATGTCCTACATTAAGCATTGGGGCCTATAAATTGTAGAGATTGTTTTAGATTTGGTCTGGTTGTCCAAGAACAAACTCTGTTCTATTTTACCAGTTAATTCTTCTGTCAGGAAGACCACACAATTCAGTTCAAAGCCTTCAGTTGATCCAAAATGCTGCAAATGTTCTGATGAAAATCGACAAGAGAGATCATATTTCTCCAAGACCATCTGCTATATCCATATAATGTCATGGTTTACACAGTTATTGGATTTTGAATGTAATTTTCCTCAGTAACAGTTAGACTGGTTTTCCTGTTGCTCTCTCGCCCCCTGTAGGAGCTATTTATCTATTTTTGTTACGTTTTAGAATTTAGATTATTTAGTTAATTTCTATTTATTTGGTTATTTGTTGTATTATTTTTGTTTAAGTTTAGTTGTTTAGAATACAATTATTTGTTAGTAATTTGTTTAATTAGTTAATTGATTTTTTTTGGGTCTTGGGTGTGTCACATATAAATACACAGACTTTAGGTAGCTTGGGATGAACGTGGGTGGGCTTATGGTGTTTTACCAGTCCTGCAGTCCTTGAGGAACCAACAGTCACTCACTCTGGTTAATCAGTGAGTGAGCAGATGAAGCAATCACAAAGGCAGGAACCAGGGCAGGAGAGGCAGCAAGGAGTTTTTCAAGTTTGTACCGTGTTTATATTTTCCGAGAGAGACCTGGAATAAACACACAGAAGTGAATTTTGACATGTTTTTTTTTTTTTGGAATTTCTTGAACTGCATAAACCAGAAACCCACGATTTATCAAGTGACTATTTGAGTTACATTTACTTTTAGTTTGTTCACATTTAAGTTTTGAGTTTTTTGGTTTTCATCGACAAGTAGTCACTACAACAAGTAAAAAACCCGGCCTTGCAACGATCTCAAATTGCTGATGAGTGGATGGTAAAGTTTGGAGGATCCAACTTCGTTGTTATTGGACCTGTCAGCGGGAAGAAGTGCCGCGTCCACAAGCCATGAGGTGCCTCACTTACAAGCCACAAACCCTCATGTCCTTCTTCAATGACAACGGTTTGTTCAAAGATTGCTAATGCTATAAAGGAAAACGGCCAGACGATTGGAGTTTGATGATAGCGATCAACGTTAAAGTACAAGTTCGTCAACATGAAGATGAGTAAAAGACTGAATTAATGCATTGCACTCCTAAGCAAAGACAGTGGATTTGAAATATAAACGAAACAAAGGCAACAACAAAAATTATAGGCAGTTGAAAGTTTTTGTGCAAAAATGTCTGATGTAACAAAACCACAGATGGCCAAATGTGACTATGAGGTTTCATCCAAAAGAAGCATTGAATTTACTGAGAAAGGTTTGATGTCCACTGTAAAAACATGCCAAGATAAAAGAAGTGCTAAATTGAAACAAGCAAGACGGATAAAGGATGATTTAAATGTTTTGATGGAATCAAAGGACAATGTTGACTCAGTCAAGTCTCTTCTGGCTACATTTATTCAGTGTTGTCAGGATGCGGAGGTGTCGCATAAACAATTTACAAGTTTGCCACTTGTGATGAACTTAAGAAACAAAATGAACATTTTCAAAATAAAATGTCATGCAGCTCTACCAAATGACCTCTTCCCTGAAAAAGGTAAACACCAACTAGGCCGCAGATCCAGACATGGTGTCAGCCAGGATGCTTAAATCGTGTGCTGACCAGCTAGCAGGGGTCTTCCTGGACATCTTCAACCTCTCCCTGCAACTCTCTATGGTCCCTGCCTGTCTGAAATCCTCCGTTATCGTGCCTGTCCCCAAGAAACCAATCATCACCTGCTTCAATGATTATCGTCCCATCGCTCTGACCCCCGTCATCATGAAGTACTTTGAGAGGATCCTCCTGAAGTACATCAAGGACACCAACCCTGCTGTCCTGGACAGCCTGTAGTTTGCCTACGGGAGAGGAGGATGCTGTCTCATTAGTACTTCACTCAGCTCTGACTCATCTGCAGCATCCCAACATCTATTTTAGGATGCTCTCCGTGGACTTCAGCTCAGCATTCAACACCGTGCTCCCAGACATGATGACTCTGAAGAGAAGTGTAGAATGGGATTATCCACACTTCTCTGCTCCTGGATCAGTGACTTCCTCACCAACAGACCCCAGGTGGTGAGGATTCAGAAATGCACATCTGCTCCACTGATCCTCAACACAGGAACACCGCAGGGCTGTGTCCTCCGTCCTGCTCTCTTCACCCTTTTCACCCAGGACTGTTCTGCTGTCCACCCTACAAACACAGAGGTGAAGTTTGCGGATGACACGACTGTGGTGGGTCTCATCTCCAGCAATGATGAGTCCCACTACAGGGATGAGGTCAGCAATCTCACACAGTGGTGCTCCAGGAACAACCTGATCCTGAACACCAGTAAGACCACGGAGGTAGTAATAGATTACAGGAGGTCCAGGAGGACTGAACATGCTCCTCTCTGCATTCAGGGGGAGGTGGTGGAGCATATGGACAACATTAGGTTTGTGGGCATCATATCTCCTCCGACCTCTCCTGGACTGCGAACACCTGCCACCTGGTGAAAGGGCTCAACAATGGCTCTTAAGAAACTGAGAAGGTCTGGACTTCCCATTAAACTGCTAAAGAACTTCTACAGAGCTACCATAGAGAGTGTTTTATGTCTCAGCATAACTATATGATATGGAAGCTGCACAGTCCAGGAGAGGAAGAAGCTAGCACGGGTGGTGAGAACAGCGCAAGGGATTGTGGGATGCCATCTGCAGGATCTATACTCAATTTATGCAGAACGAGTCCAAAGAAGGACCAGACGCATCTCCACTGATCCCACCCACCCAGGTAATGCACTGTTTGCCCCTCTCCCATCAGGTAAACGCTTCAGAAGCCTCAAAGCCAAAACAAACTCAGAAACAGCTTCTTCCCAAGAGCTGTTAGGGCAATCGGCCCCTAATGGGAGACTGCAGTCCAACGCTTTAACATCACCCCCACTGTTACTAGCCCTCATACTTTACAATCAGCTCAATGTTACTGCCTACTTGCACACTATCATTTCAGAATATCTAAATGTACATTGTTGTAAAAGAAGCCTCAAATCATCATTGTTCAATAAGCACCTTACTACCTCATTATCTGCCGTCTGTGACTCTCCTGAACCCCCCAAAATAGCAAGCAAAAAAACAAAATGCTGTAACCCTTGTTCATTGCCTGTTTGATTGTTTGTCCGTTTTTGCCTTCATTATGCGCAATGTGAACCAAAGTAGCCAAAGGGAAATTTTGGGTTTGGTGACAAATAAAATACTCTGATGCTTTTTTAAAGAAGATAGAAGATGATCTTGGCAGATGGAAATCTCTACCTATTTCACATATGGGAAGGGTTGCTTCAATTAAAATGATGGTTTTACCTAGAATTAATGACTTTTTCTCATTTATCCCTAATTGTCATGGTTCTTAGATGTTGGGCCCAGATGCACATCACACTCAGGAGACCAGAGTACAAAAGTTCATTTAAAGAATTAGATTCTTCGGCGAAAGGAGACAACAGAGACGTTAGGGACCGTAGGATGCGAGGTCTCGACTCTGGGAACGAGAGGGGGAGATTTGTTCAAAGAATAGGTACGAAGGGAATCAATCGGGATGGGGGCTTACCGCAAGGAGCGAAGGAAATCCGCCAGAGGGAAGAAGGTGAGTGGGCTCTGCGGGGAGATGCTGCCAGAGACGGGAAGTCAGGGCACAGGCGAGACTCGGGACTCCCACCGAGGGCCGTGTAATGCAAGAGACTTGCGCCTCAGCGTCTCCCCGCTCTTCAGCAGCCACTTGCGGAAAGAGAGGGAGGATAACGGATGCACACTGACCGGGCCTGCATAACCCTGACACTAATAAACTACCATTTGACTGGTTTAAATCTCTGGACTCCTCCATCTCTAAATTTCTTTGGAAAGATAAACCCCCTGTATCAGCTTAAAGACGCTACAGAAGACTAAAGATAAAGGAGGACTAGATCTGGCTAACTCATCACTAGTTCTCAGCAAATAGGCTAAAATACGTCTCAAAATGGTTAAAACATAATCCCTTATATCAGCCATGGCTAGACACAGAACAGAAAATATGTGATGATATCAAAATATCGGATTTGCCATTTATTAGCTCAAACATAAAACGACATGCATGATTTAAAAATATAAACATCAGCTCTTCTCAGACAGCAAATTTAAGCTCATTAAAGATGGTTTACAAATTCCAATTAAATGTATTAGAGTTCCTGGATCTAAACCACCCCAACACTACTGTCTAAGGAAGAGAATTTATCAGTTAGCTTTGAGCAACACATCTGGGCTCAGATATGTTTAAGAACTTTCAAAATGACTAGAAACCCCAATTTACAACTAATACAATACAAAATCCTTCACAGAGCACACTATACAGGTCAAAGGTTATTCAGGAGGGGTTTTGCACTGTTCACAGTGTGCAGGCAATAATCCTGAGCAATTATATTCATGCATCATACTGGTTTACGTGGTTTTCTGTTTGTCTTCTTGTCAGGTTAGGTGTGGACTGCCCCCTCTCCTGGGATATCTCAAGTCACCACTAAGTGTCCTGCTCTTCTCTGTTGGTTAGTACGTTGGCGGTTCGCTCCGGGCAGCTTCGTCGAGGGCCCCCCTTGGCTCTGTCGGGACCCCATCAGGGGACGAGGCACCCATGGGCCTCGGGTCTTTGGGCTCATGGCTGGATCCGCTCCTGCGTAGCTGGCTGGTGGACGAGCCCGTCGGCTCGTCGCTGCAGCTCCCGGGGGCTTCAGCATTATGGCTGTTGGGGGGGTTTCCTGGGGCTCCTCTCTGCTCTTCTGGGGGATGGGGTGGCAGCTTTCCCTGTGTTGGTCCCTCTTGAGCACCTTTGCTCTGGGGGTCCCTTTGGGCATGTGGGGTTCTGGTTCCCCTGGCGTTTACCTCCGTGCTCTTGGGGGCGGATCTTTGGCTCCTCACAACCACTATTGAGCATTTTGCTTATGGATAAACCTTACATACACAAGTGCACTCTCACAAACACCTACAGGTGCTTGGATTCAGGTACTTACAGATTCACTACTATACAGAAAATCCCTATTAATATCTTTAGTTGTCATTTTCTACGTTTCTCATTAAATAGTACTGTATATTCTTCATTGATGGTATCAAGACGTTGGTTGTTTGTACCTGTGATGGAGCGCCGCTAAGCGCCCATCCCAGACTCAACGTGTCCGTGCTCCCTCTGGCTCAGGGGGGCGCGGTGCCAGGAGCGCACTTGGCGCCGAGCTTCCACACACTCACCTCTCGCCTCTGCTTCATTCCAGCTGTTCCTGGTCCAGGGACCAAACCGGACCACTTCCGCGTCCTGCTGGAAATAGCGCAGAGTAGCGCGCTTCACCAGTCACATGACAAAGGACTTAACCATTTTGGGTGTTAGTATTGTATTTTTATATTGTTTATGTTCCTGACGTTTTGTAGATTTGTATGGAGTCATTTTGGCTAATTTTTTTTTTGAGTTTCTATGCAGAAAACTGTTTTGAGTCTTGTTATATTTTCTTTTTTTTGTTTGTTTTGTTCTTAAAACCCCTTAATTTGTATTTTGGTTTACCCGGGGGAGGGGCTAAAGGGGTATTTAAAGGGGAGCTGAGCTCACTAGAGGGGATGCTGGATCCCATGGTAGTGTTGGCTGTCTGAGTAAGTTTGTCCTGTAAGTAGTCTTGTGAATACTTGTTTTTTTTTTTTGGGGGGGGGGGGGGGTTTGCTGGAAAGATCAACATTGTTTCATTTTTTTCACCTGGGGACTAATAAAAGAAAGGCATGAAGGCTATTTTTCGACTGAGCCATCATTTTTTTGTTTATTTTTGGAATGAACCCGTGACATTTGGTGTCAGGAGTGAGATGGTCAGTCGACGGAAGCACCCTACTGTGAAGCGTACAGGGCTGCGCTCACAAAAAGTGAAGCAGGACTTACCTGTGGACGATGGAGGCTGGGCAACTGAAGATGAGGAAGGTGGCGCCGCTACCTCAATCAGGCAGCCTGCACCAGGTACAAGGGAGGAGCTTGCGGAGGTCATGAGGACATTTCTGAAAGGACAGGAGCAGAGGGACAAGGGGTTTTTGGCGGAGCTGAGAGGGCTTCGGGCCACCTTCCCAGCCCCACAGCTGTCTGTCCCTGTGTCCAGACCTGCATCACCATTTGAGGAGTCAACACCGAGTCTCCGGGTGGACCCCCCCACTCCAGCTCCTCAGAGAGGAGCTGGCGCCGAGGAGGCTCCAAGGATCAGCATGGAGAGAGCTGAACCCACCAGACATGAGAGCCAGCTTTACGGCGACCCCAAGATCCCTCAATATGTCTCAGGGGAGGACATTGAAAACTACCTGCTACGCTTTGAGCACATCGCAAGAACTTGGGGTTGGCCGGAAGGTGAGTGGGCATGTCGGCTGGTGCCCTTACTCACCGGGAGGGCGTTAGAAGCTTATACAGCCATGGATGAGGAGTCGGTGCACTCCTACCCGGACTTGAAAGCTGCACTGCTGATCAAGTTCGATGTTTCACCGGAGACCTACAGGCAGCAGTTTAGGTCCATATCGGTGCCAGCTGGAGAGAGCCCGACCGAGACCTACCACCGTCTGAAGGGGCTGTACCGGCGCTGGATCCGACCGGAGCAGCACTCCAAGGAGCAGATCGGGGAGCAAATTATCCTGGAGCAGCTTCTTCACGTCCTCCCGGCAGACGTCCGCACCTGGGTGAAGGAGCATGAGCCGACAGAGGGCCTAGCTGCAGCCAAGCTCGCGCTGCAGTATCGCAACGCGAGGAGGGGAGGCTCCGTTGCTTACCAGGATGTTCGTCAGCCGTCGTCGCAACCCAGAGCCAGCTTCAACCCACCTAGAGATCCTGGGCCTGCACCCAGCCAACGTGGTCCCGGTAAGGAGCTCATCTGTTTTTATTGTCAGCAGTCAGGACATAAAGCTGCCCTGTGCCCGATCAGAAAGGCTAAGCTTACCGGGGCTTGTTACACCCCACGGGCTGAGGACATGCAAGGGGTAGGGAGAAAACAGTGGTTCAAGGAGGTGTGCATTAATGGGGAACCTGTGACTGCTCTGGTGGACTCAGGGAGCTTCATGACTCTTGTACGGAGGGACTTTGTGCCAACGGGCTTGTTGGATTACAGTAAGCAGGAGGACATTTGTTGTGTACACGGGGACAGACATTCTTACCCCACAGCAGACATGACGGTGATGGTGGATGACCAACCCTACTTACTTACTGTGGGGGTGGTGGAGAAGTTACCGGTAGCCGCTATCTTGGGCTGGGATTTACCTGTAATCCTGAATTTATTGCGGGAGGCGGGGGCCGAGGAGAGTGGCTGTGATAGGGGTTTGGCTGGTCCTGTGTTAACCCGGGCTCAGTTCCGAGCAGGGGTGGCACCCAGTACAAAGCAGCAGCCGGAGACTGAACCTTTTTCCAAGTTGGACAGTGACCTGTTTGAGGGGGGCAAAAAGGGTCCGAGGAAACCACGTAGCCAGCGGAGGTTCGAGAGGGGCCTGAAGTCAAGGGAGCCAGACTCTCAGGGGCTGGACAAAGACTTGTGGGATGTACCAGGGGACATTGGGGCTGTGCAGAGACAGGATGAGACCCTGAAACCAGTGTTTGCCAAAGTGCTTGGGGGGCTGGACAGCGCCAAGGGGAACAGAAATAATTATGTTATCGATGACAATGATGTTCTGTATTTAGTGTCAGACTGTGTCAAGCGCCTCGTTGTTCCCTCGTCGTGCCGCCAAAGGATCATGCACTTGGCTCACACCGTGCCTTGGGCTGGTCATCTGGGTCGCAACAAAACATACATGCGCATCGCTTCCCGTTTCTATTGGCCCTCCATGTACTCTGATCTTCAAATTTACTGCAAAACCTGTCCCACCTGTCAAAAAACCTGCTTTGTCCGCCAATCTGACCGCGCTTGCCTCCAACCGCTACCAGTCATCTCCACCCCATTCCGGCGCATAGTCATGGACTTTGTTGGCCCGCTTGTGCGAAGTAGTAGGGGTTACCAGTACGTCCTGGTGATCTCAGACTACGCAACACGGTTTGCCGAGGCGTTTCCCTTGCGCACTGTCACTGCCCCTGCTGTGCTGCGTTGTCTTGTGCAACTTTTTTCCAGGGTCGGTGTTCCGGATGAGATCGTGACCGACCAGGGGACCAACTTCAGTTCGCGACTCATGCAGCTCTTCCACCGCCAGCTAGGGATCTCTGCCATCAAAACCACTCCGTATCACCCGCAGACGGATGGTTTGGTCGAGCGGTTTAACCAGACCCTGAAGAAGATGTTGCAGAAGTTCGTGGATGACACTGGACGTGACTGGGACCAGTGGCTGCCCTTTGTGCTGTTCGCCTACCGAGAGGTGCCGCAGGCATCCACCGGATTCTCCCCGTTCGAGCTGCTGTATGGCTGGGACGTCCAGGGCCCATTGGACTTGCTGCTGAAGGCCTGGGAGGCTCCAACAACGGCTACTAGTGATCGGAGTGTGGTGCAGTTTGTGCTGGAGATGAGAGAGCGCCTGGCCAAGTATCGGGAGGAGGCTGAGGTCAACATGCGAGAGGCCCAGCAGACACAGAAGGCCTGGTACGACAAACAGGCCAGACATCGAGAGCTCCAGCCTGGCCAGAGGGTCCTGCTCTTGCTGCCGTCCTCCACCAGCAAGCTGTTGGCCAAGTGGCAGGGTCCATACACTGTCCTGAGGAAGATGGGACCTGTTACTTACGAAATACACCACCCTGACAAGAACAAAGCCAAACAGATTTACCATGTCAACCTGCTGAAAGAATGGAGAGAGGCCATCCCAGTCTCTGCTCCTGTGTTGTCTCTTCTCGTGGCTGAGGTCGACAGCGAGGGTGATGAGGAGCTGTCTCTCGTTGACCACCACCAGCCGCCTCCACCCACTCTCGACCATCTTTCTATCACCCAGTCCAGCCAGCTCAGCGAGGTCTTTCGGAGTGTCCCCAAGCTGTTTGCTGCCAACCCGGGGAGGACTGGTATGATCGAGCACGTCATCCGCCTGAAGGACAAGGGGCCCATTCGCCAGCGGTCCTACCGGGTCCCTCAGCATTTGGTGGCGCAGCTACTGAAGGAGGTGGAGGAGATGCAGCACCTGGGGGTGATCGAGCCATCAACGTCCGAATGGTGCAGTCCAGTGGTCATCGTGGTGAAGAAGGATGGGTCGCTCCGCATCTGCATCGACTTCCGAAAGCTCAACGCCCTGTCGGAGTTTGACGCGTACCCGATGCCCCGGATTGACGACCTACTGGAAAAGATCGGCCGGGCCCGGTTCATCACCACCCTTGATCTCTGCAAGGGCTATTGGCAGGTGCCTCTGGAGCCGTCCAGTCGGCCCTATACGGCGTTTCAGACCCCTGCTGGATTGTTCCAGTTTACGGTGATGCCGTTTGGTCTCCATGGGGCCCCCACAACCTTTCAGAGGCTAATGGACCATGTTTTACAGGGTTGCGGTGACTGCAGTGCTGCTTACCTGGACGATGTAGTAATCTTCAGCGACACTTGGGAGCAGCACTTGCAGCATCTGAAGAGGGTCCTTGGCAAGATCGAGCAGGCGGGACTGACGCTGAATCCTGCCAAGTGTCAGTGGGCCAAGGAAGAGGCGCAATACCTTGGCTATCGGCTGGGTCGAGGTGAGGTCCGTCCGCAGGTGGACAAGGTGGAGGCAATCCGCAGCTGCCCACGGCCTCGCACGAAGAAGGAGGTGAGGTCCTTCTTGGGCTTGGCCGGCTGGTATCGGAGGTTCGTGCCACAGTTTGCCACCATAGCCGCTCCACTGACCGCACTGACGGAGAAGGCTCAGCGGAACCCCGTCGTCTGGAGTGAAGACTGTGAGACCGCCTTCCAGACCCTCAAGACCTGTCTCTGCTCGTCGCCGGTGCTGCAGAGTCCGGACTTCAATCAGCGGTTCTTGGTCCAGACCGACGCCTCCGCAGTGGGTCTCGGGGCCGTTCTGGCACAGGGAGACCCCATGCCCGGTGCTGTACCTAAGCCGCAAACTGCTTCCACGAGAGACCAGGTACTCCACTGTGGAGAAGGAGGGCCTGGCCATCAAGTGGGCTTTGGAGAGCCTGAGATATTATCTTCTGGGGAGGGAGTTCGACCTGGAGACCGACCATCGTGCCCTGATATGGATGAACTCTATGAAGGATCACAACAGTCGACTCACCCGCTGGTATCTCGCTCTCCAACCCTTCCGATGCCAAATCCGCCATCGGGCGGGGAAAACTAATGTTGTGGCAGATTATCTCTCCAGGTTGCCGCACGTCGTCAACCTCGGGGAGGAGGCGGATAATGTGATGGAGCGCCGCTAAGCGCCCATCCCAGACTCAACGTGTCCGTGCTCCCCTGGCTCAGGGGGGCGCGGTGCCAGGAGCGCACTTGGCGCCGAGCTTCCACACACTCACCTCTCGCCTCTGCTTCATTCCAGCTGTTCCTGGTCCAGGGACCAAACCGGACCACTTCCGCGTCATGCTGGAAATAGCGCAGAGTAGCGCGCTTCGCCAGTCACATGACAAAGGACTTAACCATTTTGGGTGTTAGTATTGTATTTTTATATTGTTTATGTTCCTGACGTTTTGTAGATTTGTATGGAGTCATTTTGGCTAATTTTTTTTTTGAGTTTCTATGCAGAAAACTGTTTTGAGTCTTGTTATATTTTCTTTTTTTTGTTTGTTTTGTTCTTAAAACCCCTTAATTTGTATTTTGGTTTACCCGGGGGAGGGGCTAAAGGGGTATTTAAAGGGGAGCTGAGCTCACTAGAGGGGATGCTGGATCCCATGGTAGTGTTGGCTGTCTGAGTAAGTTTGTCCTGTAAGTAGTCTTGTGAATACTTGTTTTTTTGTGGGGGGGGGGGGGGGTTTGCTGGAAAGATCAACATTGTTTCATTTTTTTCACCTGGGGACTAATAAAAGAAAAGCACGAAGGCTATTTTTCGACTGAGCCATCATTTTTTTGTTTATTTTTGGAATGAACCCGTGACAGTACCTGTAATACTTTATCGGTTGTTTTTGCTGTTCTTTTTATATCTATCTTTCCAGATGTAGAAGCAGACTCAGAGGATGTTATATTGCTCTCTCCTGTTCCTCCTTTTTTTCCCTCTTCTACCTTCCCGTTTCTGTGTCCATGAAATAGTCACAGCACAAAATCTAATAAAGCTTCTTGCATATATAAATCAAGCGGAGCACAATGGCGAAAGCAGTAAGGCTCCACTTGTGAAAATAAAATCTGTTGGGCTCTTTTTGGCATCAAGATAACAATTCTTAATGCTACATTACCAGACAGGACACAAAACACAACTGTTACGGCCAGTGGCCTTTTTAATCCGTGTATCATTCGTTCTTTCTATTTTCAATTGCAAATGTAAAAACAAAAAATAAATTTCAATTCTAAGCTCAGATCAAAAACACGAAATGGAAAAACGGACAGCAAGGCAGAATTTGATTTTAATATTTAATCGGTACAGGTTACGTGACCCGGAAAAAAAAAAAGCTGTTTGCAACTTCAGTAAAGTTAGAAAGATTTTCACAGATTCGGCTTTTCCGGATCAATAACTCATCTGCGGATGATTTATTCTATAAAACAGACACCTCTCTGTAACCACAGCAAGACAGACAGTCAGCTACAACCGTAGTTTCCTTAAAACGAGTCTCCCACCGCGCTGGGAGAATTACACTGGACCCTATGCAGAACTTGCTCCTCCGCAACTGCTTAGGGACTGTCTGCAAGTTGCAACCCCAGAGAAATATTCAACAGCGTCACCAAGGAGAGGTGGATTATTATCAAATTCATTTCATATGTATCTGATCTCATGTATATCATACCACATTTATTGGATTTGAAAATAATACTTTTTTTTAGGAATTTCCCAAAGCCTAAATGGCAAATGGCACCTAATTTATTATTAGAATAAGTTTAAAATGAGCAATGACTACACCATAGATCATTGTAGTGCCACCAAACTTGTAGAATACATAGATAACCTCATTTAGTTTATACTACAACTCTTACTTTGGGAAAATGTGCTAAACAATTTTTTTTAAGATTTTTCTATTGTTATTATAAGCATATTATAGCCAATAAGTACACTATAGATCATTGTAGTGCCACCAAACCCCTTCTAGACATAGGTTGCCTGATCTGGTTCATACTACAACTCTTACTTTGGGAAGATGGGCCACAGATATTTCAAATATTCTCCATGTAACATTAAGGGCATAAAAGGGCATTATCCATCCATCCATCCTTCCATCCATTTTCTAACCCGCTTAATCCCTCATGGGGACGCGGGGGTTGCTGGTGCCTATCAAGGCGGGGTACACCCTGGACAGGTCGCCAGTCTGTCACAGATAAAGTACTATCATCATTCACAAAGTAACTTTTATAAGTTGTAGGGTGACAAAAATCACATCCACATCATATCAGATTTATTTACACAGCAACACTTGGCTTGTGAATTTTGACTCTCAATTCTAAGGAATAATTTCACATAAAAAAATAATAATACAAATCTTTCTCCATAGTTTTTATCAGCAGTACTCAGTTTGAACTGCAAGGATCTCTAAGCCAACACTCTTGCCCTGGAAACCCTTTTCACCATTTTTTTTCTTTACAGGTATAATATTAATTAAAAGTACACTTGGAATCTAAAAACATGACATTTTCATGTGTTGTCATTGGTTTTTACTTTATTTCAAAGATGTTTGAGCTTTGGTTAGTTATTTAATTTATTTGATTAAATGTGCTGGTATTGAGTTTTTACCTCATGGCCACTGCCTTGCAACCACACCACCAGACACAATCAGACCAATTAGATGCTTAGTATAATGAAGTCCCAGTCAATCATGATCAGCCATCAATTAAGGTCAGTAGAGCAATAATCTTTTACAGTTTAGCGGAAAAAGAGTTATGAGGAAGTTGAAATATGAACAGAATTTCCACGGTAAGTCAAACCATTTTTCTTTTCCTTGTCATTTTGATAGTTGTAATGAATGAGCAATGTTTACATATCAGATTAAATTCAGTTTCTATTGTGATCTGAAGCTTGTGACCTGATTCAATGCTACATTAATTTACCCTCTCTTTAGCTACATATGTAACTGTTGGCCATATTAGATATTTTAGATTTAGACTTCAACAAGCTCTTTTTTATTTCACTTGTATTAGGTAAAATGTGGATAATATTTTTAGTAATATATATTTAGTAAAATATTTAAGTACTTTATAACTTTAAGAAATCTTAAAAAATTTAGTTTAACACATTTTCCCAAAGTAAGAGTTGTAGTATAAACTAGATGAGGTTATCTATGTATACTACAAGTTTGGTGGCACTACAATTATCTATGGTGTAGTCTTTGCTCATTTTATACTTATTCTAATAATAAAATAGAGGTGCCATTTGCCATTTAGGCTTTGGGGAATTCCTCAAAAATTTATTATTTTCAAACCAAATAAATGTGGTATGATATACATGAGATCAGATACATATGAAATTAATTTGATAATAATCCACCTCTCCTTGGTGACGCTGTTGAATATTTCTCTGTGATTATTTTTCTGGGGTTGCAACTTGCAGACGGTCCCTAAGCATCTGCGGAGCAGCGAGCTCTGCATAGAGTCCAATGTAATTCTCCCAGCGCGGTGGGAGACTCGTTTTGAGGAAACTACGGTTGTAGCTCACTGTCTGCCTTGCTGTGGTTTACAAAGAGGTGTCTGTTTTGTAGAATAAATCATCCGGAGATGAGTTACTGATCCGGAAAAGCCGAATCTGTGAATATCTTTCTAACTTTACTGAAGTCGCAAACAGCTATTTCCGGGTCACGTAAACTGTACCGATTAAATATTAAAATCAAACTCTGCCTTGCTGTCCATTTTTCCATTTCGTGTTTTTGATCTGAGCCTAGAATTGAAATATGAAAAACCAATCCTTTTTTCGTTTTTGGTTTAACCATAAGAAACAAAAAACAAAATAACCAGTCCATTTTTTATTTTTTGTTTTTTCATTTGCAATTGAAAATAGAAAGAACGAAAGATACACGGATTCTTTTTGTCTGTTTTGTTTTTCTTTCTTGTATGTTTGCAGGTGTAGTTGCATCTTCCTGCCAGCTGGTGCTACTGTGGGAACTTGCAGCCCTCCTGTGTCTCTTCCTGGTTTACCCTCAGCCACTTCCTGTTACAATCATTCTCATCTGGATTGGACATTGACCAGATTACCCCACCAATCTGTGAAGAGCCCTTCTTATTTAAATGCAGCTCTCCCACACAGACAGGGCAGCTGTGTTTTAGAGCAGCTTGCGTCACTGCCGGGTGGTTTTGTTTGTTGTGCTAGGTTTTGCTGTAACACTTTGTTAACCTGACAATTGCAGGTTGTGTCACTAGTTTGCTAATTTGCCATGACACTCTTGTTTAAACCTGACAAATGCTGGTTGTGTCACTAGTTTGATGTTTTGCTTTTGGTTTATTTCAGTGTTGCTGCTATTTCCAGCATCAGCCCTTCACTTCTTGTGGCATTAAGTAGTGATGGTGAGATGAAGCCTCATGAGGCATTGAACCACTTGAGCTAACTGGTTCGAGAAAGGGTTCATTTCTTGAAGCTTCATGTGCACACAAAACCGCCTACTGGCGAGGTGTATAATCACAGCAAGCTGTATCTTAACACGTGTGATGCATTGATTTTTTGTCTGTTATGGCTCTTAGGAATGACTTCACAAAAGGTGTAGGACGAAATCATTTGTCTACATAAATTATGTATACACATATGTGTATAATAAAATATTGTTTGAATGTATTCTCTGTGTGTAATTATTCCCAAAATAGTAGTGTCATGTGATATGGCATGTTGTGTAATAATGTTTTTCTGTGACTCTAGAAAAATGGCATGTGCTTAATCAGGCAGGGGACAGTGAAAGTGCTTTTGAAACTAGGGAGGGGGTAGTGAATAAGCTAATGCTTGTGTAACTTGGATGATTTCATGCATTTTTATTAAGAAACAACAATTTCTCCATAGGGGAAATCCTCCTCTTTCTCGCCGGCTCCATCCTACTCCTATCCTGTCCTCGCACTCCTAAATCATTATCTATCTATCTATCTATCTATCTATCTATCTATCTATCTATCTATCTATCTATCTATCTATCTATCTATCTATGTATCTATCTATCTATCTATCTGTGGTGTCTTAATAAACAGAGGAGGCTCGGGCTGAATCCGTGTCTCTTTATTGTTGTGCTAACAGCCGGCCAACACAGGAAGAGCGCCCGCACGTCCAAACTACCAGGACCGTACCAACTCGGGACAATCATGGGGGGTAAATACACCACATCATCCCCCTTTTAAATGAGAATAACATTTGTTTATCTACATTAAGTAAAGACACTTATTCCAACTTGAGTGCATTTTCATGTAGATTCAAACAATGACCCAAATATGCATTTACTTTGTAATCAAGACTTTTTTTTTTTACATCTAACTCAGATGTAACCCTTGATGCAACAGGAACCATAACAGAACTTAACATGCATAACTCTTATGCCTAAATAAACACCCGGCTACTCAAAATATCGTTTTGGAGTCTTTCGTGGTCGTGTGGAACGCCTCACCACCACTGGAGGGTCTGGGGACACAGAAGGGTGCATCCCCGAGTCCAGAGCATTTTGTTCAGGTGTAACACTTGCATCACTTTGTTCTGTTGTTGGTGTTTCAGGGTTCTCGAATTCTGGTTCTGCTACAGCTTGGGTGCGAAGCTGATCCCCATGTCGTCTGTGCACAGTGTTCGAGTCCCGTTTTTTTACTTCATAAGAGACTGGACCAGTTTGTCTCACAACCTGTCCCGGTATCCACTTGTGAACTCCTCCCCCTGTGTTTCGAAAATACACAGCATCATCCACAGAAAAAGAGCGGTCCGCGGCTGTGAAGTCGTGTTGAGCTTTTTGTTGAAACTGCTTCCTGCGAACAGTCCCCTTGATGTTAGGTTTGATGAAATCCAGTCTGGTACGGATGTGTCTGTGCAAGAACAAATCCGCTGGAGACTGACCTGTCGTGCAGTTTGGTGTAACCCGGTACTGTAACAAAAACAATGAAAGTTTGTCCTCGATGCTGCCTGAGCGGTTGGCAAGTTTTTTCATGCCCACTTTAAATGTCTGTACATATCTTTCAGCCAAACCGTTTGTGGCAGGGTGTCCTGGCGCACTTGTTTGCAAAATGCCATTTTGTGTCACAAACGTTTGGAACTCTGTGGATGTAAAAGTGGTTGCATTGTCTGTGACTATTTGTTCAGGAAGTCCATATGAAGCAAACAGTCTCTTCAGCTTTGTCACCGTGGCTTGTGATGTGATGTGTGGCATACGAAATACCTCCAACCACTTTGGATATGAATCCACCACAATCATGAACATGCTGTCGAGGAAAGGTCCAGCAAAGTCGATATGCAGCCTTTTCCAGGATTCACCTGGGAACTCCCAGGGATGTAGTGGAACATGCTGTGGCATCTTCTGTTCCAGCTGACATGTTTCACATGTTTTGCAGACCTGTTCCAAGTCATGATCCAGATTTGGCCACCAGACATATTTGCGAGCCAAAGCCTTAGATTCCTTGGTGACCAGAGTGAATCTCGTCTAACACAGCCTTTCTCATTTTTGAGGGAATAATCACTCTGGTTCCCCACAAAACACAACCCATCTCAGTTGAAAGCTCATTCCTTTTGTTTTGAAAAGCCTTTAAACTCTCATCTGTAACAGTAGGCCAACTTTCCATGATGTATCGGTAAACTCTTGACAAGTCCTTGTCTGTGCGTGTGGCCCGAGCGACCTGAGTAGCATTTAGTGGAGCTCCTTCCAAATGCTCAGTTAGCAGTGAGTATACTGCTGCTGAACTCAACGCTGTTCCAGTGTCTCTAGTTTCTGGCAGAGGACAGCAAGAGAGCCCATCTGCATTGCTGTGTTCTGCTGAATTTTTGAAAACAATGTGGTAATCGTATGCTGACAATATGATAGCCCACCTTTGAATGCGTGCTGCAGCTAGGGTAGGTAGGTTCTTGTGCTCACCAAAAAGCGTCAGCAGGGGGCGATGGTCAGTAGCTAAGGTGAAATGTCTACCCCATAGGTACTGGTGAAACTTTTTAACTCCATAAATCAATCCCAGGGCCTCTTTTTCTATTTGAGAGTACTTTCTTTCTGCTGGTGACAGCGTTCGGGAAGCGTAAGCTATTGGTCGTTCCTCCCCACTGGGCATGATGTGCTGTATAACCGCACCAATGCCATATGCAGAAGCATCACATGCTAATGTCAGTGGCAGGTTGGAGTCATACTGTGCTAGCACCCGATCACTTGTCAGCAGACCTTTGCATGTATCAAATGCAGCCTGCTCCGGTTCAGTCCATCTCCACGTCACACTGTCTTTCAGTAATTTGTACAGTGGAGCTAGGGTCGTGCTTTGCATTGGCAAAAACCTCCCATAATAGTTAACAAGTCCCAGGAACGCTTGAAGTTCTTTCACATTTGTCGGAGCAGGGGCGTCCTGTATTGCCCTCACCTTTTCTTTTGAAGGGTGGACTCCATGTTCATCCAGGACGTGTCCCAGATACTCAATTTGTGGCTTGTTAAACTCACACTTGGAACGTTTTACTCGCAGGCCATTTTCCTGAAGGCGTTGCAGGACCTTCTCCAAGTTGCTCAGATGTTCTGCTTTTGAGCGTCCAGTGATGAGCAAGTCATCCAGGTAGACCACCACTGGTAATCCCTTCATTATGTTTTCCATAATGCACTGAAAAATCGAAGGAGCTGTGCTGATTCCAAAAGGAAGCCTGTTGTACATAAACAGTCCTTAATGAGTATTGATAGTTGTGTACTTCTTGGAATCCTCATTCGGCAGCACTTGTTGATAGGCTGCAGCCAGATCTATCTTTGAGAAGTACATCCCCCCCTGAGTGTTGCCAATAGTTCCTCCAAGCGTGGTAAAGGGTATGTATCTGCTTCCAGGGCTTGGTTCACTGACACTTTGTAATTCCTACATAAGCGAATAGAAGTGTCCCTCTTTACCACTGGCACTATCGGTGCTGCCCATTCGCTGTGTCTCACAGGTGTAATAATGTTACCCCTTTCCAGTCTCCAGTTCTTTTTCCACTTTTTCCTTCATCGCAAAGGGGAGAGGCCTGTGTTTACAAAATTTGGGCGGCATGTCAGGTTTGATCACGATGGTCGCTTTAATGTCTTTCAATGTGCCCAACTCCTTCTTGAATACAGCACTGTAAGTATCCAAAAGCTCATTGAGTGATAAGTGTTTTGGCTCACCCACATACTTAATCTGCTGCCAGTTAAGCCGGAGTTTTGTCAACCAGTTTCTTCCACACAGTGATGCAACATGTCCTCTGACAACCAACAGTGGCAAATCCACAGCTTGGTCTTCATACACCACCCTTGCTACAAACTGTCCCAAAACACAAATACCTCCTCCATTGTAAGCTTTGAGCTTCACTTTAGCCAGCTGCAAAGGCAGGTGGGAAAACCTTTTCAAGTATGTAGGATGTGAAATGACACTTTTTGCTGCTCCTGTGTCAATTTCCATTTCTAAATCAACATTGTCTATTGCAAATGTTGCTTTATATCTTTCATCATCCTCAGCACTGACAGTCAATATGGCTAACTCCTCTTCTGGATCTTCCTCAGCTGTCAAATACTTTGTCTCTCTGCTGCTCCTGCTTGACACACTGTTTCCATGACTCTTTTGCACTTTAGCTCGACATGCTTTCCTAATGTGTCCAATCCTTCCACAATTATGGCATTTAGTCTCTTTGAAATGACATTCACTTGCAATGTGATTTTTTCCTTTGCATCTGTAGCACATATTTGTTTTAACTGGCCTCACCTTGTGAATGCTTGCCTCACCAGTCCATTCCCCTTCAGCTCCTCTAAGCTGTCGAGTGTCTCTGTCTGCAGTCTCAATATTGAGAGCAATTTCAAAAGCTTTGGCGAAGGTCAGCCGGTCCTCCGAAAGTAACCTCCTCTGGCACGCTTCGTTTTTAATTCCACTTACAAACCGATCCCTCAGTGCAGAATCCAACGACGCACCAAAATCACAGTTAGCTGCTTGTTGTTTTAGCTCTGCGACATACTGGGCAACAGTCTTTTGGTTGCATCTATTAATTCGGAAACGTTCAGCAACTAATATGGGCTTGGGTTCATAGTGTTCTTTCAAAATGTCCACAATCTCTGTAAACGTCTTGTCCTTAGGTTTTCTGGGCTGTACCAAGTTTCGTAAAAGTCCATATGTTTTAGCACCCATAACACTTAGCAACACCGCCACGTGCTTTTCTTCATCAATGTTGTTAGCTTCCAGGTACTGCTCTAGACGCTCGATATAAGCTGTCCACGGCTCAACCTCTGGTCTGAGGTCATCTATTTTGCCAATCTGAGCCATTCTACTCACTAGTACTGAGACTTGACGTCCTCTCTCTTCAGAAAAATATCCTCGTCGCCAGTTGTGGTGTCTTAATAAACAGAGGAGGCTCGGGCTGAATCCGTGTCTCTTTATTGTTGTGCTAACAGCCGGCCAACACAGGAAGAGCGCCCGCACGTCCAAACTACCAGGACCGTACCAACTCAGGACAATCATGGGGGGTAAATACACCACACTATCTATCTCTCTCCTAAACTCTCCAAACACCAAACTAACTGTCTCAAACTAAATAACCACTTTCCAAACTCTGTTATCCAAACTCAGTGTTTCCCGCAGGTATTTGCTTAGGCGAGGCGGTGAGTTGGCGGCCGGAACAAGTTTTGTGCGGATGACCGGCAGAGTGGGGGGGGGGCAAATTTTGCGCGGATGACTGCTGGCGGAGTGGGGGGGGGGGGGCGTCTGCATCGACGCCGTCGGTAAAGTCGCTTCTCGCTTCAAAGTATCCATGTATTTTTGCCTGTTTTTTTCACTATTGCACACGAGAAAGCAACAACAACAAAAAACGCGTGTTAACGTCAAATAAACATGCAAGCATATTGAGTTAGTTTTTTTTTTTTTTTTGGAATGTTGGCGAGGCAGTAGCGTGAGTGCTGCGGGAAACACTGAAACTATCAAAACTATCCACTCTCTCAACTGACCGCAACTCGCCTACAACAACCCACATTTTGAATGGAGCCTGTGGGGTTTCTAAAGCTGTCAAACCCCGCACCGAAATCGGAGCCACTTCCCGAAGCAGTCACGTGGTACAGCCGGGCAGCGAGGCTTCGGACTTCATTGTTTTCGGCTCCTCCCCTAAATGAAGCAAGCTTCGATACGCGCATTACGGAAACGCCCCCTCCATTACTCGACACGCCTCGAAGCCTCGGCACATCACGTAACATCACTAGCATTAAGTCATTTTGGGATTTCTTTTGTTATTAGATCACTTCCTGTCCTTTTTGTGTCAGGATTCTGTAGGCGGCACTGTCTGCGTTGCCTGTTCTCTTCTCTCTTTCCCTCACAGGTGACTGTAGTTGACAGGTGGGCGTGGTGCACACCTGCAGCTCGTTTTGGCAGCTCCGGCTTGGAGCTTAAAAGCAGGTTGCCGTCAGCTGAAGGACGCTGACTGAGGAGTGTTAAACCGTTGTGGGACGCTTAGTGGCCACTGTCTCTCGACAGTTTCTCGTCCCAGCGCTTCTTATGTTCCTGGTTCCCTGTGCTAACTCTTGTCTCCTGTTTTTTCGTAGTTCGCTTTGTGCCTTGGATTACTCACCGGTCGCTTCTCCGAGCGCTGAAGACAGATTCCTGAATCCCCGCTGCTCAGATTTTGCTCTGGCATTCCCCTCGAGCACCCCTGGTATTACCAAGCCGGACAAGAGTTTCCCTTCCCTGGATTCACCCTGGTTCCTTCGGCTGCTCTCTGTTCCCTGCTACCTGCTGTGGTGCTGCTCGGGCTCCTCGCCTCTGTTCCACCTGCCAGCTCACCTGTTACTCGGTCACCTAGTTCCTCCAAGAGTAAGAGTTCTACTGAATACGTTCTTCCACTCCACTCCACCTTTGGTTTTTAATCGGTCCCCTCGGATATTCACTTTAGACAAAGCCAAGATTTCTTTTGTTTTACGGCTGCTATCGGGAAGAGCTCTAAGATGGGCTGAAGCCCACTTCCCTGACTGCCGATCATTTGGCTGCACCTTTGACGAGTTTGTTTGCGAGTTTAAAACTGTTTTTGCAGCCGAAGCTGATCCTGTGCAGCAGTCTAGGCAACTCTTAGCGCTAAGGCAGCGAGGACGCCGCGTTTCAGATTTTGCGGTCGAGTTCCGCACATTTGCTGCCGCCGCGGGTTGGGAAGCACAAGCTTTAAAGGCTGTGTTTTTCCATGCCCTGGATGAAACATTAAAGGATCAGTTTGCCCGTGTAGAAGAGCCCAGCTCCTTTGAAGAGCTTGTCGCACTTGCCGTTTGTCTTGATGCCCGGTTACGTAGTAGAGGTCGGGATTGGTCAGAGAGAACCGTACGTCAGTCGGTTCCTCTCACACACGGGTTAAATCCACCCCGACCCGTGGTAGCTCCACCATCTCCCCCTGAACCTATGCAGATCGGCCGGGTCCATCTCACACTGGAACAACAACAACAGCGTATTGAATCTAAACGGTGCCTTTATTGTGGTTCTCCAGAGCACTTTGTTAATTCATACCCAGTACGGCCAAAAGACCGGGTCCGTCGCCTTTTGGCGTTAATCGATTCTGGTTCAGATTTTAATTTAACCGACCAGAAACTAGTACACCAATCTCAGATTGATACAGTGCCTTTGTCCACGCCTTTCCAGGTATCTGCCCTGGATGGAGGGCATCTTACACAGATCACTCATCAGACTAAGCCTCTGGAGATGATAATTTCTGGCAACCATAGAGAACTTATTTAATTTTTTTGTTTTCCCTGTTAAGCATTCTCCGGTCGTGTTAGGCCTGGCGTGGTTGCAGCAGCACAGTCCTCACCTTAACTGGGCTGAGCGTCGTTTAGAATCCTGGTCACCAGCTTGTCACTCACGCTGTCTTCAGTCCGCCGTTCCTACCAGTCATCCATCAGGATCCTCTTTAAGATCCGAGGACTCCGTTGACCTTAGTTTGGTCCCTGAGATTTATCATGATTTGCGCCACGTTTTCAGTAAAAGCAAAGCCAAGTCGTTACCACCACATCGCCCCTATGACTGCGCCATCGACCTTTTGCCTGGTGCCCCGTTACCTACCAGCCGCCTGTATAACATCTCCAGGGCGGAACGGCAGGCTCTCGAAAAATATATAGGCAAATCCCTCGCTTCGGGGTTAATTCGGCCTTCCTCCTCACCACTGGGCGCGGGGGGGGGGGGGGGGGGTTGTTCGTCGGTAAGAAGGATGGTTCCCTCCGCCCGTGTATAGATATTCGTGGGTTGAACCAGATCACCGTAAAGAATATATACCTGCTCCCTCTGTTGTCCTCAGCACTCGAACCGGTCCAAGATGCGGTTGTTTTCACCAAATTAGATCTCCGTAATGCTTATCATTTGGTTCGTATCCGCCGGGGGGATGAGTGGAAGACGGCTTTCAAGACTCCCCTGGGAGACTTTGAGTACTTGGTGATGCCTTTCAGGCTATGTAATGCCCCGTCAGTTTTCCAAGCCTTAGTTAATGATGTCCTATGGGATTTTCTCAATGGTTTTTGTTTTTGTTTATCTTGATGACATCCTTATTTACTCTCGTGACCACGCCCAGCACCAACATCACATCCACTTAGTCCTCCAACGCCTCCTTGAGAACTGCCTATTTGTTAAGGCTGAGAAATGTGAATTTCACAAGGCCTCAGTTACGTTCCTCAGTCTTATTCTAGAAGGCGGACAGATCAGATCAGATCCCGATAAAATCAAGGCAGTGCTAGATTGGCCAGTACCAGAGTCCAGGAAGCAGCTTCAATGTTTCCTTGGTTTTGCTAACTTTTATAGGCGCTTTGTTAGGGGATATAGTTGGATCGCAGCTCCCCTACACGCACTCACTTCACCTAAGACCCCCTTTACCTGGAACCCAGAAGCCAGTGCCACCTTTAAAGAGTTAAAGACTCGGTTCTGTCAGGCCCCCATCCTTGTACACTCCGATCCTAGTAAACAGTTCATACTCGAGATAGATGCTTCTGATACAGGTGTAGGAGCGGTCATCTCTCAGCGGCTGGACTCTGATCAGAAGCTTCACGCTTGTGCGTTCTTTTCTCGTCGGTTGTCTCCAGTCGAACGTAATTACGATGTAGGTGACAGAGAACTTATTGCCATTAAGTTAGCTTTAGAAGAGTGGCGAATTTGGTTGGAGGGGTCCGAGCAGCCCATAATAATCTGGACTGATCACAAGAACTTGGCATACCTACAGTCCGCCAGACATCTCAATCCCCGACAAGTTCGTTGGTCCCTTTTCTTTTCCCGGTTCAACTTATCCATCACCTATCGTCCCAGCTCAAGGAACCTGAAACCAGACTCTCTGTCCCGTCTGTATGCCCCACAGGACACTGATAAACAACCTGCTCCCATCTTACCACCCACCTGCACTTTCGGTGCCCTCCGCTGGGAGCTGGAGGATCTCATCACTCAAGCCTTGCAAGAAGAACCCGATCCTGGAACCGGACCTCCTGGCCTCACCTATGTTACGCGCTCTGTTCGCCCTGATATTTTCTGTTGGTGCCACGCCTCCAAGTTCTCCGCCCATCCGGGCATTTATAGAACCCAGTCCAAAGTTTCTCATCGGTTTTAGTGGCCCTCCTGGACTAAAGATGTCCACGATTATGTTCGTGCATGCCCTGTTTGTGCTCAGAATAAGGCATTGAACAGACCCCCTGTTGGTCTCCTAAATCCGCTCCCTGTACCTAAGCGCCCTTGGTCTCACATCGCGCTAGATTTTGTCACCGGTCTCCCGTCTTCACAGGATATGACGACCATTTTAATGGTCGTAGACCGATTCAATAAGTCATGTCCTTTGATTTCCCTCAGAAAACTGCCAAATGCTTTCCAGACTGCCCATCTTCTTATTAAACATGTTTTCAGACTCCACGGTATCCCCAGCAGGGTCAACTCTAGTATCTGACCTTTAGGGGTGCTCAGCCCCCAGTGTTGACTGTGATTCTTGGCATGAACAACAGGCTTTCCATTTTTAGTCCAGATGTAAGATTCTTAGAGTTGACTCATTTTGAGCTAAAGCTCATCAAACAAGCTACAATATAGGCCAATCCAAAGGCAGTGACAAACAGATTGAAATGCTTTCACGCGATAAAACCTTGTGCATTTGTAAAACCTGCTTGATGGCAATAGTTAGACTAGCTATATTGATAAAAGTGAGGAATAATTTCCCTAAAGACAAAAAACTAACTTAGCTTTCTTGAAATTAAAATTTCTCAGCGTAACAGAGCAAAACATGGTAGCCCACAAAAACCTTTTGCTGCACAGTGTTTGTCAGCTGGCTGAAAAAGGGGCTGCTACTACTACACTTTCCTTATTGTTGTATTGCTTTTCTTACAAGAGAGACAAATTTAGCAGTTTGGATATATATATATATTAGGGCTGTCAAAATAACGCGTTAATTTCGATTAATTAATTTAAAAAAAATTAACGGATTAAAAAAAATAACGCAGATTAATCGATGTCGTATAGGGTTTTTCAATAGGTGAGGTGCGCCTCCCCTGGGGGGCGCCAAAGAGTCACAGGGGAGGCGCATGAAGACAGAGAAGAAGACAGCGCTGCCGCTCAACTCTGTGAAACAGTGTAGCGATATTCGTGTCTTCTGTTTGAGCGCGCAGGAACCAATCCAAGCGCGCAGTGAAACAACTCAACGCTCAAAACCGGTCTGGCACGGTCTGAAAAACTCTTCTCAACCCGCTGTCCTGGCAGTGAGTTCCATCTCTGCTCGCGCGCTACTTTGCTCGCGCACACCTGCTCGTTTCACACTCAACACCAGCTGTGCACTCGCTCGGCTGTTAAAGCCAATCACAGACAGTTTTTTTTCCCATTCAATCAGAGTATGGCTTGCAAATACTGCATTCAGATTAATTAAATCAAAATGCTGCAGCCTTTGTCAGAAATTACTAAACATCACCGAGGGATTGAAGAAAAACAAATAAAAAGTGTCATATTTTAGCATAAAATATTTAGGCTAAAGTATTTAGACTAAAATATTAGAGTTACTAAGTGAGCTGTGAAAAATGTTTTTGTCTCTTTTCTTTCCAGCTTCTGGGAGGTGATGCAAAAGTTTATTCTGATCATAATCATCCTGAATGTCATTATTATTTAAAGAGCACTTTAACACGAGGTAAAACAAAGTGCCAAACATCAGAAATACATCAGATAAGAGATAACAACTAATAAAATGCTTGTTTGTTAAAATAGCACTAGGTCTAAATTATGTATAATTAGCCTAAAAAGTAGATTGGAATATGGAATATGTTGACGTCTGTTAAATTCAGGTTATCTTTTTTATTATCATTTCAGTTGACGTTTCCTATTGACAAGAGTTCAGTTTGACATTGGCATCTGTTTAGTTCAGTTTGTCTGCTGTTGAAAACAGCACTTTAATGTATCTAGCTGATTATTCATTGAAACATTTGAATTTAAATATTTTAAATACTATCACAGCAAAAATTATATGCGATTAATTTAGATTAATTAATTACAGAGTATGTAATTAATTAGATTAATTTTTTTAATCGATTGACAGCCCTAATATATATATATATATATATATATATATATATATATATATATATATATATATATATATATATATATATATATATATATATGCCATTAGATATGCAGTCTCATTTAAGACATAAGCCTACCATATATTATGGCCATATCTCATGACCAGTCCATGCCTTCTGTCAAGCAAATTGCTAATAAGTTAATAAATCCCTACACATTTCCTTTATGAATTTGCATACTGAACTTTGTCTTTTTTAAAACTCAGATTAAGAGAAATAGTTTCCTTTTTAGGAAAAAAACATACAATTCAGATTTAACTTTTCCGACAGGCATTCTGAATCCATGACTGCATCTACTGAGCTCATGTTTAGAAACAATTCATTAGAACAGTTGAAGCGCTTCCGACACAGATGCCATATGTGCAGAAAAGAATATAGCTGCAGATGTAAAATGTTTCAATAGAAATAGATCCAAATGGCAAGAATAGCTGCGCTCTGCTTTTTTTAGCAACTAAAAATATCTGTGGTCCCATTATGGTCTGATTGTGAAACAAAGATGCAAGGGCATCGGTTTGATTTGAACTTTCGTAGGGACACCTACAAACGTCATTGGTCCTACGCAATATGCATGCTCCTATTTTTTTATGCTTGACTTGAGTGTCAGGGTGCGTTTCGTCTGTCTACAGAGAAAAGCAGTATTTCTTGCAAAATTGTATAACCATGACACACACTAGATGCTGTTTGTTAATGTTTAAAGCATCACAGGATCTGAAGACTGTCGAATTGGGACTTTTTTTCCATTTGAACTAACAGCAAATGAGACAAACGGTAAATATGTGCCTATTAAACCAAATATAGTCATCATATGTCTGTTGTTTATCCCGTATTTTCTTTTGAAGATATAGAAATGCGCAGAGATAAACCCCACCCTTATTTTTTTATCTAAGATACTCATTCAAGGGACTGCAAATAAATTTCATGTATTTACTCTGCACTGGAAGTAGAAGTGTAACTGATACTAACAGCATTTCAAATATTAAATTCAAACAACAAATGTACAACTGGGCTGTAGTTACTCTCTTTAGCCCATTTCATGTAATTTATCTTAACATTCCAAACACATTTCTTACATCATATATCTGAAGTGTAGATAACAGCTTCTCCTTACCTACATCCTCTCAGACAACTAATTATTTCCCTAACAATAGTGAGTTGTCAATGTGTAAATGTGCAGTAAATCTTTATAGATAAGGAGCATGGAGGACCCAATACTGCACTTTGAGTAAGACTGTTGACACCAAGACTGAGTGGTTACATGAGTGGTTGTCCATTTCATCATTCAAATGAGAACATACTAATATACTATTGGTATATACTAGTATGACTATTAAAGAACAGCAGATTAAACTTTAAGATATGTAAAGGCCTATATTAAATAAATTTTGCGACCACATCAACAGATTAAATAATTTCTTACTTTTTGGTGTACCAGATTACCCTCGTAATGATGTAATATTTTATGGGCTAAGCCCCTGATGATGAGAATGTCTCGCTCCGGCCCTGGTTTGTACTAATTTACTAATGGACATTGTTGAAATCTATGTACAATAAAACCAATGTAAATAGTGTTCCTCTGTTTTATTTGTCTTTATCCTAATTCTAGAAGTAGAAATAGTCAAAGAAATATCACTATTATTTTGTGGAATCCTAATCATGCTATTATAACTAAGCAAAAGTCTAAACAAAAAATAGTTGTTAAGGCAGCATCTAGTGTTCTTATACTGTATATTATGTTAAAGAAATTACACCTGCTATTTATACCTGAACTGCCTCGAAGGGTCGACAAAAAATGAAAGCAATAATAGCAACTGTCAGGGTGCTCTGTTTTCCGTGTTCTAATTCTGCTTCACAGGTGGTTCTAGTTGGCTGGCACCTGCGGCGCGTTTGGAGCGGCTTCCTCTGGCTTCTTAAGGAGAGCTCAGACAGATGGAAGACGCCAGAGCCTTAACTCAGTCGTGGTACGACGTGGCCTCTGACCAAGATCCTGTACCTGAACCTGTGAGTCCTTTTTTGTACTCCGAACCTTGACTAACATTGAGTCTTCTGTTTTTCCTAGTTTGTGTTTTTGGATTACTCACCGGCCTCGACGTCTCGCTTGGAGAACCAGCACCTCAAGAATCCTGTCGCTCAGTGTCATGATATTTTTCTGGGATGAACCCGGACACAGCACGCACACACAGAGCTAGTTCTTAAAAGTGAGTTTATTGAACAGAGTGGATGATGGATGACGTAAGGAGCCAGAGTCTTTTACCAGACGGAGATGTAGGGTGCAGAAGCTGGCCGGCAGGAGGAGTGCGGAGAGACTGGCCAGGAGAAACTCTGGAGCCGAAGACTTGAGACCAGGGCGGAGCACTTGAGACCATGACGGAACATCAGAGCTGAGGACTTGAGACCATGACGGAACATCAGAGCCGAGGACTTGAGACCAGGACGGAACATCAGAGCCGAGGACTTGAGACTGGGACGGAACATCAGAGCCGAAGACTTGAGACCAGGACGGCACATCAGAGCCGAGGACTTGAGACCAGGACGGAACATCAGAGCCGAGGACTTGAGACCAGGACGGAACATCAGAGCCGAGGACTTGAGACCAGGACGGAACCCAGGAGTCGTGAACAGGAGTTGAGAACTTGAGGCCAGGACGGAACACAGGAGTCGAGAACTTGAGACCAGGACGGCTCACCAGGAGTTGAGAACAGGAGTTGAGAACTTGAGAACAGGACGGAACAGTGTCTTGGGTTGAGGCTGGGCTGGAACAGAGCTGAAGCAGAGTCTCTGGCAGTGACTGAACAAAAATGAAGCTGAAAAAAAGTCTTCTGGCTGACTGAAAAAAAAAACTGAGCTGACACAGGGTTCTGGCAGAAACTGAGCAGGAGTTGAACACTACAGACCGGCGACGAGAACAGAATGAGGTGAGTATATATAGAGGTGAACACAGGTGGCAACAGATCAGAGATAATTGCAGCCTGACAGGTGGAACCAATCAGGCTGCGCAGGGAAGAGAGAGAGGAAGGGAGGCTCAGCATGCAGCCTACAAGCTGCATCCTGACAGTACCCCCCCCCCCCCCAAAGGCCAGACACCGGACGGCCCAGAACCTCCCACATTGGGTGGGTCGAGGGGGCCCAGGAAGGCGGGCAAGAGTCAAAACTGAACACTGAGGGACCAAAGGGCCAGTGAACACGGAGAACCAAAGGACCAGAGAATACGGAGAACCAAAGGTCAAAGAACACGGAGAACCAAAGGACCAGAGAATACGGAGAACCAAAGGTCAAAGAACACGGAGAACCAAAGGACCAGAGAATACGGAGAACCAAAGGTCAAAGAACACGGAGAACCAAAGGACTAGAGAACACGGAGGACCAAAGGACTAGAGAACACGGAGGACCAAAGGACTAGAGAACACGGAGGACCAAAGGACTAGGGAACACAAAGAACCAAAGGGCTAGGGAACACAGAGAACCAAAGGGCTAGGGAACACGGAGAACCAAAGGGCTAGGGAACACGGAGAACCAAGGGGCCAGAAAACTCTGGGGAACCGAAAGTCCAGAGAATTCTGGGGAACAGGCGAAAGGAAACACCAGGGAGACAAGACAGGCGTGCACCAACGCCAGGGGGGAAGATCAGGTGCACCAACGCCAGAGAGGAAAGACAGGCGTACCAACGCCAGAGGGAAGGACAGACGCATGGAAACACCAGGGCTCAACAGACGTACGGAAACGCTGGCGCACAACTAGTGTACCGAAACGCCAGGGGGAAGGAACGGGCGTACGGAAACGCCAGAGGGAAGGAACGGGCGTACGGAAACACCAGAGGGAAGGAACGGGCGTACGGAAACGCCAGAGGGAAAGAACGGGCGTACGGAAACGCCAGAGGGAAGAAACGGGCGTACGGAAACGCCAGAGGGAAGGAACGTTTGTACGGAAACGCCAGAGGGAAGGAACGTTTGTACGGAAACGCCAGAGGGAAGGAACGGGCGTATGGAAACGCCAGAGGGAAGGAACGGGCGTACGGAAACGCCAGAGGGAAGGAACGGGCGTACGGAAACGCCAAAGGGAAGGAACAGGCATACGGCAATGCCAGGGGGAAGAACGGGCGTACGACAACGCTAAGGGGAAGGAACGGGCGCACGACAGTCCCAGAGGGAAGGAACGGGCACACGACAGCGCCAAAGGGAAGGAACGAGCGCACCACAGCGCCAGAGGGAAGGAACGGGCGCACCACAGCGCCAAAGGGAAGGAACGGGCGGCTTTGGATGAGAGTTTAAGGGATGAGTTAGCCCGAGTCTAGGAACCAAGTACTTTTGAAGGCTTAGTCGCCTTAGCCATTCGTTTGGATTCCCGTTTACGTAGTCGTAACCGGGGCCGATCTGATAGACCCATACGGTCTCAAGGACCACCGCCACAGTTACCCGGTCCACAACGGTCGTGAATTAGGCCGCCGTCACCCCCCGAACCCATGCAGATCGGCCGTGTTCACTTAACAAGTGAAGAACGCCAGCAACGAGTCTCAGGTAATCAGTGCCTATATTGTGGTGATGACGGTCATGTTGTTAAATCCTGTCCGGTGCGGCCAAAAGACCGGGTCCGTCCTCTATAGTGGGGAGGGCAGCGGACCGAGACGTTAATCCTTTCCCCAAATCTTGTGTTGGTTCAGCTTCGTCCCGTTTCTGCCTGCCGGCAACATTAGTTTTTGACCGGAACAGTTTTAATGTCACACCCTTAATTGATTCTGGGTCTAACTTTAATTTAATCGATCAGGAACTGGTTGAACAACTTCGTATTCAGATGACCCAATTATCTGAACCCCTCCAGGTCTCAGCTTTAGATGGACAGAAACTCACTCTCATCACTCATCAGACTAAACCCCTTGAAGTAATTTTGTCAGGAAATCACCGGGAGCAACTTTCGTTTTTTGTTTTTCCGGTAAAACGTTCACCTGTGGTCCTGGGTTTAGCCTGGCTCATTATTCATAACCCGCAGTTGAATTGGGCCGAGTCGCGGCTTGAGTCGTGGTCTCCTGCCTGCCATTCTCGGTGACTACAATCGGCTCGACCAGTTACTCATTCCCTGAATTCTTCTCCCGAACAGGAGGATCCCATCGATCTTACTCGCGTCCCCGAGCATTATCACGACCTGTGTTTAGTGTTTAGTAAGAGTCGTGCGTGTTCACTCCCTCCGCATCGCCCCTATGACTGCGCCATCGATCTGCTACCTGGGGCTCCGCTACCCTCCAGTCGCCTCTACAACATCTCGAGGTCTGAACGTCAGGCGCTCGAGAAGTATATAGGTGAGTCACTGTCGGCTGGATTAATTAAGTTAAGAATAAGTACCCGCTTCCCTTGTTGTCTTCAGCCTTAGAACCAGTCCAGAATGCTGTTATATTCACCAAGCTTGACTTGCGTAACGCTTATCATTTGGTCCGGGTCAGAAAAGGAGATGAATGGAAGACTGCTTTCAAGACTCCGTTAGGCCATTTTGAATATTTGGTTATGCCTTTTGGGTTGTGTAACGCCCCAGCTGTTTTACAAGCTTTGGTAAATGACGTTCTCCGAGATTTTTTGAACGTCTTTGCATTCGTCTATTTAGATGATATCCTGATTTACTCAAGCAGTCCTGAACAGCACCAACAACATGTCCATCTGGTCCTTCAACGCCTCTTAGAGAATCGCCTTTTCGTGAAGGCTGAGAAATATGATTTTCATCAGCGCTCCGTCTCTTTTCTCTGTCTTATTTTGGAGGGTGGACGAGTTAGGTCCGACCCAGAGAAGATAAAGGCAGTAGTTGAGTGGCCTATCCCTGATACTAGAAAACAGCTCCAGAGGTTTTTAGGGTTTGCGAACTTCTACCGACGTTTTATTAGAGACTATAGTCAGATAGCAACCCCTTTGCACGCCCTCACCTCCGTTAAGGTCCCGTACGTCTGGAGTCCTGAAGCCGAGGCTTCCTTTAATAAACTTAAGACCAGGTTTTCTCAGGCTCCTATACTTATTCATCCTGACCCAGCTAAACAGTTTACCCTTGAGATCGACGCGTCTGATACCGGGGTTGTGGCGGTTTTGTCCCAGCAGTCCGACGGCAAATTACACCCACGTGCCTTTTTCTCTCGTAGGCTGTCTCCAGCCGAACGAAATTATGACGTGGGAGACAGAGAACTGCTGGCTATTAAATTAGCATTGGAGGAGTGGCGACACTGGTTAGAGGGATCCGAGCAGCCCATAATCATCTGGACTCATCATAAGAACCTCGCCTATTTGCAGTCAGCCTGACGATTAAACCCTCGTCAAGCCCGCTGGTCATTGTTTTTCTCTTGGTTCAACCTCACGATAACCTATCGCCCAGGCTCGAGAAACGTAAAACCAGATGCCCTGTCACGTCAATTTACACACCTGGAACAGGAGAGAGAACCCGCTCCTATTCTCCCTCCCTCATGCACCATAGGAGCACTGCATTGGGAACTAGAGGATCCCATTAATCAGGCGCTGAAGCTGGACCCGGATCATGGAACTGGCCCCCCTGGACTGATACGTACCCCAGTCTGTACGTCCCGATGTGCTTCGTTGGAGCCACGACTCCAAATTCTCCGCCCATCCTGGAATCTATCGTACCCAGTCTCAAGTGTCCCGACGATTTTGGTGGCCGTCTTGGGGTGCTTGAGCACCCCTAAAAATGGCCTAAATACGCCACTGATCCCCAGCGACATCCTCTCTGACCGGGGTCCCCAGTTTGTTTCTCAGGTTTGGAAGCACTTCTGTTCTGCTCTCGGGGCCCGTTACACCCTCAACTCTGGATATCACCCTCAGACCAATGGACAGACAGAACGCATGAATCAACAACTGGAAACCACTCTCCGATGCCTCACCTCACCTATTACATAAACATCACAAACATTTCAGGGGGGAGACGGTTCACTGAGGCCGTGCTTCCAAGGACAATACTGTCCACAAAGCGCTGCCCTTATCTGTTGAAGGAAGATTACAATAACATGGGGGAAGGGGAGGGAGGAAAAAAAGACAGATGCTTGACAATTTATGCTCTCACAAATAAAGAGTAAAACAACCGACAAAAAAAACCCTCATTGCAAAAAAAGCACAAATAACACAGGACACATATATGCAGAAGGTAAACATTTGAGACCAGTCGCGTGTACGTAAGTTCATCAGTTTTATGAGCATCAGTAATGTGTGACCGTTTGGGTGAAAGTGTTTATATTCAATTCAATTCAATTCAATTTTATTTATATAGCGCCAATTCATGAAACATGTCATCTCGAGGCACTTTACAAAGTCAAAATCAATTATATTATACAGATTGGTCAAAAATGTCCTATATAAGGGAACCAGTTGATTGCTTCAAAGTCCTGACAAGCAGCATTCACTCCTGAAGAAGCGTAGAGCTACAGGGAGAGTCGTCTGCATTGTTCATGGCTTTGCAACAATCCGTCATACTAAGCAAGCATAAAGTGACAGTGGAAAGAAAAAACACCCATTAGCAGGAAGAAAAAACCTCCAGCAGAACCGGGCTCAGTATGAACGGTCATCTGCCTCGACCGACTGGGGGTTACAGAAGACAGAGCAGAGACACAACAAGAGAGACAAACAAGCACAGAAGCAAACATTGATGCAGTAATCTGCTCTACATTAGATGGTAATAGCAGGTGAGCTGTCTTCTCTGGATGATGTCTCAGATAACAGAACGCCAGACCAGATGTACCTACCATGAAGAAAAAAAAAGAGAGAGAACAAAAAGTTATAAGCAGAAATTATGACAAGCAATGCATAATTGAAGAACAGTAGAACTCGATAGTGTAACGTTCTGTTGTGGTTTAGGTTATTTTCAGTTAGTCAACTTTTCTGTTTTAGGATTTATTTCTGTGTTGTGTTGTTTTTTGATGTGTTCATTAGTCTTGGTCTTACTTTCTTTATTAGTCTGTATGTTCCCTCTACTGCTTTCACCTGTTTTGGTTAATTGGTCCCGCCCTTCTCACCTGTTCCAATTTCCTATTTAAGCCTGCCTCAGTTGTTTGTTTGTTGCTGGAACGTCTTGTGTGTATCCCTCGCGTCAGTCTGCGGTAAGCCCTCTCCAGCCTCTGATTATTTTTGTATCCATCCTGCCTGTCTGTCGTTCCGTGCCTGTCCTGTTTTTTGAGTCTGCCTTTTGCCACCTGGATTTTGTTATTAAAACCCTTTTTTTAAGTTCCAGCTCAGTGTCCGGCTTACTTTTGGGTTCTCTCATCACAAATCATTACATTACGTTCCAGCCACAAGAATGAACCCAAAGCCGACACGTTATTTTCGTTCAGGAAGAGCTATGCTTATTCAGGCTAGCACTCCACTCACCCTTCAGCGTCCAGATGTCCTCTCACCGGACGTCCGCTGTCAGTCCTCCCCTGCTCCGTTCGTTCCAGACCCAAAGTTTTTTATGGAGGTCGACGCGGAGGTGGTGCGGGATTTGCGCCCGGATCTTTTCCCGGAGCCGGCTTTGCTGGAAGCGCCAGTTCCACAGCAAGTCTCTCAGCCATGTCGTCGGAGGAGGAGACGATGGGCTGCGGCTTCTTCCTGCTCGGCGGGCCGGCGTCCTCCACCTTCCGGAGCTGTTGCTCCCACAGCTCCTCCTAGTGGTGCCACAGTTGATGATCACAGTTTATTGGAAGACAAAATAAGATCCTTTGCCCCGGTGATTAAGCGTCTTAGGGAGGCTTTGTTTGCCCAATATTCTGAAGAGCTGGAGAAGAAATTAAAGGAAGTGGAGGAACATTACAGGTCAGCCCTCCGGTCATTTTACAGCCGACCAAAGTCTGTTCCCGAGGGTCCGGAAGACGCCTCGGCCCCTGAGTCTGTCCCCGAGGGTCCGGAAGACGCCTCGGCCCCTGAGTCTGTCCCCGAGGGTCTGGAAGACGCCTCGGCCCCTGAGTCTGTCCCCGAGGGTCTGGAAGACGCCTCGGCCCCTGAGTCAGTCCCCGAGGGTCTGGAAGACGCCTCGGCCCCTGAGTCAGTCCCCGAGGGTCTGGAAGACGCCTCGGCCCCTGAGTCTGTCCCCGAGGGTCTGGAAGACGCCTCGGCCCCTGAGTCTGTCCCCGAGGGTCTGGAAGACGCCTCGGCCCCTGAGTCAGTCCCCGAGGGTCTGGAAGACGCCTCGGCCCCTGAGTCAGTCCCCGAGGGTCCGGAAGACGCCTCGGCCCCTGAATCTGTCCCCGAGGGTCCGGAAGACGCCTCGGCCCCTGAGTCTGTCCCCGAGGGCCCGGCCGACGCCTCGGCCCCTGAGTCTGTCCCCGAGGGCCCGGCCGACGCCTCGGCCCCTGAGTCTGTCCCCGAGGGCCCGGGAGACGCCTCGGCCCCTGACTCAGCCCCCGAGGGTCCGGAGGACGCCTCGGCCCCTGAACCTGTCCCCGGAGGCCCGGCCGACGCCTCGGCACCTGAACCCGCTCCTCAGAGTCAAGACGGAGCCTTGGAAGGTCCGTCCCCGTCCAAACATTTCAAGGGGGTCCAGGAGATCCCACCTCTGTCCAGCCCCTCTGAGGGGGTTTTGAAGGGTCTGCCTCCGCCCAGGTCCCTAGAGGGCGTCCGGCAGGACCCGCCTCCGCTCATGACCCAGGAGGGTCAGTCGCCGTCCTGCGACGCAGCGATCCAGGTGGATCAGTCACCGTCCGGCGACGTGGAGACCCAGGAGGGTCCGCTGCCGGCCCATGTGGTGTCGACCCAGGAGGGTCAGTCACTTCCCCACATTGGTTGGGTCCAGGGGGGTCGGGGCAATCGCGTTCCCCGCCGAAGCAGAGGAGGACGCGTACATCGCCTAACTCCTCGAAGGGTTGGTCGACCTCTAGGGTCTCGGAAGAGGGCTAAGAAGTCAAGATGCCCTCAAGACCTTAGAGTCTCTGGATCTCCACATAAGCATCCACCACCAGCCTCTCCACTCACCCTATGTGACAGTCAGCTGTCTGAGTTTTTATACTGGCTGTCACTCCCGGAGCCCCTCCAGAGACTGATTGGGCGATTATTCTTTTTCAAAGGACTGGCTGAAGCCTGTAGCCCGGGGCCTCCTGAAGCCTGTAGCCCAGGGCCTCCTGAAGCCTGTAGCCCAGGGCATCCTGAAGCCTGTAGCCCGGGGCATCCTGAAGCCTGTACCCCGGGGCATCCTGAAGCCTGTAGCCCGGGGCATCCTGAAGCCTGTAGCCCGGGGCATCCTGAAGCCTGTAGCCCGGGGCATCCTGAAGCCTGTAGCCCGGGGCATCCTGAAGCCTGTAGCCCGGGGCCTCCTGAAGCCTGTAGCCAGGCTCCCACCTTTGCAGCCTGTAGCCAGGCTCCCCCTTTAGCAGCCTGTAGCCAGGCTCCCCCTTTAGCAGCCTGTAGCCAGGCTCCCCCTTTAGCAGCCTGTAACCAGGCTTCCCCTTTAGCAGCCTGTAGCCAGGCTCCCCCTTTAGCAGCCTGTAGCCAGGCTCCCCCTTCAGACGCCTGTAGCCAGGCTTCCCCTTTAGCAGCCTGCAGCCAGGCTCCCCCTTCAGTCGCCTGCAGCCAGGCTCCCCCTTCAGTCGCCTGTAGCCAGGCTCCTTCTTCAGTCGCCTGTAGCCAGGCTCCTTCCTTAATCGCCTGTAGCCAGGCTCCTTCCTTAATCGCCTGTAGCCAGGCATTCCCTTCAGCCGCCTGTAGCCAGGCATTCCCTTCAGCCGCCTGTAGCCAGGCATCCCCTTCAGCCGCCTGTAGCCAGGCATCCCCTTCAGCCGCCTGTAGCCAGGCATCCCCTTCAGCCGCCTGTAGCCAGGCATCCCCTTCAGCCGCCTGTAGCCAGGCATCCCCTTCAGCCGCCTGTAGCCAGGCATCCCCTTCAGCCGCCTGTAGCCAGGCATCCCCTTCTGTCGCCTGTAGCCAGGCATCCCCTTCTGTCGCCTGTAGCCAGGCATCCCCTTCTGTCGCCTGTAGCCAGGCATCCCCTTCTGTCGCCTGTAGCCAGGCTTCCCCTTCGGTTGTCTGTAGTCAGGCTCCTTCTTCAGTCGCCTGTAGCCAGGTTTGTTCTTCAGTCGCCTGTAGCCAGGCTTCCCCTTCAGTCGCCTGAGCCAGGCTTCCCCTTCAGTCGCCTGTAGTCAGGCTCCTTCGGTAGTCGCCTGTAGCCAGGCTCCTTCGTCGGTCGCCTGTAACCAGGCTCTTTCCTCCGTCGCCTGTAGTCAGGCTCCTTCGTCTGTCGCCTGTAGCCAGGCTCTTTCCTCCGTCGCCTGTACTCAGGCTCCTTCATTAGTCGCCTGTAGCCAGGCTCCTTTTTCAGTCGCCTATAGCCAGGCATCCCCCTCAGTCGCCTGTAGTCAGGCTCCTTCGGTAGTCGCCTGTAGCCAGGCTCCTTCGTCGGTCGCCTGTAACCAGGCTCTTTCCTCCGTCGCCTGTAGTCAGGCTCCTTCGTTAGTCGCCTGTAACCAGGCGCCGCCTGTAGCCACTAATCAGGCGCCGCCGCCTGTAGCCACTAACCAGGCGCCGCCGCCTGTAGCCACTAACCAGGCGCCGCCGCCTGTAGCCACTAACCAGCCGCCGCCACCTGTAGCCATTAATCCGGCGCCTCCTTTAGCCTGTAGTCCGGCACCCCCTTTAGCTTGTAGTCTGGCGCCGCCCGTACCCTGTAGTCTGGCGCTTTCCGTACCCTGTAGTCTGGCGCCTGCCTTAGCCCGTAGCCTGGCGCCTGCCTTAGCCCGTAGTTCGGCGTCCTCCGTAGTCTGTAGTCCGACGCCTCCCCTAGCCTGTAGTCCGGAACCCGGTTCTGTCTTCTCTCCCTTCAGGAGTCGGGGTCCGAGGTTCCTGCTCCGCCGACGGTCTATGAGGTTCCTGCTCCGCCGACGGCCTTCTGTTGCCCTGCTCCGCCGGCGGCCTCCTGAGGTCCTGACTCGCCTGGGCCGTCCGCCGGAGAACCTGTCACGCTTGGGCCGTCCGCCGGAGAACCTGTCCCGCCGGGGCCGTCCGCCGGAGAACCTGTCCCGCCGGGGCCGTCCGCCGGAGAACCTGTCTCGCCGGGGCCGTCCGCCGGAGAACCTGTCTCGCCGGAGCCGTCCGCCGGGACGACCGCCGGAGAATCTGTTACGTCTGGGCCGGCCGCCGGGACGACCGCCGGAGAACCTGTCACGTCTGGGCCGTCCGCCGGGACGACCGCCGGAGACCCTGTCACGTCTGGCTGGTCTTCCGGGACGATCACCGGAGATCTTGTCTCGCCGGGACCATCCTCTGGGACGGTCACGTAGACTGTTTTGGACTCTTTATTTTGTGAGGCTCGCCCTTTGTGGGTTGTTTTTTTTTTAATTGATTGTGTGTTCTTTTTCGGACTCTGGCCCTCCGACCTGTAGCCCCCTCCACCCGCCCGGTCTGATTTTATTTATTTATTTTTCTTTAGACTTCGGAGGGCGTCTGGAATCCGCCCTTGAGGGGGGGGCTCTGTAACGTTCTGTTGTGGTTTAGGTAATTTTCAGTTAGTCAACTTTTCTGTTTTAGGATTTATTTCTGTGTTGTGTTGTTTTTTGATGTGTTCATTAGTCTTGGTCTTACTTTCTTTATTAGTCTGTATGTTCCCTCTACTGCTTTCACCTGTTTTGGTTAATTGGTCCCGCCCTTCTCACCTGTTCCAATTTCCTATTTAAGCCTGCCTCAGTTGTTTGTTTGTTGCTGGAACGTCTTGTGTGTATCCCTCGCGTCAGTCTGCGGTAAGCCCTCTCCAGCCTCTGATTATTTTTGTATCCATCCTGCCTGTCTGTCGTTCCGTGCCTGTCCTGTTTTTTGAGTCTGCCTTTTGCCACCTGGATTTTGTTATTAAAACCCTTTTTTTAAGTTCCAGCTCAGTGTCCGGCTTACTTTTGGGTTCTCTCATCACAAATCATTACAGATAGAGTGAGAAAAATAGATCCTGATGTCCTCCAGTAGTCTAAGCCCATAGAAGCACATCCCCATAGGTAGGTCAGGGCAACATAAGCCACTCTAGTTATAAGCTTTGTCGAAAAGGAAAGTTTTAAGATTAGTCTTAAAAGTAGACAGGGTGTCTGCCTCACGGACCAAAACTGGGAGTTGGTTCCACAGGAGAGGAGCCTGATAGCTAAAGGATCTGCCTCCCATTCTACTTTTAGAGACTCTAGGAACCACCAGCAGACCTGCGGTCTGAGAGCGAAGTGCTCTGTTAGGAACATACGGGGTAATCAGAGCTCTGATATATGATGGAGCTTGATTATTAAGGGCTTTATATGTTAGAGGAAGAATTTTAAATATTATTCTTGATTTAACAGGAAGCCAATGAAGGGAAGCTAAAATTGGAGAAATATGATCCCTTTTGTTGATTTTCATCAGAACTCTTGCTGCAGCATTTTGGATCAGCTGAAGACTTTGAACTGCATTTTGTGGACTTCCTGATAGTAAAGAATTACAATAGTCCAGCCTTGAAGTAACAAATGCATGGACTAGTTTTTCAGCATCACTCCTGGACAGAATGTTTCTAATTTTGCCAATATTCCGGAGGTGAAAAAAGGAAACTCTGGAAACCTGTTTAATATGGGATTTAAATGACATGTCTTGGTAGAAAATAACACCAAGATTTTTTACTTTATTAGCAGAGGCCAAGTTAATGCCATCCAGATTAAGTGATTGATTAAGAATGTATATATATAGTAAAAAAAATTGGTCCAAGGACTGAACCCTGTGGTACTCCACAAGTGACCCTAGATCTTGAAGAAGATTTATTATTAACATGAACAAATTGGAATCTGTCCGACAGATAAGATTTAAACCAGCCTAATGCTTTCCCCTTAATCCCTACAGTATGCTCAAGTCTTTGTAAGAGAATATTGTGATCAACTGTATCAAATGCACCACTGAGATCTAACAGGACAAGTATAGAGACAAGTCCATTATCTGAAGCCATGAGAATATCATTAGTGACCTTCACCAGAGCCGTTTCAGTGCTATGATGAGCTCTGAAGCCTGACTGAAACTCCTTAAGTAGGTCATTACTTTGTAAATGTTCACATAGTTGATTAGCAACTACTTTCTCAAGAATTTAAGATAGGAAAAGAAGATTAGATATAGGTCTGTAATTTACTAACTCATCTTGATCAAGAGAAGGTTTCTTAAGTAAAGGTTTGATAACAGCTACTTTAAAAGCCTGTGGTACATATCCATTTACTAAGGATAAATTAACCATGTCCAAAATAGGGCCACTGATCAATTGGAATACCTCCTTAAACAACTTGGTTGGGATTGGGTCTAACATACAGGTAGAAGGTTTAGATGAAGCTAAAATTTTAGATAGCCCAGAAAGCTCTACTGCTTCTAGACAGTTCAGACACTGTGCAGGTTCTAAAGATTCCTCCAACGCTGCCTCACTTACTGAGGACGAGGTAATCATGTTTGGGAGGATGCCAATTATTTTATTTTTAATGGCATCAATTTTATTTATGAAGAATCCCATAAAGTCATTACTGCTAAGAGCTAAGGGAATGGATGGATCAACAGAGCTGTGGCTCTGGGTAAGTTTAGCAACCGTACTGAAGAGAAATCTAGGGATTATTTTTATTCTCCTCAATTAATGATGAAAAATATCCTGCTCTAACTCTGCGAAGGCTCTTATTATACAACAATAGACTGTCTTTCCAGATTAGGTAGGATTCCTCTTGGTGTGTAGAGCGCCATTTTCTCTCCAATTTCCTAACATTGTGCTTCAAGGAACGCAGCTCTGAATTAAACCAGGGAGCCAGCTTCCTGTGAATTATTAGCTTCTTTTTCAAGGGAGCTACATTATCTAATGCAGAACGCAATGAGGAAGTCACACCGTTAACAAAGGTGATGATATGCGAATGGGAAGAAACAGCATTGCTGCCATCTACAGGGCATTTCTGCAATACTGAGGATTTTAAAGGCATACTATGCAACATTTTTCAGTTAATGAATGTGTTCCATACCGTTTTGGATGATTAAATGAGTCATTTCAGGTTGAACAAAGGTTTTCTTGGCCACCCTGGGGGTCTGTGGGGGAAATACCGCACTTGCAATTGCAGGAGCCCTCGGCCTGCACCCACAAGCTCAGAATCTCGTGCAAGATCGCGAGAGTCGGTCTTACTTTACAGCGAGAACTGCTACACGCCCCCAGTGAAAGGCGTGTTTGTTGCTAGCGCAGTGGTGATATCTGTGCAGTTATCATGGCGGAAACAAGCGACAAAACAGCGAAAGCCCATGTCGGAGCAGGCAAGAAAGAGGAAAAGGGCTATGGACAGAAAGAGGAGTCGTACACGGGTGAACATCGGGCAAGCTTTTTCCGAATGGCGAGAGCTAAAAGAAAGAGAAGGCTGCAAGGCTGACGCGGACCTCGCGTTTCTGCTGATGCGATTGTAAGTAACATTGGAGGGTTTCCCTCACGCTACCGCCTCCCAACATTCCCAAAAAAAAAAAAACTAACTCGATATGCGCGCAAAGCTTATCTCCCCCCGCTCCGCCGGTCGCGCAAAGCTTGTCTCCCCCCCCCCGCTCCGCTCCGCCGGTCATCGGCGTAAAGCTTGTCTCTCGCCGTTTTTTCGACTTTTGTATTCGTTGCGTTCGCCTGTCTGCTAAGCTCAAAACAACCGCGCCTGGCTTGACGGAGAAACCAGTACAACAGCTGAGCATATTTACGACAGTGCACTTTTACTTTCGCCCTCTGGGGGGAGCATCGCTGGAAAATCAACCTGGGTTGCATAGTATACCTTTAAAAGGGGGACAGACTCTTTAAGTTTTGATACAGCATTATCCGATAAAGATCTACTATAATGGAACGCTCTTTTGGGGGTGGAGAACTCAGTTAGATTAAACTCAAAGGTTATTAAAAAATGGTCAGATAGGACAGGGTTGTGAGGAAATATTGTTAATTCTTCACAATCAATGCCATATGTCAGCACAAGGTCTAAAGTATGTAACCAGGAGTGCGTCGGTTTATGCACATTTTGAACAAAACCAATTGAATCTAGGATAGTTTTAAAGGCTACACTAAAGTTATCACATTCAGTGTCAACATGAATGTTAAAATCACCCACTATAATAACCTTGTCAGTGTTTAACACCAAATCAGATAAGAAGTCTGACAGCTGATCCAGAAACTGAGTGTAAGGGCCTGGTGGACGATACAAAACAACAAACAGAAGAGGTTTTATTGCTTTGCCGTTTGGGTGAGGGAAACTGAGGGTTAAATGTTCAAAGAACTGTAGTTATTAATTGGCCTGGGACTAATTAATAAATCAGACTGAACGATGGTTGCCACTCCTCCTCCTCTTCCCACAGATCTGGGAATGTGGAAATTTAAATAACTGGAGGGAGTTGACTCATTTATACTAACGTAGTCCTTGAGCGCGTCATTTGCAGCCGGCAGCCTGATCAAGGCCAAATGGCTACCGACATCCGCTGTATTTGCTGATACTTCAAAAATCCACAAAAACCAATAAGTAGAGATCCAAGTATCCTTAATCCAAATGTAAAAGTTTCAAACGTCCAGGAATGACAAAGTCGAAAGACACACCGTTTTCCATCCAAGAATTTAGGGTGTATCCCACAAAATGAGTCAAATCAGCACCGGACGGGTCCGGTGCTGATTTGTTCAGAAATTCAGAAATTTCAATAGTTCAGAAATTTATCAATAGTGTTGAGAGACCAGCTTACCAGATCCATGTTTTTCAGAGTTCGGTTGATATGAAGAAAGTGCTCAGAAAGACACGACCGACCTCGAAGAGAGACAGAACAGACAGCCACAACTCCTTCCTTCTGATGAGCTCCAGATCCCAGTTAATTCTGTTCACCAATACATACTCCGCTGCCGTCAGACCTGGAATTCAACCATCACTGCTCTCCAACAGACCGCAGAGCAGAACAGAAGGTTTGCTGACCAACGCAGGACCCCAGCTCCGCAATACCCCGATCAGAAGGTCTGGCTCTCTTTTCAAGGACGTTCTCACTAATTCCTTAGCCAAGAAGTTAGCCCCCCGGTTTACTGGACCTTATGAGATCGAAAGAATCATCAGTCCTTCTGCTGTCCATCTCCGTCTGCCCCCTTACTCTCGTGTCCACCCAACCTTCCATGTCTCCCAGATCAAGCCTATTCTCTCTAGTGGTTGTAGTGTAGGAAGTGGTTGTGCAGAATGATGGCAATCATGGAAGAACCGATACGCTGACTTTGTCTGACTGTCCTTTTGACGTACCAGATCTTTGTCCACCGGAGCAGCTTGCAGTTTGCTCTCCAGCATCGGAAGTGTAGTTCTAATCTCTCTTCCCGTCATAAGTAATGCAGGGCTCACTCCTGTAGCCATACTCAGGGTTGCTCTGTAGCACATCAGAGCCAAATGGGGGTCAGGCTGCTTCAAGATGTTCTTAGCAGTCTGAACCGCTCGTTTAGCAGCACCGTTCGCCTGAGGGTAATGAGGACTAGTGGTCGTGTGCACAAATCCATACTCTCTAGTGACATCTTGGAATTCAGTAGACGTGAACTGAGTGCCATTATCACCGACCAGTTCCAGTGGAATTCCCCATCTCACGAACATGCTCTTGAGTCGACTAATGACATCACGACTGGATATAGAAGACAGGCGAGCTATTTCAATGTCTCTGGAATGATTCAGTTACGATGAGAGAATTCCATTTCTTAAACTCGCACAGGTCAGCAGTAATGCGCTGCCAGGGGGCCTCTGGTAGGGTAGAGGTCAGGAGAGGTTCGTGCCTCTGGGTTGGTTTATTTTCAGTGCAGAATTTGCATGATGACACTGACTGTTTAATCTCAGCACTGATGCTCGGCCACCACACAGCCATCTAACACGGCCGTGTTAGTCCTTGCAGTCCTTCATGTAGCTGTGACAGCACCTCAGCCCTCTGCGCAGCAGGAATGACCAGCCGGTCCTGATATAACACCAATCCATCCGTTTCTGAGAGATGTGCTCTTGCAGAATAATAACGATGAAGAGATAGATTCATTGCCGTTTTGGGCGGCCATCCATTCTGGATGAATCTTATAATCTGCTGCAATTCGTGATCATGCTGAGTGGCCACACGTATCTTAGACAGTCTTTGAGATGAGACAGGTGCATTTGCTACAATCGACTCAACATGTGCTTGCACTGTATGATCTGTGGTCTCATCACTCACGTTTTTCTGCGACAGTGTGTCTGCCACCACCCACTGTTTGCCCGGAACATGTTCTGCTTCCACGTTGAACCTTAAAAGGCGCATCAGGACTCTCTGGCACCTTGGAGGAGCTTTGTCCAGGTCATAAGTATTTATGAGTGGCACAAGCAGTTTGTGGTCTGTTTGCAGAAGGAAACTGTCCATTCCTTGAACGTACCGTGCAAATCGCTCACACGTCCATACGCCTGCCAAGCACTCTTTCTCAATTTGAGAGTATCTTCTCTCAGCATCCGACAGCGTGCGGGAGCAGAATGCTACTGACTTTAAGCCGTCCTCATGTTCTTGTAGTAGCGCTGCCCCTAAGCCGTAGCTGCTTGCATCGGCGCTGATGACGGTTTTCCGATTTGCATCATAATATGCAAGAGCTGGGGCTGACACGAGCATGGCTTTAACAGCGATGAATGCCTGCTCTTGTGTGTCATCACATACCCACTTGTTCTCTCTTCTCAACAGGCTGGTGATTGGGTGTAGTTCAGTGGAGAGGCCTGGCAAGAATCTCCCCACATAATTATTCAGACCCAGAACCTGACAAAGCTCCTCCACATTTGTGGGACTCTGCATCTGTGTGATGGCTTCTACCTTGGTCGGGTCCGGTTTAATGCCCTCGGCACTGATGATGTGACCGAAGTACCGAGTTTCTGATTTGCTGAAATGACACTTTGCTTTGTTCAGCTTTAAGCCACTGTTCTTGATGGTCTTCAGAACTGCATTCAGGTGGTTGTCGTGTTCCTCCTTAGTCTGTCCATAAACGAGAATGTCATCCATGACTACGACAACACCTTCATGGTCCTTTAGCAGTGTGGATAACTGTCTTTGAAAAATTTCTGGAGCTGACGTGATTCCAAATGGCAGTCGTCTGAAGCAGAATCTACCGATAGGCGTTATAAATGTTGTCAGTTTTCTGCTCTTTGCATCCAGAGGGATCTGCCAAAATCCACATGAGGCATCTAAGGTTGAAAACACATACTCTTACTTGAGGCATCAAGTAAGAGTATGTGTGAAAACACACATACTCTTACTTGATCTCTGAAAACAGAGATCAAGTAAGAGTATGTGTGGATCTGAAACGCTTAAACAAAGCAGTAAAACGAGAGCGCTACATCTTACCAACTTTGGAAGACATCGCTCTTCCAAAGTTGGTAAGAGTTTTATTTTCCTATGTTTTACTCATGTAAAGCACTTTGCGCTGTCCTTGTACTGAAACGTGCTATACAAATAAAATTTCCTTGCCTTACCTTACCTTAAGAACCTACAGTGGGTGTACTTTCTTTTTACCAAGGCAGGCTGGAGCTTCCTGCAATAGACTGGCAACCTGTTCAGGGTATACCCTGCCTCTCGCCCATTGACGGCTGGCTATGGGGGCATTATTGTAGAAATATTATTTGCAAATGTGTGTGAAGAGTTGTGTGTTTGTATCTCCATTTGTGTGTGTGCAGTGGGATTTGAAAATGTGTAAATAAATCTGTAAATGTATGAGGAGATTTGTGTGTCTGTACGAGAATCTGCAAATATGTAAAACATTTTGTGTGTGTAATCTGGTTTGCAAATGTGTAAAAAATCCACAAATCTGTATTCAGATCTACAAATGTGTGCTAAGATTTGCAAATGTGTGCTAAGATCTGTGAATGTGTAGAACACAAACACTAATGTCTGAAGTATATTCACTTCAAGACCCAGAAATACAGACAAGTCAAGCAGTTTCTCCATTGGCTCTCTTTACACACATGATTTTTGCTACACTTCTGCTGTGAGGGATCCACAAATGCATAAAAGGATTTGTATGTGTAACCTCCGGATTTGCTGCCCTGAGCTCAGGCTCTCAGGCTGCCTCTTCTGGCTGCGGGAGTTCACGTGACTTTTATGGATCATACTGAAGCGTTTTGCTGTCAGTGGAGTGGCAAGGTAACTTGTTATAACGAGATAACTTTCTTGTTTTAACAACATAAGTTTCTCGTTTTAATGAGAGACTTATCTCACTAAAACAAGATAATTTTGTCCTTATAACAACGCAACATAACCCGCCATCAGCTCGTGGGATATGTGAGTGTCATGGGAGAAGAGGGAGAGACAGAGGGAGGCCCTTTATTTATTTTTAAGAAGTCATTTGTCGGAGGAATTTATTTCTGCACTGAGGAGTGACAAGGTAAGTCATGCATATAAAGCAAGTAGCCTACTTGAAATCTGATCGATTCGACAGTTATTATAAATAGTTAACAACCTTATACTGGATACACCTGCAGTGCAGTGGTACTGTCTGTGGCTCTGTTTACACGACGAAAACAGGTTTGCGTTGCGTTTGTACTGTCCATTTACACACTAAAAAGGTTTAATTGTTGCTTAAGGGGACTTTCAGCTATAGTTTCTTTAAGATCTGTCCAGGGACAACAGATGAAAAATAGCCTTTTGGCTAATTCTGGTGCATTTGCAGCAATGCTTATTACTGTACACTGTTCCTGCCAAATAAATAAATAAAAAAAAAAAAAAAAAATTTGCAGCCAAAACAGTACTCCGCTAGCCAATGTTTTCTTCTTCTGGGCAATTTAATATGGAGTTTCAAATATCACAGTACTACTAGTGGTGTGAGCACTACTACTCACACATTTACAGATTTATTTACACATTTTCAAATCCCACTGCACACACACAAATTGAGATACAGACACATAACTCTCCACACACATTTGCAAATAATATTGCTACAATAATGCACCCATAGATGGAGATAGGCACCAGCACCCCTCGCGACCCCACAAGGGATAGAGGTTAGAAAATGGATGGATGGAGGTTGAAGCTTTTGTTTCAGCTCTATGCTTCCACCTTGTGGTAACTTTGAGGGCTGCAATGTAAGATCGAGCTCATCAGTCAAACGTGTGACAGAATGTTGGAAACTACTTTCCGTAGTTGGAGTTGCTGAGGAAGAATTAGTGAAAAATAGAAAGCATCAGGTTCACCGATGTTCTGAAGCCCATCTACAGGCAAAACACTGGCCGTTATTATTCCGTCATAATCCGTAAATCACTAAACAGGCATCAGAATGGAAGTAGAATATAGTAGGAAGGTTCCAGATATTATCATTGTATATTGTATATGCTGCTTGTTGGGACTTTGATGCAATCAACTGGGTTCCCTTAAATAGGAAATTTTTGACCAATCTGTATAATTTGATTGAATTTGACTTTGTGACATGTTTGACATGACATGTTTCATGAATTGGCGCTATATAAATAAAATTGAATTGAATTGAATTAGAAATATACCCTACACGAGAAGATTATTTGACCATGTCTACTGTTTATTACAATAACGGCTATGAAGAACAAAACAGATATGGTTTAAGAACATGGGTACGGAATATATCATGCAGGCTAATATAAAATATTTAGTTTACAGGCAAACAGGAAGAAAGAAGGGACAACAGTGCAATTTGTTGGCACTTTGAGTCGGAAGTCTTCTTTATGTTAAACTACCTAAACAAAACTACTAAATCAGCATGGGCATATCCCTTCTACCGACCCCAACCATCTGGGTTTTATTTATTTGTTTATTTATTTATCTAAATAGTTATCAGGTTTTGTGATGGACTCCAAGTGCTAAAACATTCAAAATTGAATCAATATATGATATGAATTAACAATTTACCGTAAAACAATGACTTCCTGCTCCTTTACAATCGCTAAAACAATAAATTCGGAATGAAAAGTTTTGTAAAGAATGTAGTTATTACTCTAATAATAGCATAGCGCTTGTATGTGTTGCTCCGATGCCCCTCTGGAGATGACTGTGGTTATATCAGAGCTGCAACGTGTGCATATTAGAACAAGGACAATGCTTTGAATTAGTGGTGGTGTACTACGGTAACTGCAGAAGTGACGCTCAGCCCAGCGTTGCCAGATTTTGCGTGTTTCCAGTTTTCCGCCTAATTGGGCTTCTTTTGAACACGTTGGGTTGGAAAAAACAGCTTTGTCAGGTTTGTTAAAAGTTGGACTGCGTTTCACAACATGTGGCGGCTTTTTAGAAAAAAAAAAATAGCAAAACCCTATGAAAATAGGGTTTTGCTATTTTTTTTTTCTAAAAAGTGTGTGGCAGAAAAGTAAAAACATACATTTGAATAAAATGCCGTCTCGTTGCACTCCTTTTATTAGTTAAATGTGTAGAAATGTGTAGAATCTGTCGAACCTGACATCACCGATTAACAGCCATTGGGTAATCAGGAAATAGTATTGGTCAGTGTCCCTTGTAAACCTCCCAAATGGAGTTAAGAGTTCAACTGATCAAACTAAAAATGTTACATGGCTCCGCGTAACAGAGAAATGTTAGAATGAGCTATATTCCGTGTGTGTGAGAGAACGATTTTAGATTTACAACACGTTTGGACACTGTATTGATTTAAAAAAAAATGCGGTCGCTATGACAACGTGACTGGGAAAGGGATCTTGTGTGTAGGTTATATGGTTACACATCTTGTGGGAGTCTGTATGTGCGACGTTTTATCATTGATTTAGTGCAGTATCTTTATTATGTGTGTAATAATGCCACGCGTTTAACATGAGTTAACATGAGAGATTGATATTTGGGCTGGGATTTTTAGTCTGGCGAGTTTTACGTTTGGGCTGGAAACTGGTCAGATCTGGCAACCCTAGCTCAGAATTAGCGACACAATGGAGCAGCGTTTTAAATAACCCCGGCAGATGAAACAGCATCATTTAGTTTCTTTCAGAATTAAACGTTACATGGTGAAAAGGTCGTGGAGTTGCGGCTGCGGTTTGCTAGGTGGTGCTTATCTCTGGAGTCATAAACTGATTAGCGGTGGCTCAGTGCATCATTTGGTCGCTAGCTAACATCTTTACGTCCTTATCAGCAAGTCTGCGCCATGGAGTTCCCTTTTGACATTAATCAGTTGTTTTCTGAGAGGATTTCCGTTTTGGACCACAATCTTGTTGCAAGTCGCCAATCAAAAGAAAGGTAAGCGAAAACATAATCGTGCATTTAGGCAAGTCTCATTTTATCTGCTGCTCACCTCGCTTCAGTGAATTACTGCTGAATCACCTTTTAAAGAATCGGAACTGTAATCAGCTGAAGGTCACAGTCTTAAAAACTTAAAACATTAAACACTTAACTGCATTGGTGCACTTAAATATATATAAAAATATAACATAGTCATAATTAATAAACTTTGGGACCACCACCCAGGGGCGATTCCAGGATCTGACCTTTAGGGGTGCTCAGCCCCCAGTGTTGACTGTGATTCCTGGCATGAACAACAGGCTTTCCATTTTTAGTCCAGATGTAAGATTCTTAGAGTTGACTCATTTTTGAGCTAAAGCTCGTCAAACAAGCTACAAAATAGGCTCATCCAAAGGCAGTGACAAATAGATTGAAATGTTTTCACGCGATAAAACTTTGTGCATTTGTAAAACCTGCATGATGGCAATAGTTAGACTAGCTATATTGATAAAAGTGAGGAATAATTTCCCTAAAGACAAAAAACTAACTGAGCTTTCTTGAAATTTAATTTTCTCTGGCTTAACAGAGCAAAACATGGTAGCCCACAAAAACCTTTTGCTGCAAAGTGTTTGTCAACTGGCTGAAAAAAGGGCTGATACTACTACACTTACCTTATTGTCGTATTGCTTTGCTTACAAGAGAGACAAATTTAGCAGTTTAGATATATACCCAGTTGTGGAGAAGCATTTATATATATATATATATATATATATATATATATATATATATATATATATATATACACACAGTGTTGGGTAAATTACTTTAAAAATTTAATCCGTTACAGTTACAAGTTACTTTGTTTAAAATGTAGTGTAACTTTTTTGATTACTTTTTGATTACTTTAAGGTTTTAATGAGTATTGACCCATGTTCAACATTTAATTTTTGAGAACTGAATGTGAACCTTAAAAAAGCACTAAGCTGAAAGGGAACTGCAGACAGGCAATCACAGGATGTCCACAAGAAGAGATGCCAGCACCAGGCATGTAAGATTTTCTCAGACTCCTCTCATCGGGCCATACTCTTTTCTGCTCCTCCCCCAGGCTCTACCATTTACGCAGTTTGCAGACTAACACAAGCAGGTTCAGAAACCACTTCTTTCCTACAACGGTCACCTTATTGAACTCTTCCCAAAGACCAGTCTTTCCTTCCCCTCTATCCACAGTAAATGTGCAACTGCAGTAACATTTATCTTTGTTTAAATGAAAAATGAATATACGAACAAACTTAAATACACTAGGTGAGTTGTTTAGAATACAAGAAAATGTAAGTTTGTTGTGACATTTACTTATAAATCTAATGGAGAAGGCATCCGTTTAATGAAAAAGTTTCATGTGTGTGTGACGATTTTTAAGTTTAAAACAAGGAGGATGGATTTTTCGGCAACTCCTTGCCAAAAATTGCATCCCCTGCTATCTCAGAGGAATTGACACTTGTATGACTCTATTCCTGTATATCCATCAGTAGTTAAAGGACAAGAGTCAGCAAATGCAAATTCTGCCCTGTAAAACAATGACAGCACAATTGTTGCTGTATGATCTGAAGCCCCATTTGGAGCTTTTAAACAGGCTTTGAAAAACTTTGATAATTTGCTGCTGTAATATTATAGATTTTTTAGAATAAAAAGCTAGCAGATGTGCATAATCAAAAATAACAGAAATACAATTATAGAGCATTCAGTATTGTAAGAAAGCCCACACTGTTTCTGGATAAATACATTATTGTATGAGTTAAGTTCTGTTCCGTTTTCTGCCTTTTTCATTGTAAAACTGAAATGTCCCATGCTCCTGAATGCACCATAGCTTTCCGACGCTCACGAACGCAACACTGTGAACGCTGAGCTGTGTAGACGCGCGTTTGATTTTCCGCCTAAGACAAAGTTTTGCAGTTCCACAACACACGTCGGCTCTCACGGTTTATTGTTGTGTGTGAATAACAAGAGACTGCATGATTGCAAAGCGCCTTGTTGCATCTTTCTCTTCCTTAAAATGAAGCCAAACTTTGGATTGCTTTACCCGATGGGGCGCCTTTTTTTTCTTTTCTAGACTTAAATTTCCATTGCTTGAAGGCTGTCATTTTTGATGCGCTGCTTGAGCTGAAATAAAACCGTGAAACGTCCGCTCGCTTGCTGTTCTTTCAGAAGGCTCCACCAGCACAGGATGGATCATCAGAGTGATAGAGACAAGGAGCCGTAGCGGGAAACGGCGATACAGGGCGCCAAGCAATAAAAATATCATTACATATTTCGCAAAGGTTTTTCTTTATATTTTTAAAAAAATGTAACTAAATTTGTAATTCTTAATATTTTCGGAAGTAACTGTAACTGAATTACATATTTAGGCCCGAGCAGCGAAGCGCTGCGAAGGCCTATTGTTTCTGTGTTGTTTCTTATTAGGCCCGAGCAGCTAAGCGCTGCGAAGGCCTATTGTATCTGTAGTGTTAATTATTATTATTATTATTATTCTGCCCCCCTAAAGAGGGGCCTTTTTGGGGGCTTTCTCATTTTCAAAAACTCACCAAACTTGGCAGATGCATGGTGACTGTTTAAAAATTTTGTATTTTAAGGTCGTCACAAAAATCTAAAGAAAAATGCCTCAACGGCGCCACCTAGAAATTTTCAAAGGACCCTTTGCTATTCACTTACTTCGTCGTAGAGACATGAAATTTGGTACAGTTGTAGAGCTCAACAAGACGCTCAGAATTTACAATTAATGTCATAGTGCAAATATCACAGGAAGTTGGCCATTTTAGACTTAAAGTCTGATTTTGACCCAATTTTTGACGTTTATAGCATTGCTATTTGATGGATCTCCTCCTAGAGATTTTGAGCGATCGGCTTGAAACTCGGGCAGTCTGATCATAAGGCATGGCCAATCAAAAGTTATCAAAACGGTGAGTTTTTGAGCATGCTGAAGGGGCGTTGGCAGGGGTCAAAGTTCACCTATTCGCCACAAAAAATAAAAGTGTTATATCTCCTACACAGAAACACACAGAGGCACCAAACTTTCTGTGATTAATCATCATCAGGTCTCCTATAATATCCAATGGTCAAATGATGACATCACTTAGGCCACACCCCCTGACAACAGGAAGTGTCATGTTTTGCTGTAAACGGTCGCTATGTTACCCCTCTGAGCTAATCAACATGAAACTGTGTCCAGAGACAGAAAACATGTTGTTGTGTTGTGGATTCCAGCCCCAAGTCGATTCGATGGAGCAGGAGAGCGTGGCGGCGTGGTGAAGTCACCTCAAACGCCGCTGCCATACGTTTGGCTCTGAATTCCACATTTTTGGGCCGAGCTGCATAAAACTCACTTGGATGCATCCTTATCCACCCCCCAACAGGAATCCATAACAAATTTTGGTGGGCGTGACCTAATGCCTCAACGGCGCCACTTAGCAATTTTCAAAGGACCCTTTGCTATTCACTTACTTCATCGTAGAGACATGAGATTTGGTACAGTGGTAGAGCTCACCAAGACGCTCAGAATTTACAATTAATGTCATAGTGTAAATATCACAGGAAGTCGGCCATTTTAGATTGAATGTCTGATTTTGACCACATTTTTGACGTTTATAGCATTGGTATTTGATGGATCTCCTCCTAGAGATTTTTAGCGAGCGGCTTGAAACTCGGGCAGTCTGATCATAAGGCATGGCCAATTAAAAGTTATCAAAACGGTGAGTTTTTGAGCTTGTTGAAGGGGCATTAGCAAGGGTTAAAGTTCACCTACTCGCCACAAAAAATAAAACTGTTATATCTCCTACACAGAAACACACAGAGGCATCAAACTTTCAGTGATTGATCACCATCAGGTCTCCTATAATATCCAATGGTCAAATGATGACATTGCTTAGGCCACGCCCCCTGACAACAGGAAGTGTCATGTTTTGTTGTAAGCGGTCGCTATGTTACCCCTCTGAGCTAATCAACATGAAACTGTGTCCACAGACAGAACACATGTTGGTATGTTGTGGATTTCAGGCTCAACTGGATTGGATGGAGCAGGGGGGCGTGGCGGCGTGGCATATTCACCTCAAACGCTGCTGTCATACGTTTGGCTCTGAATTCCACAGTTTTGGGCCGAGCTGCTTAAAACTCATTTGGATGCATCCTTATCCACCCCCCAACAGGAATCCTTAACAAACTTTAGTGAGCAGGACTTAGTTTCTCTATAGCGCCACCAAGCAAATTTCAAAGGACCCTTTGGTATTCACTTACTTCATCGTAGAGTAATGAAATTTTGTACAGTTGTAGATCTCAGCAAGACGCTCAGAATTTACAATTAATGTCATACTGCAAGTATCACAGGAAGTAAGCCATTTTAGATTGAAATCTGAATTTTGATACCAAGTTGACATGTAAAGCATATGTATTTGATCATACTTGTCCAGCAGGGGGCAGCAAGAGACCACAAATAAACCCCAAAGGAATTTCTCTTGGTAAGTAAGTGATCTTAACTCTTTGGTTTCCTTATATTTATATATTTAAGTTGAACAGATATACAAATCCTGCTTGAAAACTGACAAACTCTTGTTCAATACATTTCAGTTTTTATTTATATAACGCCAAATCATGAAACATGTCATCAGGGGTGGATTGGGACAAAAAATTGGCCCTGGCATTTTGGATTAGACTGGCCCACCACATTTTTTTTGTGTACTGAATGTGTATACCAACTGTGCAATACCAACTGTGCAATACCTTGAAGTCAGGATAATGGAAATTAGTGAGAGTGGACACTTAAAATACTTCCAAAATCTTAATTTATTAACACTGTAAAATGTAAACTCCACCACAGCACAGCAACTATTCTTAGATCAGAGAGAGAGAGAGAGAAAGAGAGGTGTCACGGTCAATCACACATATTATCACGTTACATCATTATAAGAAGTTATTGTAAGTTGCTCATCAGATCTATTCAGTCTTCCAGATACTGTAGGGTAACATTGGACTAATGTGCACTCACTGTGTAAAAAAGGATGCCAATGACAAAATGAACCTGAGAAATGGCTCACTTGTCATCATGGAAAGAAAGAAAATATATAATAACATAATATAAATTTTGATTTACTCAGTCATTTGTAATAAGTATTTTATTTATCTAATTTCCTAATTTTTGATCATATTTTCTTTAAAATCGCAGACTTTTCGCTATTTTTCATGTAAATCCTTGGTGGCGCTTGATAGCGAAGCCGGTGAGGCCGCAGCGAGCTTGGCCTACCCTGGGATTGCGCAATCCCATGGTAACTGCGCTGACTTCCATTCTGTGAATGCATCTTCCTGTCTCTAGATCATAAATTCAATTGTTCAAACAGTTATGAACTGATTTTCCACAATTTAATATATGTGGATTACGAATTGTGTTTTGGTCATCAAACTGTGTGCAGATAACATGTTTTCGTGGTGCTGGCCGATCATAAACAGCAAAGAAGTGGTTGTAGGTGAGGCCAGCAGTTCCTTGGCCACTAGGCAGGGGGCGCTCAAGGGGCACCGCTCGTGATCCCCAAATAGTAGAGTCAAAACAAGTTATTGATGTTTTATTAGCGAGTTTTGCTAAACAAGTAAAGCACTAAAAAGACTAAACATACAGCTGGAACAGGACTGATCAGGGAAGGCTTTCCTCCCTGGCAGTGAGCTCCATTGAGACTGAGAGACTTTTAAAACTGAAGAAGATAAAGAGAACTTTTACCGGAAAATGATGATATTTTTGTTCAGAAAGAGCGCCACAGGGACTTTAATTATAAGTAGAGGTAAGACAGCGATACTTATTCATGTTTTGTTTTTGTGATAAAATCTGCGTAATGTGGGTTATAGTTTTAGAATGTGTTACAAATGCAGAAATCCATCATAACTCATAAACTGTTACCAATCAAATGACAATTTTTTTCATCAAAGAACCAATATTTTTCCATGTATCTTGGTGAATTTATTTGGCTCAATCAGTCTCCTTCAGCACTTTGCAACGAGTCTACTCTGTAGAGTGTATATATTTGTAAATCTGACTCTGATGACGTCAGTGCCTCACCAGCTATGAACTCTACCGCACGTCACTGACTACAACCACCACCATATTTTACATCAGACACCGGAGCAGATGAAGGCCTGCTGTAGGGAACATGTCAGTCAGTTTGACACATTTCGCAGCGTCCGTTTGAAGAACTCGTTTATTTTTTTCGTGCAGTTTCTCTGCGCCTCCCTTGCGTTTCTTATCCATTACTACTGTGAACACCGCTGCACAAAGTTCCACATGGAGCGTGAAGGTGTTTTTCTGCTTTATGATTGGCCTAGCCCTTTAGACTGTCAGGGATGATAACCAATGGGCTGCAGTAGCCTGTGGTAAGGGCCGGATGATCGGAACAGACTCTTGCGCTGCTGATATTTTTCTTCATGCATTATGCAAATATAACGAGGCAGATATATAAAATAATAATAATAATAATACATATTATTAATATACATGTCGGGTCTGCCGGCCCAAACAGCACGTCGGCCCACCGGGAAAATGCCCGGTACGCCCGATTACCAGTCCATGCCTGCATGTCATCTAAAGGCAGTTTACAATGTCAAAATCAATCAGATTATACATATTAAGTCAGATTATCCAGATTGGTAAAAGAAATTCCTATATAAGTGAACCAGTTAATTGCATCAAAGTCGTAACAAGCAGCATTCACTCCTGAAGAAGCGTAGAGCCACAGGGAGAGTCGTTTGCATTGTACATGGCTTTGCAGCAATCCCTCATACTGATCAAGCATGAAGTGACAGCAGAAGGAAAAACTCCCCATTAAAAGGAAGGAAAAACCTCCAGCAGAACCGGGCTCAGTATGAACGGTAATCTGCCTTGACTGACTGGGGGTTACAAAAGAGAGAGAAGAGACACAACATGACAGACAAAAAAGCACAGAAGCACACATTGATCCAGTAATGTGTTTTACATTAGATGGTAATAGCAGGTGATCTGTCTTCCCTGGATGATGTCACAGCTAACAGAACGCCAGACCAGGTGTACCTACTATGAAGAAAAAATAGAAAAAACAAAAAGTTAAAAGCTGAAATGACAACAGTCATGCAAAAACGAAGAACAGTAGACCCTGATGTCCTCCAGCAGCCTAAGCCTATAGCAGCATAACTATAAAGGTAGCTCAGCGTAACATGAGCCACTCTAACTATAAGCTTTGTCAAAAAGGAAAGTCTCAAGAGCCAGCTTCTAGTGGAGGAGTTCAAGTATCTTGGGGTCTTGTTCACGAATGAGGGGAAGATGGAGCGGGAGATCGACAGGCGGATTGGTGCAGCGTCTGCTGTGAAGCGGGCGCTGTACCGGTCCGTTGTGGTGAAGAGAGAGCTGAGCCAAAAGGCGAAGCTCTCGATTTACCAGTCGATCTACGTTCCTACCCTCATCTATGGTCACGAGCTTTGGGTCGTGACCGAAAGAACGAGATCCCGGACACAAGCGGCCAAAATGAGTTTTCTCCATAGTGTGTGTGAGCTCTCCCTTAGAGATAAGGTGAGGAGCTCCGTCATCCGGGGAGGACTCAGAGTAGCCACTGCTTCTTCACGTCGAGAGGAGCCAGTTGAGGTGGCTCGGGCATCTGGTTAGGATGCCTCCTGGACGCCTCCCTGGTGAGGTGTTCTGGGCACGTCCCACCGGGAGGAGGCCCAGGGGAAGACCTGGGACACGCTGGAGAGACTATGTTTTCTCTGCTGGCCTGGGAACACCTTGGGATTCCCCTGGAGGAGGTGGCCCAAGTGGCTGGGGAGAGGGACGTCTGGGCCTCCTTTATAAAGCTGCTACCCCCGCGATTTTGCTAAAGTGTTCCTTTAGCAATAGTCCAATTGCTAAAGTGTTACTTTTACATTACTTTTGGGTGTGTATCACCAATTTAGATGTTAAACTTTCATAAAAGATGTCTTAATGCAAGAAACAAAACCCTTAAAGACATGAAATAGCAAGTAACTTTAAAAAACTAAAATGGTTTTGTTAACTTCTCACATTAAGCTGGATTAACAGCTAGTAAGATACCTTTGATTAAATTGGTATACTAATGTTTAAACCAGGGGTGTCAAAGGTACGGCCCGCCGAACGATTTAGTCCGGTCCGGTGGCCAAATGCATTATCATTATTCAACGGCTGTGTCTCCTCGCTGCATCGAGCGATCTGGACCAGATTTTTTGTGAGTCGTGGGGGAGCGCTGCCGAACACGTTCGTGTGAATCGCCCAGTGGACGGGCGGGCAAAATGCGTGACAGCATCTGCGGTGGCGGGCGGCCGGCGGTGCGCAAATCCCAGCGGTGGCCAATAGGCCAGAGCGGCGCTTTGCTGCGAGGGCCGATCATCACCGCTTGCGGTTTTATTATTATTATTTTTATTCTGCCCCCCTAAAGAGGGGCCTTTTTGGGGGATTTATCATATTCAAAAACTCACCAAACTTGGCGGACGCATGAAGACTGTTTAAAAATTTTGTATTTTAAGGTCCTCATAAAAATCTAAAGAAAAATGCCTCAACGGCGCCACCTAGCAATTTTCAAAGGACCCTTTGCTATTCACTTACTTCATCATAGAGACATGAGATTTGGTACAGTGTTAGAGCTCACCAAGACGCTCAGAATTTACAATTAATGTCATGGTGCAAATATCACAGGAAGTCGGCCATTTTAGATTGAAGGTCTGATTTTGACCCGATTTTTGACGTTTACAGCATTGGTATTTGATCGAACTCCTCCTAGAGATTTTGAGCGAGCGGCTTGAAACTCGGTCAGTCTGATCATAAGGCATGGCCAATTAAAAGTTATCAAAACGGTGAGTTTTTGAGCATGTTGAAGGGGTGTTAGCAGGGGTCAAAGTTCACCTACTCGCCACAAAAAATAAAACTGTTATATCTCCTACACAGAAACACATAGAGGCACCAAACTTTCTGTGATTGATCATCATTGGGATTTCTTTAATATCCAATGGTCAAATTATGACATCACTTAGGCCACGCCCCCTGACAACAGGAAGTGTCATGTTTTGCTGTAAACGGTCGCTATGTTACCCCTCTGAGCTAATCAACATGAAACTGTGTCCAGAGACGGAAGACATGTTGATGTATTGTGGATTCCAGCCCCAAGTGGATTCGATGGAGCAGGAGAGCGTGGTGGCGTGGTGAAGTCACCTCAAACGCCGCTGCCATACGTTTGGCTCTGAATTCCACATTTTTGGGCCGAGCTGCTTAAAACTCACTTGGATGCATCCTTATCCACCCCCCAACAGGAATCCATAACAAACTTTGGTGGGCGTGACCTAATGCCTCAACGGCGCCACCTAGCAATTTTCAAAGGACCCTTTGCTATTCACTTACTTCATCGTAGAGACATGAGATTTGGTACAGTGGTAGAGCTCACCAAGACGCTCAGAATTTACAATTAATGTCATAGTGTAAATATCACAGGAAGTCGGCCATTTTAGATTGAAGGTCTGATTTTGACCCCATTTTTGACGTTTACAGCATTGGTATTTGATGGAACTCCTCCTAGAGATTTTGAGCGAGCGGCTTGAAACTCGGGCAGTCTGATCATAAGGCATGGCCAATTAAAGGTTATCAAAACAGTGAGTTTTTGAGCATGCTGAAGGGGCGTGAGCGGGGGTCAAAGTTCACCTACTCGCCATGAAACACAAAACTGTTATATTTCATATACAAAAACTCACAGAGCCACCAAACTTTCAGTAGTTGATCACCACTAGGTCTCCTACAATATCCAATGGTCAAATGATGACATTGCTTAGGCCACGCCCCCTGACAACAGGGAGTGTCATGTTTTATTGTTAACAGTCGCTATGTTACCCCTCTGAGCTAATCAACATGAAACTGTGTCCACAGACAGAAGACATGTTGCTGTGTTGTGGATTCGAGGCCCAACTGGATTCCATGTAGCAGTGCGGCGTGGTGGCGTGGCGAAGTCACCTGAAAGGCCGCTGCCATATGTCCAGACTTCCATAGGATATTGACAAATTTAATAAAAATTAACTTAAAATTACCTTAAAAGGACAACATTTTTAAAAGTCAAAAGGCTTATTTAATGCTTTGAGAACATCTCTTCTATTCGGCTACAAAATCAACCAAAACAGGATGATCTTTTAAGCTATAAGACCATTTTTAAGATGTCAATACATAGATTTTAAGCTGGTGGGTCGCCACTGCCTCCGGTGGCCTAATGCATCGCTGCATCAACTGATCTCCACCAGTTTAATCTCGTCATGGCAAAATTATTTTTTCTCTTCATGTGTGGCCCTAATACTCCATCGTAAGAACACCGCTGTCGTTACCGCGGGTCCTGGGAAAAAAAAAAAAAACACTGCTCCTGGGGGGAGCGCATAGATGTGTAATACTTCTCATTGCAATTCAGACAGTGCAGTTCATTTTAAAGAGGCAGTTTTGGCGCATATTACGATAGAAATGGGCTGCGGGGAGCCTAAGTGTGTTGTCGTGGGCGTGTTTACCCGCTGTAGGTAACCGCTGTGAAACAATCAGAAAGATTTCCCTGATTAATAACATCTTTATGGAGCGCTAGACTTATTGTTACTATGTGCTGCTTTACCAGTTCTCTCTCTCTCGCTCGCTCGTCATCGGACAAAAATCAAACTGCTTCGTGTTTGTATTTGAAATTGTGCGTCAGACTCAGATTTAGAAGTGTTGTTACGACGTTTGAGCTGTAACTGCAACCGTTATATATATCTTGTAACTTTGACAGACAACACCAACTGTCCCCACAATCCAGTGCACACAATACCACAACAGACCTCATCACGCTCTACAGTACATCAAGAAAACTAAATCAACTAAAACAAGTTCACGAGTGCACTTGAAATGAAGTTAATCCATATTTGTGTGTCAGGGTGTCTAAGCACTCTCCAGAATTTGACATCTCAGCAGAACCTGTAATAATTATAGAAAGTAACGTTATAGTTGTTCTGCCTTTTGTTAAGACAGCAAGGAATTCATGTCGTGAATACATTACATAAATAAGATATTAATTAATTCTTAGTCAGAGGAAATCCATGGTAAAAACAGTTAGAAACGTTTTGGGTTCATATTTAATCAGAGTGAGACATCACAACTTTGTTAGATCTCTATGTGAATTACGTGAGATAGTGAGTGCTCTCACCTTAAAAAAAGATCTTTGACGTATTTTGCTCCGGTTAAAAGCTGCTTTTCAGCTATGAAGCTAGGGAAACTGCTAATGTTGAAGTTGAATTTGTTCTACACGCTTCTGCCTTGGAAAAATATTTGTCTTTTTACAAAAACAATGTTTAAAACCAGATTTGGTAACAAAGGTTATTCAGACAACGCAAGAAAAGGAAGCTTTGTGTGGGGAACTTTTCTCCTAGCTGTCTAGCTGCATATGGCCCCAGGACAGCACAATAGTTTTCTTGAAGTATAATTTTGGAGAAGTAGAAACAAGTATTCATTTCAAAAGGTAGGTAAAAAAGGAAAAAAGTTTTTACAAAATCTTAAAATGTTGGATAGTCGTTATTTCAATCTTGCTGTGAAAATAGGTGAAATATTATCATTTTTAATGCTTAGATATAAAATTGCAAGGCGATTACTAAAATTGCCTTTTGTTGAAAATGTTTTTTGGCATGCCATACTTTATATTTATAGGTAGCCTAGATGTGCATAATAAAAGAGTGGAACTAAAAGCTGGTCTAAAATTTTTATGGAGCTTTAACTTGCTAAGAGTAATAACGTTAGATGATTATATCTTTAAAATGAGATAACTGTCTCATAAAATGTGATAGTTTACTTGGTCTAAAGAGATGATTCAATTCAATGTTATTTATATAGCGCCAATTCATGAAATATGTCATCTCAAGGCACTTTACAAAGTCAAAATCAATCAGATTATACAGATTGGGTCAGATTATACACATTGGTCAAAAAAATTCCTGTATAAGGGAACCAGTTCATTGCATCAAAGTCTTGACAAGTAGCATTCTCTCTTGAAGAAGCGTAGAACCACAGGGAGAGTCGTCTGCTGTGTCCATGGCTTTGCAGCAATCCCTCATACTGAGCAAGCATGAAGCAACAGCGGGGAAAAAAACTCCCCATTAACGGGAAGGTAAAACCTCCAGCAGAACCGGGCTCAGTATGAACGGTCATCTGCCTCGACAGACTGGGGGTTACAGAAGACAGAGCAGAGACACAACAAGACAGACAAAAAAGCACAGAAATTCTACATTAGATGGTAGTAGCGGGTGATCTGTCTTCCCTGGATAATGCCACAGCTAACAGAACACCAGACCAGGTGTACCTACAATGAAGAAAAAAGAAAAATCAAAAAGTTAAAAGCTGAAATGACAACAGTCATTCAAAATTGAAGAACAATAGACCCTGATGTCCTGCAGTAGCCTAAACGTATAGCAGCATAACTATAGAGGTAGCTCAGGGTAACATGAGCCACTCTAACTATAAGCTTTTTAAAAAAGGAAAGTCCAAAGAGCCAGCTTCTAGTGGAGAAGTTCAAGTATCTTGGGGTCTTGTTCACGAATGAGGGGAAGATGGAGCGGGAGATCGACAGGCGGATTGGTGCGGCGTCTGCTGTGAAGCGGGCGCTGTACCGATCCGTTGTGGTGAAGAGAGAGCTGAGCCAAAAGGCCAAGCTCTCGATTTACCAGTCGATCTACGTTCCTACCCTCATCTATGGTCACGAGCTTTGGGTCGTGACCGAAAGAACGAGATCCTGGATACAAGCGGCCGAAATGAGTTTTCTCCATAGTGTGTGTGAGCTCTCCCTTAGAGATAAGGTGAGGAGCTCAGTCATCCGGGGAGGACTCAGAGTAGAGCCACTGCTCCTCCACGTCGAGAAGAGCCAGTTGAGGTGGCTTGTGCATCTGGTTAGGATGCCTCCTGGACGCCTCCCTGGTGAGGTGTTCTGGGCACGTCCCACCGGGAGGAGGCCCAGGGGAAGACCTGGGACACGCTGGAGAGACTATGTTTTCTCTGCTGGCCTGGGAACACCTTGGGGGGAGGTGGCCCAAGTGGCTGGGGAGAGGGACGTCTGGGCCTCCTTTATAAAGCTGCTACCCCCGCGATTTTGCTAAAGTGTTCCTTTAGCAATAGTCCAATTGCTAAAGTGTTACTTTTACATTACTTTTGGGTGTGTATCACCAATTTAGATGTTAAACTTTCATAAAAGCTGTCTTAATGCAAGAAACAAAACCCTTAAAGACATGAAATAGCAAGTAACTTTAAAAAACTAAAATGGTTTTGTTAACTTTTCACATTAAGCTGGATTAACAGCTAGTAAGATACCTTTGATTAAATTGGTATACTAATGTTTAAACCAGGGGTGTCAAAGGTACGGCCCGCCGAACGATTTAGTCCGGTCCGGTGGCCAAATGCATTATCATTATTCAACGGCTGTATCTCCTCGCTGCATCGAGCGATCTGGACCAGATTTTTTGTGAGTCGTGGGGGAGCGCTGCCGAACACGTTCGTGTGAATCGCCCAGTGGACGGGCGGGCAAAATGCGTGACAGCATCTGCGGTGGCGGGCGGCCGGCGGTGCGCAAATCCCAGCGGTGGCCAATAGGCCAGAGCGGCGCTTTGCTGCGAGGGCCGATCATCACCGCTTGCGGTTTTAATTTCTCATTGTAACTGTAACGAATTACAGTTACTCTTTTTTTGTAATTAAATTACGTAACGTCGTTACATGTAATCCGTTACTCCCCAACACTGTATATACATACCCAGCCATCACTGTGTCTCAAGACGTCTCAAGATGTCTTAATAAGAAGAATTAAGACGTCTCAAGACATTTGTGCACATCAAGACGTCTTAGGACATCTTAAGACAAAAATCTGAAGACATGCACCCATGTCTTAAGACATGTAATTGGAGGAAATCAGATGCTCTCAGACAGTATTTTGTGTCTTGAAGACATTGAGTGTCTTTAGATGTCTTAAGACATCTTTTTTTGTCTTAAGACATTCAAATCTTAAGATGGCTTAAGACACCCTTTGCAGCCTTTCTCAAAAGCATGGCCAAGCTATCTTGTTTTAACAAGAGTTTTATGATTATAAAATTTGGGGACAAAAAGGGAAAATATGGGCATCAAGGGTTGTGTTGCCTTTCAGGCATGAATCTTAATGGACCTTTGTTTTGAAGGAGCTCTTATTTTGAAGGGCAGTTTTTACTAACATTCCGAATCTCAGGTTTGTTTTCAGTTAGTAAGACAGTTAGTACGGCAGTTGGAGGTTAGCAGAGTTCACATTTTTACTACATTTCTGTGTTCAACTACCTGAATTTATCACTGTAAACGTCACAGAGGCAACGTCGTAAATTGATAATTTCATAATTACATTTATAAGTTTATATGTACTACGCATTGGGGAGCAAATTGATATGCTGGCCTGGGCCACCCTATGATTGGTGACTGCAGCCGCTATGAGCGATACCACCAGAGGACCAAGGACTTGGGTAAATAAACTTTAATCAGTGAAGGCTGATTTTTCCAACATCAGCCTTCACTGAAACCCTCCTGTTCCTCCACCACAAATGCTTCTGGGTAAACCTAGGAATCGGGACAAAGTCTGCTGCCACCAATGGACAGTACTGTCAATTAGTTGAAAAAAATTCTTTCACAATCCAAGGAACAAATTGCATCTTAGAAACGCATATCCTTACCAAACACACACACACACACACACACACACACACACACACACACACACACACACACACACACACACACACACACACACACTCACACGTAACTTGATGTCAATTTTGTAAACCTAATCCTCTTAACATGTTCATACTATGTGCAATAATTGCAATACATTGAACTGTATTTTCCTATGTTTTATTAAATACTCAGTGTGTCATATAGGGTTTGTCATTCTTTTCTATAAACAAAAAATATACAAATTATTACCAAGGAATAGTGGATAGTGATATTTTACTAAATTTTATTTCTAAGACATCTTCAGATATCTCTGAAGATATACTGAGCCCGGTTCTGCCGGAGGTTTTCCTTCCCGTTAATGGGGAGTTTTTCTTCCCACTGTCGCTTCATGCTTGCTCAGTATGAGGGATTGCAGCAAAGCCATGTACAATGCAGACGACTCTCCCTGTGCCTCTACGCTTCTCCAGGAGTGAATGCTGCTTATCGGGACTTTGATGCAATCAACTGGTTTCCTTATATAGGAACATTTTTGACCAATCTCTATAATCTGACCCAATCTGTATAATATGATTGAACTTAACTTTGTAAAGTGCCTTGAGATGACATGTTTCATGAATTGGTGCTATATAAATAAAATTGAATTGAATTGAATTGAATCTCAAGACATCTTCATATTTCCAAGACATCTTGAGACATCTCAAGTCATCTCAAGACATTTTAAGACCATGTCTATAGACACGTCTTATAGACACGTCTTGACTTACCAAGACATCTTAAGACATCTCAAGACATCTCAAAAATGTGTCTTGAGACACATCTTAAGGCGTCTTGAGATGCGGTGATGGCTGGGTATGTATGCCATTAGATATACAGTCTCATATAAGACATAAGCCTGCCATATATTATGGCGGTCTCATGACCAGTCCATGTCTTCTGTCAAGCAAATTTCTAATAAGTTAATCAATCCCTACACATTTCCTTTATGAATTTGCATATTGAACTTTGTCTTTTTTAAAACTCAGATTAAGAGAAATAGTTTCCTTATTAGGAAAAAAAACATACAGTTAGGATTTAACTTTTCCGACAGGCATTCTGAATCCACGACTGCATCTACTGAGCTCATGTTTAGAAACAATTGATTAGAACAGCTGAAGCGCTTTGGACACAGATGTTACATGTGCAGAAAAGAATATAGCTGCAGATGTAAAATGTTCGAATAGAAATAGATCCAAATAGCTGCGCTCTGCTTTTTTTTAGCAACTAAAAATTTCTGTGGTCTTATCTGATTGTGAAACAAAGAATGCAAGGGCATAGGTTTTATTAGAACTTTGGTAGGGACACCTACAAACAAACCTTCCCTGGTCTGACGTCATTGGTCCTACGCAATATGCATGCTCCTATTTTTTGATGCTTGACTTGAGCGTCAGTGCGCGTTTCGTCTGCTTAAATAGAAAAGAGGTATTTCTTGCTACATTTATACAAATTTTATAACCACGACACACACTAGATGCTGTTTGTTAATGTTTGAAGCATCACAGGATTTGATGACTGTCGAATTGGGACTTTTTTCCATTTGAACTAACAGCAACAGAGACAAATGGTAAATATGTGCCTATTAAACCAAATATAGTCACAATACGTCTGTTGTCTATCCTGTATTTTCTTTTGAAGATATAGAAATGCGCAGAGATAAATCCCACCCTTATTTTTTTTTATCTAAGATACTCATAAGATACTGCATCATAAAACACAGCAAAATTATACATTCAAGGGACTGCAAATAAATTTCAGGTATTTAATCTGCACTGGAAGTAGAAGTGTCACTGACACTGACAGCATTTCAAATATTAAATTCAAATAAAAAATGTACAACTGGACTGTAGTTACTCTCTTTAGCCAATTTCATGTAATTTATCTTAACATTCCAACACATTTCTTACATCATATATCTGAAGTGTAGATAACAGCTTCTCCTTACCTACATCCTCTCAGACAACTAATTATTTCCCTAACAATAGTGAGTTGTCAATGTTTAAATGTGCAGTAAGTTAAATCTTAATACATAAGGAGCATGAAGGACCCAATACTGTACTTTGAGTAAGATGGGTGACACCAAGACTGAATTGTTACATGAGTGGTTGTCCATTTCATAATTGAAATGAGAACATATTAATATACTATTGGTATATACTAGTACGACTATTAAAGAACAGCAGATTAAACTTTGGAGTTTGTAAAGGCCTATATTAAATTAATTTTGCGACAACATCAACAAGTTAAGTAATTGCTTACTTTTTGGTGTACCAAATTACCCTCGTAATGATGAAATATGTTGTGGGCTAAGCCCCTGATGATGAGAATGTCTCGCTCCGGCCCTGTTTTGTACTAATTTACTAATGGACAGTGTGGAAATCTATGTACAATAAAACCCATGTAAATGATGTTCCTCTGGTTGTATTTGTCTTTATCCTAATTCTAAAAGTAGAAATAATCAAATAAATAGCACTATTATTTTGTGGAATCCTAATCATGCTATTATAACTAAGCAAAAGTCTAAACAAAAAATAGTTGTTTAGGCGGCACCTAGTGTTCTTATACTGTATATTATGTAAAAGAAATTACACCTGCTATTTATACCTGAACTGCCTCGAAGGGTCGACAAAAAATGAAAGCAACAATAGCAACGAAATATTGGTAAAAGGGAACCCCTCACCTTTTCTTTTTCAGGCGGCTGTGGCTAAGAATCTGAATTTTTAATAGCCTTCAGTCTTTGTTTTTCCATCTTTCCTGCAGTCTTCAGAACTCCTGCCTGACACGGAATATTTAGTTTTATAAAACAGATTAGGTTTTTGTTGATAAAATGTATTATACTTCAGAATTAAATGCTATTTTGAGATGCTAACGTTAGTTACTTACATTTGTCCAGTTCAACAAATCAAAACTCTCTCTCCTGCTTCTGTTCAGAACTGCGCTCAGCAGCTTTCACCTATTTTAGTGCAGATAATATTTAGTTTCTTAACTGGGACTAGTTTCGTAGCCTGATATTAATTGTGGTAACGGCAGTATCCCAGTATGAATCAAAACTTAAATCTCGCGCTCCAAGCACACACGAACATGCACGCACACACACGCAATAGAAAACAGCCAATCAGGAAGAGGAAAGGCGGAATTTAAGGCAGCAAAACCAATGAGAGTGGAGTTAAACAGCACACAGCACAGTCACGTGTGCTGCAGATTTAAAGGGACAGGAAACAAAAAGCAGGCAGTGGAGCTGCGCACAGCAGCGTTGAAATGACACCGTGGGAACGCCGAGCGCTTCAAACGGAGGCGCTCCGGGCGAACCTGTGCATGTACGCACATCTGGCAGAGCCGAACCGACACGCAGGAATACTCTAAATCAGTAATTTTTTAGGGGTGCTGAGCTAAGATTTAGGGGTGCTTGAGCACCCCTAAAAATGGCCTAAATATGCCACTGCCACCACCCCATCCTGACATCCATTGGTGTTGTCACAGTCCCCCATGCTAAATCGAACCGGCATCCCTACGGTGTCCAATTCAGTTCAATTCAATTTTATTTATATAGCGCCAATTCATGATACATGTCATCTCGAGGCACTTTACAAAGTCAAATTCATTCAAATGATACAGATTGGTCAAAAAGTTTCCTATATACGGAAACCCAGTAGATTGCATCAAGTCTTGACAAGCAGCATTCACTTCTCATGAAAGAGCAAAGAGCCTCAGTGGACAATCGTCTGCATTGTCAATGGCTTTGCAGCAATTCCTCATACTGTGCAAGCATGACGCGACAGTGAAGAGGAAAACTCTCCTTTAACGGAAAGGAAAAACCTCCAGCAGAACCAGTCTCAGTGTGAACGGTCATCTGCCTCGACCAACTGGGGGTTAGAGAAGACAGAGTAGAGACACAAAAAAAGGGTCAAAAGAAGCACACATTGATCCAGGAATCCTTTCTACGTTATATGATAATATCGTATGATTTGTCCTCCCTGGATGATGTTACAGCTAACAGAACGCTAGACCAGGTATACCTACTATGAAGAAAAAAAAATGACAGAGAAAAAAAGGTAAAAGATGAAATGACAACCAACGATGCAAATCGGAGAACAGTAGGAGAACTCAGCAAAGTGAGAAAAATAGACCCTGATGTCCTCCATAGGCCTAAGCCTATGTAGCATAACTACAGAGGTAGCTCAGGGTAACATAAGCCACTCTAACTAGAAGCTTTGTCAAAAAGGAGAGTTTTCAGCCTAGTCTTAAAAGCAGACAGGGTGTCTGCCTCACGGTTCCACAGGAGAGGAGCCTGATAACTAAAGGATCTGCCTCCCATTCTACTTTTAGAGACTCTAGGAACCACCAGTAGACCTACAGTCTGAGAGCGAAGTGCTCTGTTAGGAACATACGGGGTAATCAGAGCTCTGATGAAGCTTGATTATTAAGGGCTTTATACGTGAGAGGGAGAATTTTAAATTCTATTCTTGATTTAACAGGAAGCCAATGAAGGGAAGCTAAAATAGGAGAAATATGATCCCTCTTGTTGATTTTCATCAGAACCCTTGCTGCAGCATTTTGGATCAGCTGAAGACTTTGAACTGCATTTTGTGGACTTCCTGATAGTAAAGAATTACAATAGTCCAGCCTTTAAGTAACAAATGCATGGGCTAGTTGTTCAGCATCAACCCTGGACAGAATATTTCTAATTTTGGCAATATTCCGGTGGAGAAAAAAGGAAACCCTGGAAACCTGTTTAATATGGGATAACATGTCTTGGTCAAAAATAACACCAAGATTTTTTACTTTATTACCAGAGGCCAAGTTAATGCCATCCAGATTAAGTGATTGATTAAGAATTTAATAATTTTTTGAGGACTCTGGTCCAAAGATTACAACTTCTGTCTTGTCAGAATTTAAAAGCAGGAAATTTAGGGTTTTCACAGAAACGCAGAAACATCTACCAAAGCAGGTAATATGTTGTGACTTTGAGCCCTCTATCTCCTGGCGGAGTGTGAGTTTACCTGGGTGTGAACGCAGGTGACTCTGAGCTGAAAGTAAAGGAGCGATGACTAGCTTAGGAAAAAACATTAAAGGCCTGCACACACTTTACTGTACACCGAGCAGACTCTCCGCGGACATTTTAAACTTCATAGTTGAGTGCACTTATGGGCTATTTCAACAAATTTCTACATTATCCACAGCAGCAGCCAACGCACACCTGTCAGTCCGTGGTGCAGAAAGGCTGACGCTGCATGAGCTTGCAAGTCACAGCTGCCTTGGGGACTTCTTCCTGCCGAGCAGTTTATAGTGTGACATTGCATACGGGCTTGTAAAGTTGAGCTCTGCACATTCCTGTCCATGGAATCATGTCCGCCTTATTATGTGGGAGCCCAGAGACAGAAATAGTGCAGTAGATACAATCTGGTGCTATTTAGAAAGGGCAATTTCAATGAAATTAACCGTGAACACGCACAGACGTATAATAATTTATACATGCCGTGACCTTCTTGGGGGGCGGACAATGTTGTTGGCGGGGCGGGGCGCCTTGTTGAATGGTAGGGGAAACATTGTAATTGGAAAATAAATTTTTTTAACACACCGATAATATCTGACTACTGTCATGTCAACTAGTATTCGCAATGTTACTTGCAGTCCGGAGATGTAGAGAAAGAAAATGGTAAATGGACCATACTCATGTAGCATCTTTCCGACCTTATCAATGGTTCCACAAAGTTCTTTTGCTATGTTTGTTTCATTAACCTAGCAACACAGAAACACATTTTGCTCTTTTATTATGCTGTATGCACTCTACATTTTCCTCCTTCTGCTGCTAACATATCTGTTCTGCTGTGTGGAACTTCACAGGCCAGAACTTGTGGCCAATATTGCAACAGTTGTTGATGAACTTGGGAGAGCCTCAGCAAGGGTGAGTTGTTTTTCAATTTTGGTGTTGGTATTTGGGTGTTGATGCTTCTTTTTTGGGTGTTGCTAAGATATTTCTTCCACTAAGCTTTCTATTAATATCACAGAATACAGCTTTATATGAGCAGCCAGCTTCTGGCTCTCTCAGTCTTTCTCTTATTTATCCATTTTCCTGTCTCTCTTTTTATGTTTCTGTCTGTATCATTTAAAATGTATTACAGTTATTATCTGTTTCTGATCCATTCATGGGTTTTATCCACCAACAAAAATGTATTTTCCAAGAATAAAGCAGTCATCTTATTTCATAGATGGACTCGGGTGGATTTTTATTTCCAATAGAAAAACTTGGTCGGGGATAGCTACTTGGTCATTTAAGCATTTATTGCTTTAAAGCATGCCCCATCAGAACAGACTACGACAACATCTGTCCGGCTAGTAGACTTTGTGGGAGTTTGTTGGTGGGGCGGATAGTAGGGGAAACACTATTTAGACCTCTGAGTTGGAGGCCTGTAAAAACTGACCAATCCCTGCCATTAGGTCTGAATGGCAGGGATTGCTCAAAGGATTATTCCTGCCCACGGCCCCCTCTTTCCCTTGAGTTCCGGCAGTATCACCTTATCTATTGGTTGTCCCACATGCCAATCATTGTGACGCGCCAATATGCATGCTCGTTCCTTGTTAGTTTCAGCTTGCTGGCTGCGCATGCTAGGGCTGGGCGATAATTCAATAACAATATCTATCGATCGATAAACGTGTGGCGCGATAGGAAAAAATAGGGTCGATAAAAACTTCGATAGACAGTTTTACTTCCTTGCTACAGTCGGCACGCCGTCACTAAGCGCCGCCCTCTCAAACCACAACACACAACACGTGAATATGTCGCAGCAAGTAGCGGCGGAGGAAATTGTCCCAAAACGGGGTTTTACTAGTTCGCCAGCCTGATAGAAATAAACCACAGTGATTTGTAAAACTTGCAAGGAACCGGTAAAAGCAGAGTCTGGTAACGCAACCCACCAGTATTCATCACGTAAGCCGCTCACACCCGCAGTAGCGCGGCCCCGCGAGCTGAGCTGTGCGGCCCCGCGAGCTGAGCTGTGCGGCCCCGCGAGCTGAGCTGTGCGGCCCCGCGTTGTCGTCGTCTGGAACTTCTTCCACAACAAAGCAGGTATAGCAGCTTAACTGGGCTCCCTTCTTTGTGATAAAATGACAAATCGTCCAAGCGGCATAAGGACATAACGCATGCAGTAACATGCTTCATAGTGATGGATATGTCTGCTGTTCTCTGCAGCTGAAAAACCTGCCACTCTTTATTTAACCAACCAAAGTTGGTTAAATAAAGATTTAATTGGAATTCTGTGTTTGTGTTCTTTATTTAAATCAAATCATTTAGCAATATCATAAAATGTCCAGGCAGAGCTGCACATAAAATATGGTTTTAAATATTTTCAATAATTATCGATATCGATCAATATGCATTTTTTTTTATCGATAAGCTTTTTTTCTATATCGCCCAGCCCTAGCGCATGCACACTTCTAGTGTTTATGTGTCTGGTTAGCTTTGGTGTCAGTCATTCTTTGTAGCTCCACTACTCTGACCGTATACTTTTAAAATGACTGAGTCGCAAGAAGCAAACTCTCTTACAAGTTTATGAGAAGAAGAGGAACGTCTCAGACGAAAGAAATAAGACCAGTGTATTGGGGGGAAAAAATTCACACGACCCTGCTAAGAAACGGAAGAGCAGGTAAGAGGGTCTTGCACATTTGCAGATTTGGCCGTTTCTTACCTACATTTCCGGAACAATTGCTGACTCTTCATTTAATTTTGATTAGCAGTTGTCTCTGATAGTCATATTTGGATCAACATTCAGTTTTACTAAAGCCTGACAAATCAGGATCATCATAACATCTGTCTAAATATTTTTTATATCCCCTTAATCTGTGTAGGGTTGTGGGGGCAAATGCCCATGCCCAAAGGGCATTTGCTGAGAGGACTTTAGCTCCCCATAACATTGACACATTGCTTTCATTGTTATTTTTATATACAGTCACATCAAAAAATGTTTGCAACTCAACAGATTCCTTTGTTTTGCTTTTTGCTTTTCTTTATGATACTTAAACATTTCATATCACAAAATACGTTTTTATGCCAGTCAATACTAACCTGTCTAAATGGAAAATGCTCTTAAATATTGGGAGCACGATTGAGCCAAGTCAATTAGCTCCATGTGAAAAAGTATTTTTAATCGTGATTTGTGTGACTAACCACATTGTGTTTGGTCCAATTTCACTAGCCACACCCATGCCTTATTACTGCCTCACCCGCAGAAACAAGAATTCCCTGTAAATTCCCTGTAAAACACCTTCTCAGTCATGACTACCTGAAATATGTTAAAAGAACTCAAAAAGAAACACAGCCCCTGGTGCCCTGAGCTAAAGAAATTCAAGAACAGATGAGAAAAAAGGTAATTGACATCTATCAGGCAAGAATGGTTTACAAAGCCATTTCTAAGCTTTTGGGTTTCCAGTGGACCACAGTGAAGTGGGAACCATTACCTAGAAATTAAGACTAGAGGTGAACCTTCTCAGTCATGACTGATCTACCAAAAATAATTCCAAAACTGCATTGGCGACTCCTCCAGGAGGTCACAAAAGAACCCAGAACAGCATGTAAAGCACTCTATGCCTCATTTGCCTCACTTAAGGTAAGTGTTCACGGTTCAATAAATAAACTGGGCATAAATGGCATCTATCAAAAATCGAGAAGCTTTATTGTGATTATTTGTTACTTTAGTCACATTTTTGATGGGGCAGACCCAAAATGCACCTAATTACACATAACATCAGACACAATAAAACATGATCTTTCCAATTTTTTTCCTAATAAACATTTGATTGCACTAGCCATCAACAACACTCCCCGAGGGTCTTCAGTGTGCATACAGTCCTTAGCAGCTAATGAGTTTTAAGTCAAAATGTCACACAGCAGACTACAATACTGTACAATAAATTAGTTGCAGAATTGTGCAATTTGCATGGGTGTCTAAACAGACATTCCAGAGAGACTGAAGTGTGCAAATACATATTTACAAGTGAGAGACAGTATAAATGATTTTCATCAGATCAGAAACCTGGTTAACTGGTAATGTGCAGGGATTTCCCCAGAAAATGAGGTAATCATGGTGGTAGTTATCTTGGGATTGCGGGAGGTCCACACGGAAATGACGAGCCTGCGCGGGGACAGGGGAGGGGGACTGTTCTTTAACTGCATTATCTGTTCCTTTACATTTAAAATGAGCAGTAAGCCAGGCTTTAGTGACACTAAGTGTGCTATTTATAGAACTTTAACTGCCTTTTTTTTACAGTTAAAACAAGTAATAAAGATGACACTAACTTTTCAGGCTCTCTCTTCACTTTATTTTGAAGTACTAGCAACCGGAAGTCGGTCAGCTCATATCGAAAAAGGAAAAAAAAGTCTCAAAATAAAACTTTCGGATAAAAAAAAGATTATTACTGCCTGCTTCATTAGGGGCGTGAACAAAGCAGCACAGTACATCCCCGTAGGAGGGCGGACCCATCTGCAGCCGGTCATGGAGTTCATTTGCCATGGTTCAAATCCACACCGGAAGTTTCGGTAATTTCTCCTGTGATGCATTGCATTGGAAAAAGGCAAAATACATTGCTAAATACAACTTTAGAATCAAAAGTCTCACTTGTGAAAAAGAGATAAAAAAAGTAAATGGTTCCACTGTTGCTTCATGCATGCTCAGTATGAGGGAGTGCTGCAAAGCTATGGACAATGCAGATGACTGTCCCCTGTGGCTCTACACTCTTTCATGAGGAGTGAATGCTGCTTGTGAAGACTTCATGCAATCTGCTGGGTTTCCATAGATAGGAAACATTTAGAATTTTACTTTGTAAAGACTTTGTAAAATGCCTTGAGATGACTTGTGTTGTGAATTGCTGCTTTATAATTGAATTGAATTAAAATATCGGGGTATACAATCAATTGGTTGAGTTTATAACTCTTCCTATAAATTACCATGATTTTTACATTAAAAGTAGTTTCACCTATCATTTCACCTGATCGTACCCAACCAAAAATATATTTTCAAATTAAAGTTTGCTGAGTAGCTTATATATCACAACTAAAACATTCAATACAGAAAAACTTTGCCCTTGTCAATTGTCAGCCTCAAGAACTCAGTGAAAATTATCTCTTTTATATTTATAACAAAATCTTTCCATTTATTTCAAGCGGTCTTTTATAAAGAATTGGATTTGGTCATTCAATCTTGCATCTGGAATGGTAAAGAAACCAGGATGCCTAAAGTACACTTGTCAAAGCCTAAGAAAAGGCAGGCCCTGCCAGTTAAATACTGGCAGGGCCTGGCCTGCCAGTATTTATCAAAGATTTCTGATTATAAGAAAATAAATTATATCATAGCCAGATAACATAAAAATGTTAGAATGCTAGCAGTAACGTAACAGGAATTGTGTTGGTAAAGTGTGGATAATGTAAAAGCTTTATAACATTCCTTGAATCAATTCCACATACAGTACGCCAAATTTCCTCCAACGCTTCCCAGTCATTTTCTTCTTCTGTGCCATTATATGATGATCATGAGAGAAAAGAAACCACCAAAAAGATTCACGAACAAACGGAGCAATCTGCACTTGCGGCTGTGCGTAAAACGAGTGAGTTCAATACAGACGTGTCTACAGTTCAATGTGCACCTGTCTGTTTGACCTGAACTCCAGCTGATCGGGTGAGAGAAGTTAACTATTGTTTTTTGTACCCCTTGTACACTGAGAACCAGTTGTAACTTGCACAATGAAGTTCTGCTCATTATACGCAAATTTCTTTGCACCTGGTGTGAAGATTAGTGTTGTACACGCTAATTAGTGTTTTAATACATGCAAACTTTTTAAAGATCAGGCGCATGGGGTTCTTGGAAAGATATCCATTATCAACAGCAAAACACAGAAACCCTGTTAAACGTTGTCCCTGAAGATGACCCTAGTCTCTAGCTCAGAAGAAGCTCATTTCAGCCAGTTGTACTTGTTTTCTTATTTTGGATACAGTTTCAAGGTCATGATGGGTAAGAGTTTGAAATCTTGTAAATTGACAGCTTTGCCTTTCATGACACTATATCATTACAGCATCTGCATCATTGCAGATGGCTTCTCAGTTAGCTCCACCAAGTCCTATCCCTCACCTGTAAACGGACCTCAAGATCGCATAAACTCGCGCGTGTGTGTGTTCTTGTACTTGCAGCTGAGTGAGAACATTTTTGCTCATTTTACTAGTAAAGTGAGGACCTTTTTTCGGCCTGGGGTTAGGTTTAGGTGTCAATTAAGTTTAGGGTTCGGTATGTACTAGTAAAGGTTAGGTTTAGGGTCAGGACAATGGCATAGAAAGAGTTGAAAATGAATGTAAGTCAGTGGAAGTCAAGGCATGGTTCTCACTTTGTATTTAAAACAAGTGTGTGTGTGTGTGTGTGTGTGTGTGTGTGTGTGTGTGTGTGTGTGTGTGTGTGTGTGTGTGTGTGTGTGTCTTTGTACTTGTTTATGTCACCTGTTTAATGCCCTTTCTGGCATAATCTCCTTCCTTGTCGCGCATGCCTGTGAACGTGCAAAAATAATGTGAGATAGGGGTTCCAAGGTAAGATCTGTATCTTAAAAACAATGAAAATTGGGCATTAACACTCAACACCCCTCCCCATTGTTGGTATTAGAACCGATTTCTGCTGTTTGATTATAATAATGTTCTTATTCATCCCTCCTACCACAGGCGCAACAACTCCCAGCACCTATAACAAGTGCCTCCAAACTGCAGTTCCAGAAGCATCAGGTGTATCTGATGAAGGACGGAGAGAGCAGCCGGTAAATCCCACTTCCTACCTCACACTTTTTCCACAGCTGTTGTAAGGATTAACATAGGGGCTTCCATTAAGTTGAATGGATCCGTTTCCAGAACTGATAAAACCATACATGTTCTCTGCTTTTGATACTGACATTTCTGCATATAACTCTATAAACACTTACTATCATGTCATAATGATGTTTAGCTTTTGTTTATTTAACTTTTTTTATTTTACCAGGTGGAATGATCATGTAGCATAACTTGAATGAAGTTTAAAAATAAGATAAAGTTAAATTTGAATTAATGCAGTCTTAGTCACATTTTCTTTCTATACACTTATGGATCCTAAAATAATTCTATCAGGATCTTTGTCTACTTTTCCTATTAGAACTGATAGAAGTAATTTAAATTGGTTAAATTTAGCATGGACTTTTTTAAGTGTAATCTATTCTGTACACTTTCTATAGGTCTATGTTAAAGCTTTTCTGTGAGCTTAATATTGGCGTGCTTTATTCATTCCAAACCCGGCTTTGATTCATCTTTGAGGTCATGCCCTTTTCATTGAGAGGTGTTTGGTCCGTGAGGCAGAAACCCTGTCTACTTTTAAGACTAGGCTGAAAACGTTCTGTTTTGACAAAGCTTATAGTTAGTGGCTTAGCTTACCCTGAGCTATCTCTATAATTATGCTGCTATCGGCTTAGGCTGCTGGAGGACATCAGGGTCTATTTTTCTCATTCTGCCGTGTTCTCCTACTGTTCTCCAATTTGCATTGTTGTTATTTCATCTTTTACCTTCTTGTTCTGTAATTTTTTTTTCTTCCTAGTAGGTACACCTGGTCTGGTGTCAGTGGCGCTGGATTCATTTTTAAGGCGGGGGGCCATGGGGATGTTTCATCAACTTGCACTCTACTAGTAGGCCCCTTTACTGTAAAGACGCACATGCTCATTATTGTCATACATGTTCACGTGTAGCCTTTTAATCACTTAAAGTAGTCGAAAAGTAACTCCATTTTTTAAAATGGAAATTATGTAACAACCCGCAGAGCTTCGGAATATGAAGGACCTCTTTTTCCACAGAAAAGAGTGGAAAGGTATTTCTCCGTGTTTTTCAGTGGTGAAGTGTGTTATTAGTGAAACAAATCGCTTCTCTCTGAATGTTGCTATTCATCTGTCATTGTTATCCAGGCCATTGTGCGGATAATTGCGCTGTTTCTTTGTACCATGCGCATCGCACTAATGTGGCATACTTGTTTGGTTGAGGAGGTGACCTGCATGTTTGTGATGCCATGTTGCTTTTTCTGCACGTCGCGCATTAAGTCGTAGGAGTGTTGGTGTGGCTCAGGTGCGCTTTGTGCGCCGCCTCCAAAATAATCCTGCAGACATCCCAAATTCAAGTAAGGTGGTTAACAACAAAGTTTACTTTGACGAAAAAGACAAGGAAATGAACACAAGCGTTTAATAATTTCAATAACTTATTTCTTATTAATCATCGAGTGGTTAACAAGCACAGAGTCACTGACGTCACCCCAGCACGCAGTGTTGATGGATGCGGAGCAACAGACAGAGCGTAGCCAATTCAGATCACATAAAACAACAGAAACGTTTTCAAGTTTGCAAGACAGCGAGAAAATCCATGCGCTAACATAATGTTAATGCCATTTGCAAGTATGTGGCCTTTAAATTGATGTGGGAAGTGACTTATGAAGCTGTGAGTCCAAGTTTCCTCAGAATCTTCCATAATAAGCCTTCTTTCTGTCTCTGGCAAAGCAGAAGCTGTGGTGGGCTTTGTTCATCTCCAGGCTGTCAGGCAGGAGTTTTTGGATTTTATAATGCCAAATAATGTATTTAATAAAAGAAAATGTCAAATAGCAGGAGTTGTCCAATACAACGGTTTCGTGCATCCTGGCTTTCTGTAGAGATTATGTGGCGCCGTTTCTGACTGAGATTGTGTTCAGAAAATGGATCGATTACCTCGCCAGACTTCTATTATTTTAAAGAAGTTCACATGAACATAGAAGCTCATCGCTATAGTTTTCATCTGCCTGCATTTTCTCCACATAGCGCCTGCCATCGGTGCACACTGCGCAGCACTGTGGCACATTGCAGCTGACTTTGGGACGATAATGATAGACTAATGAGCGCAGTTATTTGCAGTCTTTGTGAATACTGGCCCCTCCTGTTCCAGCGCCAGTGTCTGCCTTTCTATTAGCTGTGACATCATCCACGGAAGACAGATCATCCACTATTACTACATAACATAGAAAGGATTCTTGGATCAATGTGTGCTTCTATGCTTTTTTGTCCCTTTTTTTGTGTCTCTGCTCTGTCTTGTCGAAGCCCCAGTTGGTCGAGCAGATGACCGTTTACACTGAGCCTGGTTCTGGTTCTGCTGGAGGTTTTTCCTTCCTGTTAAAGGGGAGTTTTCCTCTCCACTGTTGCTTCATGCATGCTCAGTGTGAGGGATTGCTGCAAAGCCATGGACAATGCAGGTGACTGTCCCTGTGGCTCTACGCCAGGGGTGTCAAACTCATTTTGGTTTAGGGGCCGCATTCAGCTTAATCTGATCTCAAGGGGGCCACACATGTTAACTCATTGCAAGATTAAATAGAACTAATAAAAGTGGACTTGTTGTTGGTTTTTATATTAAACGAATTTCCCTTTTACAAAATATATTATGAATAACCTCAGAGTTTAAGAAAAGTGTGCAATTTCAACAATACTTTTACTCAGTTAAGCATTTATTTAAGTGCATTATGCATAGAAACTGATCACAGTGATTGTAAAATGTTGAAAAACTTAAAACACTGTCCTGCATGACAAAATACATCAAACAGATAAAAATTAAGAAATTATTTAAAATCAATGTTCCACATCTGAAGCTCAGTGCTGCTGTTAGTTCCGATTGTAACGCTTATTAAGGCTAGGCGCCTGACTACGGCCAAATATGGTAAAAGGCGGTCAGAAAGGTTCGGCTGAGGAGCCTGTGTGTGAATAAAATACCAACAGACAAGTAGTAAGTTTGACTTATTGTATTCAAACTTATATTTTTACATACATTTAGGGAGGTATTCAATAATAGTATTACGATTTACTTATGAATATAAACAAACACAACAGGAAAACAACAACAACAAAACAAATAACCCTGATAACACCCAAGAGTTTCTTTCTCTTATTTAAGTCTGTCCTTTTGTTTGCAGGATGATTAATGGTCCATCAATCAATGATCCGACTCTTTATTTAGTCTATGATCCACAGTAAGAGGTCCGAGAAAATTAAATTGCTCGGTTCAATTAATTCTTACCGCACAGCTGCGGTGATGGTAGCTCGCCATCCTGGGTCGGAACAGGGGGTGGAAAAAAATGAAAACAAAAATTAGCACTTGAGCAGGGTTAAACTGCCATCCAAAACAACAAAACATTCATAAAAAAATAGCTATACTCCTTTTGTTGCGCAACTCCAAAGGAATTCCAGAGTTCCATAGGCCATTGAAGAATTTAATGAAAAGTAACTTAAAATTACCCTTAAAGGACAATATTTTGAAAAATCAAAAGGCTAATTTAATGCTTTGAGAACATCTCTTCTATTCGGCCACAAAATCAACAAAAAGAGAATGATCTTTTAAGCTATAAGACCATTTTTAAGATGCCAATACATAGATTTTAAGCGGGCGGGTCGCCACCGCATTGCTATTATAATATAAAACCAACGACATAAAATAAACGACTCACCGTCGAGTGGTTGCCAGAACACCCAATGGAATACTTCGTCTGGGTTAATTGGACTTGATTCAACAATATTCTTCAGTGATTTAGGAAAAACGTCAACACAAGCAGCTAGCCACAGCGATAGCAGCAACAAGATGGAGGAGTTCACCTCTGACCCGGAATTCAAAGAGTGCTGCTAGTTTGACCCGCCAAAATAAAACACGGCTTGATTATTTTGTGCTGGTTACACAATGGAGTGTTGCATCATGTTGTCTGCTCTGAATAAAACACAGCGCTACTTGTGGACAATATAGGAACTGCAGGTTTTCAATTGAACGAAGTACATGTTTTTTTCAATAATCATTGTTGAATAATGATAATGCATTTGGCCACCGGGCCAGACTAAATCGTTCGGCGGGCCGTACGTTTGACACCCCTGCTCTACGCTCTTTCATGAGGAGTGAAAGCTGCTTGTCAAGACTCGCAGTTAATCTGCTGAGTTTCCTTACATAGGAAACCTTTTGACCAATCTGTCTAATTTGTTTGGATTTGACTTTGTAAAGTGCGTTGAGATGACATGTATCCTGAATTGGCGCTGTATAAATAAAATGTAATTGAATTGAACCAGGAGCACATATAAAAGTTATAGGACCCACGCACCCTGTCCCTAATAGAAGGTTGTAGGTTGTAAGCCACACCTTTTAGGTTCCATAATTCTTGCTAGATGAATTGATGGCTCATCTCTTTAATATGATGTAAAAAGACCAAGTGATGTGTATTATTTGGTATTCATTGCAGAACTGTGCTGTAAATGGGGGTCATGTTTCATGCATCTTCAGAAGATTCATTATGTCCTGCCTTCCTTGGCTAGACAAATAGAAATGTTATAAATACTAATTACAGATCATCCGGCTATCCATCTATCCACCCATTTTAATAGCCATCCCAATCATTGTTTACAATATTGCAAGTGCAAATTACTTCTTGGACAGAATATTTTGGCTGGAAACAATCAAATCTCAAACATTCATGCTCTGCACATTGGTAATATATTAGGTCAGTAATGGACACTGCTTCAGTCACCTACAGCTGGTGTATGGTTTCATGGGCTGAAAGGATAAAGCTTGTAGAATGGTGATAACATTATCTGATGGTTAAAGAGATAAAATAATCAGAACAGTGGGTTGTACTGTAACTGATGTAGTCAACAAAATTTCATCAGATATTATTTCAATTAGATATTTTCTTATATCATGCAGCTCCAATACTAATACAGTATTGTTTATAAACTATTAAAATTAAATGTAATTGTAGTGAATGGTTTTAGATCTCTATCGAATGAGACTGTAATGTTATGCAATACAATCTAGTCTCATTCATTTTACATTTTATGTGCATTTGAATGAGTTTTAGTTGAAATTTGGCCTGGAATTATTTTTGTTGTGAAATTGTTATGTAAAAATATATATAAAAGTTTGGTTCTGGTGACAGCTAGGCTGATGCCAGGCCCACTTGTTGAGTGTTCTTCTGAGCTGTGAGTAGAAGAACTACACTGATAGCGGCTCTCTCATGTATTCTACACACAGAGGGAGTGGCGTAGTTGTGGGATTTCTGAAAGTCGGCTACAAGAAGTTATTTCTGCTTGTAAGTCTAAGACTTTATTTTATTTATGGGTATTTATTATTAAGTCCAAATCACAGTGCTTTATAACTTCATATGTGTTTAACTTTTATTTCTTCTAGGATCGAAATGGTGCGCACGTTGAAGCAGAGCCACTGTGTGTTTTGGATTTCTACGTTGCAGAAACACTCCAGCGGCATGGCTACGGGCTAGAGCTGTTTAAATTTATGTTGCAGGTAAAGCTTTTATATGTTGGACCGGAAGGGTCTGGTAATAAAACCGTAAGAGTTTTGATAAGAACCAGCAGGCAGAAAAACAGGTTAAATGCTGTTTCCTAACTAACAAATAGTTATTAAAGAGTTAATTAAAATAGACATAGTTTAGGACCATTTTATGCATATTTACTGTAACCAACACCTAAACAACACCGGGGGGGGGAACCTCAAGCCCGTCTTGGTAACGCCAAGGGAGTAAGAGGGGGAGAGTGCCAGAGCAGAATCTGAGCAGATGATTCCACAGGTTCAAAACCTCTTCGGAGCTTCGAGACTGGTGAGTGCATCCATGCACACAAAACTGTGACAAAAACAGGAGATCCAAAATTAGTTCAAAGCAGAGAGACGAAAAACTTACTAGCAGGTTTCTAAGGCTTGGTCAGGGCCACGTCGTACCACGACTGGTTTATGGCTCTGGCATCGTCTGTCAGCGCTCTGCTTAAGAAGCCAGAGGAAGCTGCCTCTGACGAGCCGCAGGTGTGAGGCACGCCCCCTCAGCCACCACCTGTGGAGGCAATCAGAGCAGGCACACAACAGAACCCTGACACTTTAAAATTTTGACAAGACAGAAGTTGTCATCTTTGGACCTGAGTCCTTAAAAAATTAACTTCTTAATCAATTGCTTATAGTCCGTGGGCCAGAATCTGTAGGACGTCTCCTTAAGAACTTTCGTATGAACTGTCAGAGGGCAACTTTCTTGCACTTGGATAAGTTGCTACACATAGCAGTGATCTCAGAACACCAATGTTCCCACGTTTTCACTTGCACATTAATAAGTTATTGCTGATAAAAAATCTAAACTGTTGCGCTCCGGTCCAAGAGGTCACGTGATTCGATTTTTGCTGCTCAGCCAATCAGATCGCTGTATTGTCAGCTGAGCGAGTTCAACCAGTTCATCATGGCTGCGCCCGTAAAGGGTTGTATGCATTTGTTTTCAGATGAAGAAAGCCCAATAATAGCATTTTCTGGCGCCACTTGGCAAAGATCTTTATGGCAAGGAAAAAGACATAGCCCAGTTCATCCATCCATTGGTCCATTCATTTTCTAACACGCTTATCCCTGCTGGGTTCGTGAGGGGTGCCGGTGCCGATCTCCAGCTGTCAATGGGCGAGAGGCGGGGTACACCCTGGACAGGTCGCCAGTCCATCGCAGGGCAGAAATAGTCCAGTCTTTTGCCCAATTTACTGTGATATCACCAAGACCTGCTACGCTAAGATAGCACAGGCGACAGGTGTCGTCGTGCCAAACGACTTATCCCCCCCCAGAATTTGTATCCCCTGCGTTGAGAGCGCATTCAGCTGGAAGAAGGGATACAAATTCTGGCGGGGATAAGTCGTAGAGGCGGCGAGTTTTCAGAAAATGTAAGTAAGAAACACTCAAGTCACTTTTTGATTAACTGCACTCACAAGACCGTCTTACACTCCTCAGGGGGATTGTGTGAAAAAAATCTCCCAAATCCACTGGTCTTATTTATTTCTACTGAGTCTTTGATGTTTTTCTCATAAACTTGTACACGGTTTGCTTTTTGCAACTTTTCAAAGTATACAATTAGAGCTGCGGAAGCTACATTGAATGGCTAACACCAAAGCTAACCGGATATATAAACACTAAAGGTGCGCATGGACAGCCAGCAAACGAAGACTAACAAGGAATGTGCACACACATTGGCGTTACATGAGCATGTCACAATGATTGGCATGTGGGTCAACCAATGTATAAGGAGATACGCCCGGAACTCGAGGCACAGAGGGGTTGTGGGCAGGACCAATCGATCAGGAGTTTTGATTGGATGGTGTTGAAAGAGCTGGAGAAATCCAAAAACGTGATCCTCACGGTGCTCCCTGGATTCTCCAGTCAGGCCAGAGTTCGGTGTAGCAGGTAAATGATGGCAATATCCAACCCGATGCCAGGCTGGTAGGCACACTGCAGTGGATCCAGTGAAGACCACACCAGGGGGTCAACATGTGCTACAGGTGTGATGTTATGGGACTTTTCTATGGACTCGACAAGGTCACACACAGGCTACAGGTGAACCAGGTTAGGATCAGAGACCCCTTGGGCATTTTTTTTCTGTCTCTAGACAGCAGGAGCACAACATCAAAAAGAGAGAGAGAGAGGGAGAGAGGTCCGTCACAGCCTCTTGGCACGAACTGATCCGGCCCGCATGAATGTCTGATGTGGCCGTAAAGTGGGGGCGCCAACGTCCCCCAACCCCCCTATCCTGTCACCAGTCCTACAGAGTGACCTGATGGTAAAGTAAATGTATTCGTGTGACCATCACAAAGCCGTAATCTCGATGCCATAGAAAATGAAAAGATTTGACTAAGCAAGGCAGCATACAAACCTGACCCAGGAATGGGTCAGAATTCCAGCAAACTGTTTTGGAGAAGATTCTGGAAGGATACCCAAAATGTTTGACCCAAATTATGGGTTTAAAATGCAAATCTACCAAATACTAAGGAAATGTATGTAAACTTCTGAATTTGAAGAAAACCATCTCTGGTCATTCATGTTGAATTTAGCAAATAGAAATGTTACAAATTGAGCTGGATGATGGACCGGTTTTCTACTACAGGTTGTAACTGTCATTGTTGGGTCTCTTTTATTCTTTGCTGTAGCATCAGAATGTGGAGCCAGAGCTGATGGCGTATGACAGACCCTCCACCAAGTTGCTGGCATTCCTGGCCAAGCATTACAGTCTGATACGGAGTGTTCCTCAGGTAAGACCTGTCAAATCTGGCTGAGTATGTCTTTTTTGTGTTTTACTGTTCTCTGATGACCACATAGCGTATTTTTTGAAGTATAAGGCGCACTGGATTATAAGGCGCACTTTGAATGTGTCTATGTGTGTCTATGTCACACATAAGGTGCACCGGATTATAAGGCGCATTACATATTCTTCCCAATGTGTAATATCGTTCCGCCCCTCTGGTAGGGAGACCAGACGTCCCCGATTATCGGGGACAGTCCCCCTTTTGGATGACCTAGCCCCAGCAAAAGCTGTCCCTGGAAATCTCCTCAACTTCAGTGTATAACGAAGAAGTAAAAAAGTTAGCGCAGTAAGAGGTATTTACACAGTCCTGCTGCTGTCCTGACGTTGAAGAGCTTTGCCGAACGCGCCTTCCCCGCCCCGTCGGTGTTGCAGTTCAGACAAAACAAACCAACCCCCAGGCAGAGATTCTGTGCTTAACAAAATCATAGACATCCCCGATTTTCGTTAGGGAAATCAAATATGGTCACCTTACACAGCTCTCTCCTGAGAGGGAGAGCTGTCAGGAGTAGTTGGACTACACTGTCCTGTTTCTAACATAAGGCCAAAATAAATGGAACTTTTATATTGAATGAACTTACTTGGTTTATTGTTGCTAGCGCGTACTCCAAGCTAGGGCTGGGCGATAATTCAATAACAATATATATCGATCGATAGACGTGTGGCGTGATAGGAAAAAATAGGGTCGATAAAAACTTCGATAGACAGTTTTACTTCCTTGCTACAGTCGGCACGCCGTCACTAAGCGCCGCCCTCTCAAACCACAACACACAACACGTGAATATGTCGCAGCAAGTAGCGGCGGAGGAAATTGTCCCAAAACGGGGTTTTACTAGTTCGCCAGCCTGATAGAAATAAACCACAGTGATTTGTAAAACTTGCAAGGAACCGGTAAAAGCAGAGTCTGGTAACGCAACCCACCAGTATTCATCACGTAAGCCGCTCACACCCGCAGCAGCGCGAGCTGTGCGCGGCCCCGCAAGCTGTGCGCGGCCCCGCAAGCTGTGTGCGGCTCCGCGTCGTCGTCGTCGGAATTTTCTGGAACTTCTTCCAAAACAAAGCAGGTATAGCAGCTAAACTGGGCTCCCTTCTTTGTGATAAAATGACAAATCGTCCAAGCGGCATATGGACATAACGCATGCAGTAACATGCTTCATAGTGATGGATATGTCTGCTGTTCTCTGCAGCTGAAAAACCTGCCACTCTTTATTTAACCAACCAAAGTTGGTTAAATAAAGATTTAATTGGAATTCTGTGTTTGTGTTCTTTATTTAAATAAAATCATTTAGCAATATCATAAAATGTCCAGGCAGAGCTGCACATAAAATATGGTTTTAAATATTTTCAATAATTATCGATATCGATCAATATGCATTTTTTTTTTTTAGCGATAAGCTTTTTTTCTATATCGCCCAGCCCTACTCCAAGCGTGGGCTGCCATACATGAATGTACTTCTCGTTTAGACATTACAGTCAGGCAGTCTTGTAGACTGCTCAGGGGGCCGATCAGGTCGTGACACAGTGTACCCTAATGCTCCGAATATTCATTGAGCGGACCGGCTTTGTTGCTAACTAAAGTCCTACTTATACATTTTAACAGATTTTTGAGCACATTGTACCACATAAAGTTGGTCAGTAAGCACAACTACAGTAATCATATATAAGGCGCACCACCAATTTTTGAGAAAATGTAAGGATTTTAAGTGCGCCTTATAGCTCGAAAAAGACGTTACAAGCTGAGTCACTGCTCTACACAAAGTGGTTATATTTAGGCACTTCACTCTTCCATTTTTAAAGTTTCCCTTTTAAGGCTATTATGATTTATATATATATATATATATATATATATATATATATATATATATATATATATATATATATATATATATATATATATATATATATATATAAAAATTATTATTATTATTTTTTTTTCTGGGACGTGTAGGTAATTCATATAGCCGTACAGCAGGGGGCGTTGCATACTCTAGACCAGGTGTTCCCAAACTTTTTCAGCCGCGCACCCCCTTCCGTGTCCCAACCGGGTTGACGCACCCCCATTAAACTGCAATAAAGTTACACACAACATCCACAGCAGAACCCAGAGAAAGATCAGTCAATCCTCCACAACCTGAAACGTCTCTGAAGCAGTCCCTCCAAGTGGATTCACGTACTAAACTCTAATGATCTACCTGTGTGTGTTCGCACTTTATTTATTTCATGTATCTGCTTCTAAATCTGAGTCTGACTCACAATTTACGATGCAAAATACAAACATGAAGAAGTTTGATTTAATTTGTGTCTGATGACGAGCAAAATGTATTTTGTACTTGTACTTAAGAATCTGTAGAAATGTAATTTTTGTAAACTGCTGCAAGTACTTCAACTTACTACAACTAGAAAACTCTTAAAGCATTTCTCTCTGAGACTTCAAATTCACAATTACAATGCACTTATCATTTTGACTTAAATGTACTGTCATAGTTTTTCATTTTACCCTAAAGCAACACAGTGTAAGTTTTGAAAAGTATTTGCCTAATTTGAGATATATTGAATGATTTTTCAGGTCAATATACAGCACCTGGCACGTATTGATGCTCTATGTGGGCTGCCCTTCTCAAAAAGTCATCTGTGTAACTTGAGAAGGTCAGGTCGATGTAGGTTAATAAAAATTAAATGTCAAATAATTATTTAAACTTTTCCTGCTTATGGATCCAGTGCAAATTAAGGGATATTGGAAGGAATTAATCAGCTGTAGAACTCTAAAGCTGGTTATCATCTACTATTATTTATCAGCTGAAACAAAAACAATTTATTAACTAATACTATTAAACATCTAAGAGTTACTTGAAAAGCTGCATAGCACATACAGAAGAAGCACAGAAAAGAGGCATTTGTGAGGTCTAGAAAATGGTATTTTTCTTGAGTTGACATCCTCACTGATCAAACCCTAATTGATGTGTAGATCAAGGAGAAACTGAGATGATTTAATTCATCTCTACCAAACGGTTCACAACCAGTGCACCTAGTAGCTAGGTGCTAAGAGTGTATTGTGGTCTGGTGTATCAGTGTGAAAACACTAAACCCATGTCTACCTAAATATTGCAAAAAATAAACAAACGTGTTTAGTTTATTTGTCATTTTGGTTGTGGTCTATAATGCATTAGAGACAAACTGGTTTCTCCAGGGACTGCATTTATTTTCTGTATTTAATCTAAGATCACTAACAAGACCTCTGTAGTTATATCAGGACAGTACATTTTATTCTCTTGTCCCATTGCCCAGCTGTAGGCCAACAATTGACATGACGGAAACTGAAAGATCGCTCCCCCCACTCTGAAGTGTAGCCCAGGCCGATCTAACCCGCAACAACAAAGACGCTGTTAGTGGTGACAAAAGTAAAGTCCACGGCAACATCAGAGACATTTTTGCTTTATCCATCAACATTAAGGCAAAGATAGGGAATTTTTTTTCCAAATGAGTTGTGAATCGTGTAAGTGAAGTTATTTCAAGGTCCCCATGGACAAATCTATGTTAAAGCCCAAAATACCAAAGTTACACACCAGTAAAATATATATTAGTAATGTAAAATAGTTACTGCAGACTGCAGTCAATTTTTTACCTGCTGCCATCGAGCTATCCATGGCAAGAGTATACAGTGAAATTCTGTATTAGGAGTGCAAAGTTTCCATTACGCTACCTAATAAAAGCGTTGTGCAAAATCTGAGTCCTGTTAACAGATCACAGCTGACAAATACCCCGTTTACACTACCCCTTTTTAACCGTGCCGAGACCAGTCCGAGCTCGGTAACCGAGATAACTCTCGAGTGTAAATGGGACGCAAACTGAACTGAACCGAGCCAGACACAACCGGACCGCGCTAAATGCAGACCAGTTCCATGTGTGGGTTCGGCTCGGTTTTTCAGTAGCCCGGTTTTCTAATGACAAAGAGCGCATGAGCAGACCGCGTCATCTCCTTACAGCCAGCTGACATTTCATCCATCCATAAAAATATTAGCTTCCCTACCGTGACACACGATTTCCAGTGATGATTCTGCTTAGCAGTGTGATAAACCTCAGCGTCTGTCGTTGTTTCCTGCGTCTGTAAATCCTTATTAGACGTTCGTTTGTCTTATCCACGTCCCAAAAGCCGACTCTGTCAAGTAAATTCACCAAAAGTTGCCGTCTTCGCCTGACTCTCCGCAAACAACGAAATATAACCAAACATAACAGCCTGAATGTTACAGGCGCCGCCATTTTTATTTGCTTGATTTCCTCCTTCAATCCCAGAGAGCAGTAGTACCGCAGATCGTCACTAGGAGGCGAGGAAACCAAGGAACCGAGATAGCGTGATGTGTAAACGGTCGTCAGAACCAAGCTCGGCTTGGTTAACTGATCCAAGCTCGGACTGAGCTCGGCATGGATCGGTTTAACAAGGGTAGTGGAAATGGGTTGTAAAAAGTTGCAACACGCATACACCCAATACACATAAAACACAACAGAACTAGTGCCAAGCATTGACCTTTAACCATAAAGCATACAATGTTTATGAACAAAAATTGAGTTGCAGACAAACATGTGGAGGTTCCCCATAGATCACGGTTTTCTTCAGCTGCTCGGGTTGGCCGCCTACCTCTATCCATCTTTTACATTTTTCTAGATTCCTTTTAGGTTTTGGGAAAAGAATAAACTGTATTCCATCCTCTAACCCTTTTGTGATAATGCATGTCTGAATTTTACTTTCCCCACTGATGTTTACCAATGTTTTTAACAAAATTTCTCTCACCGCAATGCTTTCCCAATGTAAAATCAAGTCAGGTCAGTTTGTCACTGATTTTAAGAAATACAACTGTTGTCTGACAGCTGCAGGAAGTCTCATTAACTGTTTCTCTGGATATAACTATGCTGTTCTTAGATTGAACATTGTCATTGTTTTGATGTGATCTCTCTTTTATCACTGTGTACAGGTCAATAACTTTGTTGCATTTGAGGGCTTCTTCCACAAAAGGACAGGTAATTTTTTTTAAAACATTTTATTTTTTATGGTATATGTTTTTGTTGTTGTTTAGAAATAGATTAAAGCTATAGTTGGTAATTATGTTCAGAAACACTTTTTGTTATACTGGGTAAAATTGTCTTTCCATCCTGTCCCATAGACATTACCGTATTTTTTGGACTATAAGGCGCACTTAAAATCCTTAGATTTTTCTCAAAAATGTATGGTGTGCCTTATAATCCGGTGCGCCTTATATATGATTACCATTGTGCTTACTGACCGATTTTATGTGGTACATTGGGCTCAAAAATCTGTTAAAATGTGTAAGTATGACTTTGGTATGCAACAAAGTCGCTTCATCCTTGTATGAGGGATTGCTGCAAAGCCATGGACAATGCAGACGACTCTCCCTGTGGCTCTACGCTTCTTCAGGAGGAGCGAATGCTGCTTGTCAAGACTTTGATGCAATCAACTGGGTTCCCTTAGATAGGAAATTTTTTTGACCAATCTGTATAATCTGACCCAATCAGTATAATCTCATTGAATTTGATTTTGGAAAGTGCCTTGAGATGACATGTTTCATGAATTGGCACTATATAAATAAAATTGAATTGAATTGAACAAAACCACTCCGCTAAGTGGATATTCAGAGCAGTACGGTATACTGTGTCACTACCTGATCAGTACAGGTATGTGCACAGCTCAATTTTTATGAATTCTCGGTAGCAAGAAGTCTTTACATCGAACTGTTTTATATGTGACACGGAGCTTGATACACTGAGCTGCTCCAAGCAGCACAGTGTATCGAAAAGCGGGATCATCTGGAGTCTGGCAGAAGGATATGGTTAAGTGGCTCCTGTCTGAAAAGCACTGTGCTCGGTACTCGGTTTCACACTATAAACTTCTAAGTTTCAAGAAGTCTTTACATTGAACTATTTTATATGTGACACTGAGCTACTCCAAGCAGGTGGTCACAAGGAGGCGCATCATCACAGTTCCTCTCTGTTCTCACTGTCTTGTGGAAGCCTCTTGGAAAAGAAATGGCTCTACGTGCTCAGCTAGCTAATCACACATTGTACCATCCGTTCCGCCGCTTTGTCCCACTGGCAGAAAGTGTGGGAATTGTATGAATTTGCCACAAGAAATGTAGGCAACGGTACGCTCGATTATGAAGGGTAAAACGTCTGCGGAGAGTCAGCCCGTGCCCAGAGGACACCCTAGCAACAATAGACCTAGTAAGTTAATTCAATATAAAAATTAAGTTTATTTTGGCCTAATGTTAGAAACAGGGCAGTGTAGTCCAACTACTCTGTCAGATCTCTCTCTCTCTCTCTCTCTCTCTCTCTCTCTCTCTCTCTCTCTCTCTCTCTCTCTCTCTCTCTCTCTCTCTCTCTCTCTCTCTCTCTCTCTCTCTCTCTCTCTCTCTCTCTCTCTCTCTCTCTCTCTCTCTCTCTCTCTCAAAAAAAAAAAGAGCTCTCTCTGTGCTGTGCACGTGAAAGGGCGGAGTGATATTACACACTTGGGAAGATTATTTAGTGCGCCTTATAATTCTGTGTGCCTTATGGTCCGAAAATACAGTATATACTAACCCTTCTGTCCCTCAAGTTCCGGGGGAATCGCCTTATCTATTGGTTGTCCCCCATGCTGATCATTCTAACGCACTCACGTAACACCAGTGTGCGTGCTCATTCTATCCTAGTTTCCGCTTGCTTGCTGCGCATGCACACTTGTAGTGTTTATGTATCTGGTTAGTTTAGCGGCTAGATTAGCGCGTAGCCGTTCATTCTAGCTCCGGTGCTCTCACTGTAGACATTGAACGTGGGTGAGAGTCGCAAGAAACGAACCGTGTTCATGATTAGGAGAAGAACAGGAAGGCTTCAGTAGAAAGAAATAAAACCAGAGATTATTTTAGAGATTTTTTCACACAAACCCCCGGAAGAGCGGAAGAGCAAGATAAGATGGTCTTGCGCACATGCAGTTATTCAAAAGGGACTTGGGGAAACTTCTGGAAAAATTGTGGGCCCTAGCTTTAAGCAGTTGTTCTCCTTCTGTGTTAAAAATTTGCTCTGGTTGACTGCCAGAAAGGTTACCTTCAAAATGTCAACTCGTTACAGGCTTAACCTGTTTGCTTTACTGGGAGCAACTTGAGCCTTTCTCTTTCTATTTCTCTTTCTTTGAATACACTGGCCCTAAGACAGAACAGGTTTTATAATACATTGTAGGCAGTTTAGTCATATGTTTTATGTGTCAGTTTTAAATTGAACTTTGTTTTATAAGTACAATTAACCTTTGTTTTTTTTTCTTTAACATGTTTATGTGGATTTGAGCCCTTTTATTGGTAACATAACCCGAACAAGAGCTTTTTTGCTTTTATTCCAGCTCGAAAAATTTTAGCTAATTCCTATTGCTACCTTCAAGTTTTCTTACAGATTGGAGGATGTGCAACACTTTATAAGGATCTCCTTTGATTTCATAATTTCCCCAGCATCTCGTTTCTTCTTTTTCTATTTTGATTGGCTCTAAAAGTATGGACAGTTCGGTTTATTTTTTAGTTTGTTTACGGTTTATTATGTAATATTATCATTGCTGATACAGAAATGATTGACTGGAATAGTTTCAAAGGACATCTGTGCAAAGTGGGAGCTGAACGTTCCACAGTCAAAATAAGATAATCCATCAAGAGTGGTTTAGAAGGAAGGTGCCAAGTTTCTGTTGGTCTAGTAGATCCATGCTGGCAAACAGGTAATGACTCACCAACCATACATTGAGTTGAACAAATCGAAAAACAGGGCAGTTATGAAATGTTAGAGTGCCAATCGGCAATAATAAGAAACTAGAAGACAAAATTGGAAGAGTAAAAGCCTCAATGGTTCCAGTGGTCATCAGATCCCTAACCCTAGTTGAGCTTGACCACTCAAAGCAATAGTCATCAACTACACTCACAAACATGCAAATATTAATATATGCAGATCTGTAAGAAACTTGCGGTGAAGTATCTTGCTTAGGGGCACTTCAGCAGGTGGCAGGAGAAAGCTAGAATGAAACCCACAGCTTTCCTAAGACGAATGCCCTTCCCTTTGAGCCAGAAGTTGTTTTAGTGACCCCAAACTTTGAGAGTGCCTTCAACAGATTTCAGGAACACCTGAGATTTCTGTACAGAAGGGAGCATTCTTAGCAAAAGACAAGAAACTGTGTGAACCCTTTAGCACCCAGGACTGTGGTAGATAATCTGCTTGGATAGAGTAAGTGGAAATTGTTTTTAATACATTATAAACAGCAAGGACTTGTCAACACAGGGCACAAAAGACCTGGCTGCACAAGACTTCTGAAAGGAGTGGTGTAGTATTGACACCAGCGTATTCACAGCAGATCATTTTAAGTTACAAAGAGGGACACCCATGGATCAAAGTGCTCGGCAACATTGCTTAGCTAGGTGGTACATCTCCAGTACATTTACTTGGATGGCAGGATCCATGGTTTCTCAGCAGAACATTACCACAAGCCCCACAGTTGTGGTTTCCCATCGGGTGGCTATGACACCCAGGGACGTGTCAGGCCAGCTGTGGGCTACAGGGGCCAAGCTGGGCTCTGGTAGACATCCCTCCAACTTGACCTCCCTTGTGCTAGCTCACCAGGAGGGTCATAATTTGCCCTTGCTCCTTCCGAGTTCCGGCTACCACGGCAAGCTGGTGCCTGCCAGCATGTTTTGGAATCTTGGGGGGGTGTCTCTTGCTTGGCGCTGGGCGGTCTTGCTATGGGGGATTTGTGGGTGCACCGGGCCCTCATAAGGCCCGTTTACACTACACTTTTTTAACCGAGCCGAGACCAGTCCGAGCTCGGTAACCGAGATAACTCTTGTGTGTAAACGGTCAGCAGACTGAACCAGACCGCGCTAAACCTAACCGGACCGCGCTAACTGCAGACCAGCTCTAGAGTAGGTCTCGGCCTGGTTTTATTTCTGGCCCAGTTTTTTGATAAAGAGCGCATGAGCAGACCGCGTCATTCCCTTACAGTCAGCTGACTGTCCGCGGGTTTTCCGGCAGTCTGGCTGCACGTTCCGATTCACACTCCATTCAGACAAATTTCAGACATTTATAATAATACTAGCTTCCTTACCGTGCCACACGGTTTCCAGAGATGAATCTGCTTAGCAGCGCAACGAACCTCAGCGTCTGTCGTTGTTTCCTGCGTCTGTAAATCCTTATTAGACGTTCGTTTGTCTCATCCACTTCCCAAAAAAGCCAACTTTCTCAAGTAAATTCACCAATGGTTGCCTTCTTCCCCTGACTCTCCGCAAACACCGAAATATCACAATATCAAGCATAACTTCCTGAATGTTACGGGCGCAGCGCTGTTTTGTTTGCTGCTACCGCCTTCAATCCCAGAGAGCGGTAGTACCGCAGATCGCCACTAGGGGGCGAGGAGCAACCAAGGAACCGAGATAAGCTTTGTGTGTAAACGGGTCGGCTTGTCTTGGATAACTGATCCAAGCTCGGACTGGTCTCGGCATGGCTCGGTTTTTAGGTGTAGTGTAAACGGGGCTATAGGGACCAAGTCGCAGGCTTGGCCTGCGTCCCTGAGGTGGTCACATGGCTGGCTTGGGAGGGTTGTTCCCTTACGTCTCACACTGTGCCTGTTTGGCCTGCGGGCTGCTTGTTCTGTGCTTTACTGACAACCTACCCTTGTGTGGGGCATATGGGTGGCTTTCGTCGATGCCTTGTGTCTGTGTACTTGGGGCGGCAGCGACTTTCTTAAGCCGTGTACGCCTGTTTTTTACTGCTCTTAGATAGTGAGTGTTGCAGGCTTTCTACTGTTCTCACCACTCCAGCAACTGTGCACCTCCAGGTGACAACTTGCTCACATACATCCCCTCAACACACACACTTCAATTTAATTCAGTGTATTTAGACAGCAGTAATTCACAACACGTCATCTCAAGGCACTTTACAACGTCAATGCAATCGAATCATACAGGTTAAAAGGTTTTCAAGGAAGCTCAGCTAATTGCATCGCGTAATTGACTTGCAGCATTCACTCTTCCTGGATGATTATATGGTGACAGTTGAAAGTCACTTGCATAGCCTTTGCAGCAGTCCCTGATACGAGCATGCATGTAGCGACAGTGGAGAGGAAAAAAACCCTTTAAGAGGAAGAAACCATCAGAACCAGGCTCAATGAGAACGGGCATCTGCCATGACCAACTGAGGGTTTAAGAAGACGGAGCAGAGACTCAAACAGATCACAAAAGCACTGATCTACTTACACTCATTGACATGCAACAGTATGACATGGATGGTTGAGAGTAACATAAAAAGGTCAGTAAAGTTCTTGAACGTGCATAAGCTCAGCTATAAAGCTCCCGGACAACATAAGCTAATGCTAGCTGTTATTGGGTTGGTGAACAGCCCTCCTTCCAGCTGCACTACACAACGTTCTGCTGCATGAATGCATCCAGAGAAGCAGTGAAACGACCATCCCCCACCACTGCCAGTTGTCCTCCGTTACCATTACAATGAAAAAAATCCTCGTGAGGACCCTGAACATGAATTTGTCGGCAGCAGTAGCTCAGCTTATACCCCCCCCCCCCCCCCTCCAGGACAGTGTCACGGCTTAACAGGATGCTAGGCCAAATGTCTTGCTGTTATGAAGACAAATAAACTGAGAAACATACTGTTAAATTAAAATAAGAGCAAATAATGCAAAATTGGAGAGTAGTAGGAGAATGTAGGAGATTGAGGGGAAAGTGGTGATATATGTTCTACAGCAACCTAAGCCTATAGCAGCATATGTACAGACATAGCTCAAGACAACCTAAGCCACTCTAACTACAAGCTTTTTATCAAAAATTAAAGTTTTAACCCTGGTCTGAAGTAGACATGGTGTCTGTCTCAGGCTAAAACTGGGAGTTAGTTCCACAGAAGAGGAGCCAGATAACTAAAGGATCTGCCTCCCATTCTACTTTTAGAGACTCTAGGAACCACCAGTAGACCTGCAGTCTGAGAACAAAGTGATCTGTTAGGAACATGGAACGATCAGATATCTGATGCATGATGGAGCTTGATTATTAAGGGCTTTATATGTGAGAAGGAGAATTTTAAATTCTGTTCTTGATTTAACAGGAAGTCAATGAAGGGAAGCTAAAATAGGAGATCTCTCTTTTTGGATCAGCATTCTGTGGACTTCCTGAGAATTACAACAGTCCAGCCTTGAAGTAACAAGTTTATGAATTAATTTTTCATCATCAAACCTGAATCAATTCAATGGAGGTGGTGCTAATTTTAGAAATATTCCTGAGGTGAAAGAAGAAAATTCTAAAAACCTGTTAGATATGAGAATGTAAATGGCATGTCCTGGTCATAAATAACACCAAGGTTTTTTACTTTAGCTCTGGATGGCAATTTTAATGCCATCCAGACTATTATCAGCATAACAATGTAAATTATTCCCATGCTGTCTGATAATTTTACCAATTAGAAACACATTGGCAAAATTGTTTGCTTATTTATCATCAATGTCCGAAATTAACTTTCTGTTTCACCAGCCAAGTTGGCCGGTATATGTAAAAAAACCTACCGGCCAAGCAGATGTTTTACCGGCCAAAATATGAAATTATTTCACACATATATACCAGACTTTACACGCATGTGTTATATGGTATTATGTCAGATGAAAAGAGAGGAAGTCACAGAAACATGAAATAGTAACAAGAAAAACATTTATTCAATAGATTGCTAATTTCTGATTTATTTCATTGAATCCTAATCAGACTCCTCGCTCTCTACTTTTGGTGCTTTTACACAGTCCATGAAGTCTGGCCTCCTGCTCCTGACACAGTCTTTGTGCCACAGCATTACAGCCTCAGTGGGATCATACGTGTTGATCTCCGGAGAACACAACTGAACCATAAGAAGATCTGACAGTGTTTCAGGGTTTAAATTGGACCGCCAGTCTGTTTTAATTTGTTTCATTGTGTTGAAACCTTTCATATTCAGCAGTGGAGGCAGGGAGGGACAGGACCAAGTCAAATAATGCCTGCAAATGCTGACAGCTCCTGTTGACACTGACCCAGGATGTCTTCAGCAGGGACTTGGACTCTTGGTACATAATCACCTTATGTACCAAGTCACCAACAATAACAGGACAGTCCACTGATCAGTGATCCTTTCAACATGGATACCAGAGGTCTCCAGGACAGGCTTGAAGTGGTCGACAAGTGTTTCCAGTTCTGTGTCACCAAAATCTGAAATAAGTATACATTCACATTACAATAGGTGTGCAGTTTTGATTCACAACCTGACTGGACTGGTCTAATAAACCAACCTGCTGCCTCATCTCCTGACTCTGGCCAGTTGGTGAAGCTGACAAGCTTGGTGGCATGCAGAATCCCTACACTTGCATCCTGGAACCTGTTAGTCATACTCTCAACTAGCCTGTCGATCACTTCTTTCTGTGCAGTAACGAGGGCCTTGTTTTCACCTGCTCTAGTAAGTGATATTCCCTCATAGCTGTCTGCACTTGTGGCTTTCATCATGGGCCCCCTGTCTGATGAATAACAGCAACATACTTTATTCCTTCCTTGCTGATGTAACTTATTTTTTTTTAAATCTCTAAAAGTACTAAACAGAAACATACCTGGTTTTGTACTTCTCCAGTAAAGCCTGTGTTGAGGTCAAAGCAGAGTGGGCTTCTGCTATAGTGATGGCAGACTTCTGCAGACAGGTGGACAGGCTGCTCAGATGTGTGAGAGTGTCATGCAGGAACCCACAGAAGCAGACAATAACGGCTTCCCTATCAACAGAGTAGTATTTCCTGGCTTTGGCTTTCTGGACACCTCGGATATTTTGGGCATCAGGAGATTGAATCTAAAATGCATAAAAAAGAAACATATGGTACATGTCATGAGTTGTAACATATTTATTGGACATTAAATAGCAATTACTGAGTACTACTTAGCACAGCAACCTAGAAACTAGAATGATGAAGGACGAGTCCCTGGTAACCAACAGGTGTCCTACCAGGGTTCCCGCGGGTCCTTAAAAAGTCTTAAAAAGTCTTAAATTAAAATCCGGGAAATTAAGGTCTTAAATTGTCTTAAATTTACCGTAAAGTTGCTGTAGGTATTAAATTTTCAGCCGGTCTGCTTAATGCCGGGGTTAAAGTTCTCCGTCGCTGCGATGGATTTCCGTCATTTGGAAAATTAGAGCAAAAAGTTCCGCCTAGACTTTTTCGAAAAGAAACTGCTCTAAGGGTCCGTGTGGACCTCTAAGCCAATGAAATCTGGCAGAGCCGGGACATTAGCCAATCAGAAAGAGAGTAGGGCGGGTCATTGCAAAGCGGAGATCTGCCACTGAGGTTTATCGGTGTTCAATCATTTTCATTTTTTAGAAGAGCGTACCAAAATGGCCACAGATGCATGAATGAAAGTAGCGCTGGTTGAAGGTTTTCTTTGGATTTATGAACTATCAACTCAGAAAGTTCAGTGGAATGAACAACTTCCCTCGGTAAGCGTGCAGTTAATTAATGAGTTGCTTTCACCCGTGGCCACGTCACCTGTCAGCGTTTATTCCCTCCAGTAATTTAACTGATAAACGCAGCGACTAACGAGGGATTTCCTCGTGATTCGCTGTTATGTTTTGTTGAAAATTCAAAGAAAAGTAACGCGCTAGCTCAGCTAATTTAGCATGACGCGTTTTTTTTTTTTTTCAAGAAGAAAAAGGGTCGGAATGTGAAACAGTGCTCCGCATTTCACAGGGTCCGATTCGGAAAAATAAAATAAAAAAAATAAATTGTAGGCAGGAGTTGGTGGACCTAGACCATGAAATTGAGAAGAGAGCAGCAGAGCTGCGCCACATGTCTTGAGGTGAATTTGGGATGTTAGGAAACAGGGTTTCGTAACATCCCAAATTCACCTCAAGGGTCTCCTCAAGGGTCTCATTAAAAGTCATGTAATAACATTTGTGTTTTCTAACAGTTATGTAGATTATTTGTCAACATTTTGGCTTGTGAAAGGCTGTTTTGAGGACATTAGTGAGTGAGCTTATTTTCAGTATTCTATATGGTTCCTTCATACAAAGCATTGTGTTGTTTAGTGTAATCTAATTTATGTTACGTTGGCTCTGTTCTACATCACAAAGGACCCAAATAAAATAAAATAAAAAGGTCTAAAAGAAAAGTATTTTTACTTTTTTTACTTACCGAGTTTACACATTGCACACAATTGATACCAAATGGAAAAGTTTTGATTTCCATTGTAGGAGGAAATAAATTGAGTAGCCTATTCCAAAGAAATTATGAAATTTTTGGGTCTTAAATTATATTTGTTGAGGTCTGAAAAAGGTCTTAAAAAGCATTAAATTTTACTTTTAAAATGGTGCAAGAACCCTATCCTACCCATCGGGTCCCACCAATTCTTGTGGGCGCCAATGATATATGCACAAGAGCCTGACAACTGTTAATCAACTTTGCCCTGTTGAGTGGACTTGTATGATAAAAAGTGTAGAGCCCTCTAAGCAGGTCCTCTACTTTCTGGAACATCAAATTTGACCGCATGGCATCAGAAAAGCTCAGTTCAAGGCGATGTGCCATGCAGTGGATGCTAATGATATAGGTCTTGTCGCCCTTCAGCTTGCTGACAATACAACTTTTGGATCTGGTCATCACGGAAGCTCCATCAGTTCCTAGAGCGACCAACTTGCTCCCCCAGTCATCACTCACTTCATCCATGATGGCACAGATGGCTTAGCTTATGTGTGATGCGTCTGCCTTCTCCGCCGACTTGTTGTCTACAAACTTTGATTAAATTTTGCCCAGGTGACTGAATCTGACATAAACTAACTCCTCCTCCTTCACAGAACTGTAGGTGGAGCTGATAGGGTTATTATAAATAACCCATTTTATCCTAGAATGAAAACCACACAACACAAGTTTAGACTGTTCTATAGAAAAGGGCAGAGGATAAACCCAGACGGAGAACTGTTACTCCCTGACAGTCTGAGATCATTTGCGCCGGGCCATTTCTGTCCTCTTGCCTTTATTGTCACACATCAAAAAAAGGGTCAGGAGGATTGGGTCAGGAGGATTCAGGAATTTACAACATGGGGGTTGAAAACAAAGAAGGGAGCAAGTTTTATTGCGGATGGTGACCAGTCACCAGTTTCATGCACAGCTGGATAAGGCAAGGCATTCCTTATCTGGGAAGACCATTTGTTCTCCCTGTCTAAGGTACAACAGAACCTTCCTGAAAGCAAATTCTTAAAACAAACCAAATACCTGTAACTTGATAGAAATAAAATGATTACATTCATATTTCTCCAACAGGAGCCATCTGTGGTAATGGAGAGAAATTTTGTGTTTTTAAGATTCTCTTTGATTTTTTTTCTCTCCACTTCTGCTATATAGTTCATAAACACTTTGGCCTGCTTTTCATTCCGTTATGTTGATCCCACAGCAATGCCTTTTTGTTCATCCAAACTGCAGAAAAGAACAAAAAGTCGAATTAATTAAAAAATAAATATACAATTATATGTTGTCCAATTCAACTGGTAGCTTGGCATTTCTATTGAAAATTATACTTTGTATAGTATAGTAACTGTATTAACCTGAATAAGGCAGCTTTATTGTTTTATTGCCCAACACAAACGAGTTGTTTCTGTTGTTATCTTTGGCATAGTGGCGACACACGGAACAGCTCATTAGCATAGCCTCGTAATCATAGTGCAGCCAGTTTCTTACAACGCCGCCATCTCCAAACCGCCACTTTTCACTAAACTTTCTGGTTGGGGGTCTGGCTTGTTTATCCTCCAGATCGCAGTGTTTTCTTTTGGAAGGCTGACTCACTCCTTCTAAATACCGCCACATAATCCCGCTACGTAACTGACAGTGAGCTAAAAGCTAGTTGTTGGCAAACGGAAATGACAAAGTTGCGTTTTCGAGTCAAATGTGTGAGTGTGTACGTGCGCCGCGCGTGTGTCATACGAGCTGACAGCAGAGAAACGTGAAGAAGCATCCTCCAAAATGATGACTGAAAAACACGACTTATGTGGAACAAATATTTACTTGCCATGAGGCAGCTAGCCCTCTGAAATTTACTCGCCAGACGCCAAATGCGTTTGGTGAGTAAATTTCGGACCCTGCTTATCATCAATGGCATATGAATTTAAAGCCCCAGTTTGTTTGATTTTCACACTGGTGCACCATGAAGTAGTGCACTAAATGAATTACAAAAGACTTTGTCATTTAGCAAGTAATAACTACTACAGAAGCCAAGGAGTGTCATAAATGTGACAATGTAAACATATCCTAAATGTATTTGGTATTTTTTTCTAAAGTTGCTTGTAAATTCCGTTTGTCGTTTTTTGGGTTTGTTTCTGAATGTGCTGTCGCTTATTTGAGGTCTAAAATAAGAGTCTATATAAATATGAATTAGTGACCCGCTTCTGCTGTTACACTACAAACAGTGAACGAGGCTGCTGATATCCCTCCGTCCCTCTGCATGCACACATACTACCTGAGGGGGAGAGAGAGATGAACAAACTAGCCGTCTCTGCTGAGAGGACAGCGTATTTGCTGCTATACACTGCCCTGTTTCTAACATAAAGCCAAAATAAACTTCACTGTTATATTGAATTAATTTACCTGTCCAGGATAAAGCCTGCAACCTCCGCACCCATTTTATGTCCCTGCTCCCTCATTAATTATCTCCGCCTGGTAATAATAGCCAATATAGCCTCTCATTTTCTCTTGGTTATTACTTCTTTTTCTTTACTTGGTTACTTTCCATCTCATGGGCAAAAAGTATGGCTGGCCCTGCATTTTAACAAAAAACAGCAAATAGAATGATTTACAGTCCTCTTTGCTTGTTTATACTCCTCCACCACGGACCGCACGTTTTCATATAGGAGACAGATTAGGAAACGCGTATGGCTGACAAGTTTGTCCCCTTTTGGCTACTGAAATCAGAAATAGTGATGCTATGCTGTCTCCAAATTGGTGCACCAACACCTATGTATTTATAAACTATTAATTCTAAGTTATGAGAAGGCTCTCATTTTTGATGTGACGTTATTAGACTTTGCCTGAATATGTATTTATAAAAGCAATACTTGATTTTTCCTAATTAAAAGCCAAATTAGTTAAACACTGTCCCTTTAAGAGACATCTCATTCATAATCCAAATGGTTCAATATGACATTGGTCCACCCTTTGCAACTATAACAGCTTCAGCTTTTCTGGGAAGTCTGTCCACAAGATTTTGGAGTGTTTTTTGGGGAATTTTTGGCCATTTTTCCAGAGGCAATAAAGAGGCGTTCAAAGGTGTGTAGACAAGAACAGGTGAGTCAAAATAGTTTTACACGCTGAAGTGATGATGGAGGTCATACAAAAAATAATCGCGCTTAGTTGGCTAATCAAAAAAATCGATAGATTAGCTGACAATAAAAATAATGGTTACTTGCAGCCCTACACTACAGTGAATTGAATTAAATTGAATTGCTTTATTGTCCCCCACGGGGGAAATTACGTTTCCCCCGTGCAAGAGAAAGACATACATGGGAGACAGGTTCACTGAGGCCATGCTGCCTTTTGCAGGGCGCTGCCTTTTACAGAGTATAGAAAAGGAATACACTGGGATGGTTGAGGGGGGAAAAAAGGAGTGCATTTCTCGCACTGTCTCTTAGGGGGGACAGAATGCAGGTAAAAAAAAAAAACCTACCACACACAAAAAAAACATACGATATAAAGGCATAATATACAGGGAAGGCAGTGATTCATAGGAGGGTCTATTCATCGGCATGTTCATGTGTATGTGTGCATCAGTCAGTGTAGGCCTATGACCAGTTTGTGATTTGCAAAAAAACCAGAGGGGGGGATGCCCTTTTATTAATGAATAAAAGTTTTATTAATAATGGTTAGCTAGCAGGTGCTCTTTCAGGTACCTAGCTAGATCCAGTAGGTTAGACTATTGTTTTTAAACTTGCGCCATCTACTGTCGGGACTCGAGAGTGGGTATTAGTTTACTTTAGCCGCTTTGAGCAGAAAATGTAATAATACTCTTTAAAAACAAACAACAAAATTAATTTACAAATGTGAAGGACAAAAGTATAACATGTATTAATATAAATTTTGAAAAATCCATCATATTCAGGGATTAAAGCAAAAATAATCAATTTGACTGAAATATGTTTCTAGTCAGCCCGTATATTCCCGGGGCCGTGGACGTCATGCCACCTTAGTAACCTCATTTGCTTATTGTGCAAAGTCCACTTTAACCAAATCTGGTAGTTCCATTGACAATTCCTGTATCTCTCCCACCTTCCAGCTTCAGAGCCTTGGTGGCATCCTGGACAGCCCTCTGCATAATCTCCTTCACTTTCCACATCCATAACATCACCTGGTTAACTTTTATATTTGCAGCATCAAGCAAGTTCTTCCTTCGCACTTTTGCCAAATTGGTCCACAGTCCACTCACCTTTCCACTTTACAATTTCAAAACCCTCCATAAACTGCAGCTAATTCAAAAGACAGCAGCTTGCATCATTACATCATCTTCTTCACACCTGTACATTAACTCCACTGTCACATTCAATATAAATCAATCCTATATACTCTTCCGAATTTTCTGACAGGCCAGGTAACCCCCAGCTCCAATAAGCAGAAATCCTGCTATAAATACAATGTATGCATCTTCTATGTCCTCAATGGACAAAATAGACAGACACACCATCTTCTAACTTCCCCAAGAATACAGGGTGTATCTGGCTGCATGTGTCCCCTTGGAACAGCTGGGCTCCCCTGCACCTGGTCTTCTTGTTGAGAAAATTTGATCAATTGTGCTGAGCGACCAGCTAACCAGATCCATAGTTTGCAATTTGGATGATTTCCAGAAAAAGGCTCTGACAGAGTTTAGCGGCATACAGACAAGAGAGCACAAGCAGGAGAGGTTCAGGGAGGAGAGGTGCAGAGAAGTGTCCGTCTTCACAGAGAGCCCAGTAGAGAAGGAGCGTGTGCGCGCATGTGTGTGTGCGTGTGCGAGTACATTGAAGTTCTTTTTTCTTTTTTTTGTGTAATGCCCATCTTTAACATGTATGAAGTGCTTTCTAATTCAGGTGTTTGACTGAGATAGGAAGATGTCAAAAGGCACTTAATGCAATGTGATGATGATGATGATGATGATGATGATGATGATGATGATGATGATGATGATGATGATGATGATGATGATGATGATGATGATAGAGTGACCATTTTATTAATTTTTATGTTTTTACTTGGCTGGTAAGAGTGCCATCTGGCTTACAGTAATTTGCTCTAGATCTTTCAATTATCGAAATTAGATTATATTACCATATAAAGAACTTGTTGTCTTCTGTCCAGAGCAGTGTGCTTATTTAGTGTTTTTTATTAATATTAATATTATTGTTATTATTTATTTTTTACAGTGGCCCAATTGAGAAGAGTTAAAAAGCCTGATGGAGAAATTAAGCCTTATTCCTCAATGGAAAGAGAAGGTAAACTATTGTTTCAATTTAGTTTAAAGGTTGGCTAAAAACAAACTCATTATAATACTTTTGGGATCACTTGAATGCTGTTCTATGGGTATCAATAAAGTAACCTTAGTAATTCAAGGACATGTAAAGCAAAACTGTAAAGAAATGATGGATGTGTTTGATATGTGCCTAATAAACACTTAGTTACCCAAACATTATTCAGACAAAAAAGTCTTAGTATTCTAAAGCAAACAGCAATACTGAACTAAATCTTTTAAATTCATCTCATCTTTATACTAATTTTACTTCATCTGTGTTACATAGACGACAACTCTTACCAGTTTCACCAAGTTGTTTAAGCATTTACAAAGGAAATCGGTGCATATAATTTCTAAAAGACCACAAGTAAGAGACTCCGCTCTAAAACCATGGTTATTATTTTAAAACTAAATTGATCATAATAATTTCTAAACATACTTTAAAAAATATTTTAATTAATAAATCAATCAAACCTTTAAATAAAGAATACTTTATATGCCCAAAGTGCTGTACAGGTCCGTAAATGTTGAAGACAAACAAAACAGAAACAACAATAAATGACCATTGACAAAAGCTAAAAAACAGTAAATAACAAAAATAAAAGACTAACAATAAGCCTGTTCAACTGGACTTAAAGCCAAATTAAAAAGATAGGTTTTTAAAGGGGATTTAAAATAATTCAAGGTGTTAGACTAAAGGTATGTATTAAACCATTAGAACTGAAACTCTAAAATAAGAAAAAAACTAAATTCAGGTCAAAAGTAACTGGAACGTATAGTTACAAAGTATTAAACAGAAGAAGGGTCTTTTATGTAACCTTCCACACACACTGGCAAGATGGCAGCAGTGTGTGTGGCTTGCTGTCTCTAGCTGTCAAAATTGTGTTGGTGTTGTTTTTGTCAATCATCGCTAATGTCAGTTCACTGCTTGTGTGTGATCGCCAAACACTGTTGGATCTTCACCTTTCTGCCAAGGATTTGGTAATAATGTTCATACAAAGTTCCAACCATTTTGCTCCCCTAGTTGGATACCTGCTCACCTTTGCCGTACCCTTGTTCCACCTCCTCGGTGTAAACGCAGGCGCCGCCAATGTAAACGCAGCAGCCGACTGCTAAAGTTTAACGCCCTCTTGGCATGATTTCCTGTGGCTTCCCGGAGGAGAAACGGAGCGGTTCCTGGCCTCTTTACGCACCAACGATCCCTGGAACCTGCTGATGCCTGGCCGGTGTGTGTCATCGGTTCAGATGAAGTTGTCCGCCTCCGCTGCCCCTGCTCTCCCCGTCCCTGCTGCCGTGGTGTAGATAACCCTCATCTACGAGCCCTGTGTCGGGCTCCACAGACGGTGGATGCTTCGAACGTGCTGTCCCCTGCCAGGTTCAGCCTTGTCAACATCAGGTCACTGGCAAATAAAACTTTCATTTTGAGGGAATTCTTCATGTCCTGTGGTTTGGATTTTCTTTGTGTAACGGAGACATAGCTGAATACCGGTGAGTCAACGTGTCTTAATGAACTGTCACCACCGAATTGCTGCTATTTTAATTCCCCGCGTCTGTCGTGTTGAAAAGGAGAAGGAATAGCAGTGTTTTTTAAAAGCGCACTTATGAGGGTTTTTAGTGATATACTTTTGTCAACAGACTCTGGGAAGTTTGTTGTTTTAGTGCTTTTAGATTTGTCCGCTGCATTTGATGCTGTTGATCACAATATTTTAATCTCGTCTTGAGCACATATTAAAAATAGCAATACATTTTACAGCAGATAATTATTTGGCCACAATAATAAAAAAGTTTTACATATCAAACAAAAATTTACCAGATTCTAAAACTTATTTCAATCCAACCTCTATTGTACAAAAAACACAACAGATTCCTCTTTGTTGTCATTTATTGGACAAAGATAAAGCCTAAGCCGTTAAGCTTTTGTTATTTGTTTTTAAATGTTTGAACAACCTTGCTCTGCCATATTTATGTGAGCTGATTCAGCCTTACTGCTCACCCCGATCCCTCAGATCAGCTGATCGGCCTTGAAACTAGGCTGAAGCTCAGAGGTGACAGATCATTTGCTGTTGCTGCTCCTAAGTTGTGGAAAAATTTACCCTTGAGTATCAGACAGGCCTCCTCTTTTCCTCTTTTTAAATCTCTTTTAAATAACCTGGCTTTTACACTGTGATCTTGTCGTATATGGCATTTTAAAATACTCTTGCTGTGAACCTGATTTTTGGCTTCTGATGCTGTGTTTGTGTGTTTATGTTTTGTATGCTTTTACCTTTTTTACCTTTTTTTTGTTTTAATGTGCAGCACTTTGGTCACCTCTGCGGTTTTTAAAATGTGCTATGGAAATAAAGCTGATTAATTTGATTTATGAGTATTACAAATTTAATCTTCCCTATGAGGCAGTGGCTTATGGAACCACTTTTCAGCAGTGCTGGCTTTAATCTGTTCTCACCTTGGTGTGGAGGACTCTTGGCCTAATGTGTTGCTTACAAGTAGAGGTCGACCGATACAGGTTTTTTAAGGCCAATACCAATTATTTTGACATCAGACAAGCCAATACAGATACGTTTTTTTTGGCCGATTCTTGAAGCCAATATGGATTTTTCTTCTTCCATTTATGTGAGAAAAATTACACAATGATAACAAATGTTACACAAGTGTCAATTTTAACCAAAAAAGAAACAATAATTAAAAGGAGCATATTTTTTGCAAAAGTTTCCCCCCTCTGGCCAGATGTTGAAATCACACCAGTGTTGTGCATGGGAGAAGAGGAAAAGCATCTGCTACTGCGACTGCACAGCTCTAGAGGTGTCATGTCTTCTAAGATAAAACAGCCCTAAATATTGAAGTTAGTCTGTGTTCTCTCGCTAATGCATCATTGACAACGGAGACTCAGCAAAGTAACCAGGTGAGGGAGAGGGCACCATGTCACAGAGAACACGACCCTGATCACTCTCTCATGAACTGACTAATGAAGCCTGTTAGGCCGTGGGCCAGAATCTGTAGGATTCCAGGAAATGGTATTATTGGGCTTTCTTGGTCTGGAAACAGATGCATACAACACCTTACGGGCGCAGCCATGATGATAATGAACTGGTGGAACTCACACAGCTGACAATATGGCGATCTGATTGGCTGAGCAGCAAAATTCAAATCACGTGACCACTTGGACCGGAGCGCAACAGTTTATATTTTTTATTGGCTATAACTTATTAATGTGCAAGTGAAAACGCGGGAACAAATTGGATACCTTATTTGCACCGCTGGTTGAACATGCAGAAACTTACTCTTGTTGTTGGCAATGAGTCTGACAACATTATGAGCCGCTCTCTGCCAAGGAGGCAAGGGCAACATATGCGTGTCACATGACGTCAAAGCATGGCGGCTTAATGCGCTAATGGATCGGCCAGCGTATGCACGTATCGGCCGATACGATACAAGACAAAAACGCAAATATCGGCCGATAACATCTGTCAACCTCTACTTACAAGCTTTCCTCAGATCAGAGGTTAGCCACCACTGATGACTGATTTACATTTTGCCTCTAAAAGTCCCATCAAGGTGGCAACTGTATTATTTGTTTTTACAGACAGCTTCTGTTCCATTTTGGAGTTTTTTTTAATTATTTTTTTTTAAATTACAAGTATAATTTAAAATAATCCAAGGCGCAAAATTAGCAATAATGTTTAAAACATAGCAGTTACAGGCCATCCATCTTGGGAGGTTTATAAAAGATTAAATTTGGGATCAATCTATTATTGGTGAAAAAGAATGCTTATAAGTAGAAAACAGTAAGACCAGTTCTTAAGCGTTCCAGACTCTTTCCACAAACTTTAAACCTGCACACTGCTCTAGGAAAAGTCCATATTGTTTCCTTTTCGTAGAAAATAGCCCCAGTTCAAGTCTTTACTTTGCCATGAACCTGTGACTGATTTCCATTTCACTCTTTTCTTCCAAGCACTCCATAATGAGTTAATTATAATTTAGCAACAAATTTAAATGACTAATGATTTTTTTTTCCCCCAGTGGTACGCCAAGAGCAGAGAAGTCTTCCTTGGCCTTTTGCTCCTCCTCAGTCTCCTCAGCGGTCAGTGTCTTCCCAGTCTCCCAATGCGGGATCTTCTCCCAGCAGGGCGCCTCCTTGTGTCACACATTCATCCTTCCCCAGAGACAACAGGGAGCACAGCCCCCAATCCCCTCTCATCGACTGCTGTAGGACAAGACGTAGCAAGTAAGAGCTGACTGCACACACATTTATTCTCAGTCACATCATCTATTTAGAGATATTTGTAAATCCAGGATGGAAATGCATATTCATAATTTGATGTCTGTTTTAAAGTCATGAACTAGTTCTAAATACAGCTCACACATACTGAAACGGAACAATTCATGTTTATATTTCAGTTCTTTAAATCTTACAGTGAAGTCCAGACGTCCCAAAATGAACCAGTTCACCTTTGTCCAAAAATGTGGGGCATTAAAAATCATTAAAAGTCATTAAATAATTTTTTTTTTTAATTAAGGCCTTAATTGGCATTAAAAGTCATTAAATGTGATTATCTGTGGCATTAAAAATGTCTTATTTTTTTTCTAAAAAAATACGGTCATAAAAACAGTTTCGTCAGATATATTATATCAGATATAACTGATTCCGCGTTGTGTGCGGAACTGCTTCCGGTTGATCGTGAAGCCGTATGTTTTTACAATGTTCGGAAAAGGAGCTCGAGGCGGAGAAAGAGCTAGAGAATGGGAAAATGCTAATTTCAACAAAAGCGGATGGAAAACGAAGAATTCGGGACATGGCTGCAGCCTGTCGACGGTATGATGACGAAGGATTTTGCCGTGTTTGTAAAAAAAAATAAAGCTTAGCACAATGGGTGTCACTGCTTCACGATCTCACATGAAGTCGGACAGTGTAGTCCAGGGTGTACGCGGGTATATGGCGTATACCCTCTTATTTTTCAGTCAGAATTACGTATACCCACTTCTGGAGCGATATTTGTGTCTTTTGTTTGAGCGCGCAGTGAGACAGGTATTCAGGATGTTTTTTCGGGTTGAACTGTTGTGAAGGCCGACCGCACAAGTGTACCCAGCGCACACATTTCTCCTTGGCAGTCTTGAATTTCGGGAAATTAATGAAAAAAACATCCTTCATATGCGGCCTATCAGTGTACCTCGAGTCGCTGTTGCACGTTCCATAACAACAATGATTAAAAACCATGGTTAGGAGACGTCTTAGACTTGGAAAAAGCAGTCGTTTTACCAAATAAAACTGGCGGCTGGAACAAGTTTTGTGCGGATGACTGGCGGAGCGGGGGGGGGGTCTGCATCGACGCCGTCGGTGAAGTCGCTTCTCGCTTCAAAGTATCCATGTATTTTTGCCTGTTTTTTCCCTGCCATTCACTATATGCACGCGAGAAAGCAACAACAAAAAAACGCTTGTTAACGTCAAATAAACATGCAAGCATATCGAGTTAGCAAGCATTTCAGTTTAAAGTTCTTCCAGCAACGAATATGACAGAAACCAGTTAGTTGTAACCACTGCCAAAGTTAAACTTTCTTATCACCGGAGCACCTTGAGCTTAACATATCACTTAAATGCCAAACACACTGTAGACATCACCAAACAATTCAATGACTCAGAGAAGCTAACCAATGTAATGGCGAAGTGGATAGCTACTGTAGACCTTTTTTGTGCTTCACACTTTGGTATTGAACATAAAATGGTAATGCTGCTCCCTGCTGTTACCTCAGAAATTGCCTGTTTTTGGTAGATTTTTTCCACATAAAGAGAATTTTTATTGCTATTTTTTGTTTTACATGTTTAAGTTGAGCTTTACACTAAATATGTGTTACTGATAAGTGCTACAAATGTTACAACACTTTTGTTCATATGGCAGCAGAACATTAAAATAAAAGTGCTCTTTACACTACTTTTGAATTCATTCTTGGAGTTTGCGCATACAATGCGATTAATCATGATTAATCAGGCAAATTATGCGATTAATCGCGATTAAAGATTTTAATCGTTGCCCAGCCCTAATATATATATATATATATATATATATATATATATATATATATATATATATATATATATATATAGGAGAGTCATGGGTACTTGTTGATGGCATTAAAATTATTTCTACGAGCATTAAAAGAGAATTAAATAGCATTAAATTAGGGTTACTCATTCCTGTATAAACCCTGTTTTAATAAAACCTGGATTTTATGTAGACATAACATCCACTGACGTGATCTCCACATACATACTGAACCTGCACTATTTAACCCACTCTTAAATGTGAATGTGAATTGATATAAAGAAGCAGAATATACACAGCAAAGACCCAGATTCTGTCGTTAGGGGGAAATATTGTAAACTCTTCTGTCCAATTTAAAAAGTGTTGGCAGAAGGAATTAAAATGAGAATTCTAACTGATGTTTAGGGAAGAACACCAAACCTTCTGACCAGTAATAAAAACCTTTGCACACAGCTACTGAATGGTGACGGCTGACCAGTGCAGTAAAACACAATTAACCAATGACACAAAAACATCTTGATGACAATAGATGTGTACGAGCTAGGGCTGCAACAATGAATCGATAAAAATCAAAAATAAAAGCATTAGCAATGAACTTCGTTATCGATTTGTTGTGTCGCGTGATTAATGCGTCACTCGCCATGTCACGGAGCCTTTTACCTCACATGCAGGCGGTCATCATGCTAGCTGACTGACTGGCTGTCGAACGATGTAAATGCAGCGAGGCGGAGTGGAGACGACTTTTTTGTAGTAAATTCTACAAATGACCACACAGAGAAAAGGGCTCGAACCAAGTTCTCAAAAGATACGGAGCACGTTGCATTTAATAATTATTACCTAATATTATTGTAACAGAACACCTAAGTAGCAATTTGTGTTTTATGCGCTTATTAGCTCTTTCAGTCCAAATGTTAAATTTTGGAAAAAAGAAGTGGAAATAAAGCTTTTTGTTCCCATCCAAATCATCGATTAATCGTAAAAATAATCGACTGATTAATCTATTATTAAAATAATTATTAGTTGCAGCCCTAGTACGAGCTGAGTATTGGAACATCTGATCACTGTTCAGTGATTAGGAAAACAGTCTCTTAAATGCAAACAATGGCATTGATACTGCATCTTTAATAGATAAAAGTCATAGATGTGGCATAAGCAGGAATATATGATTCAACCGACAAAAAAAAAATTGAATGACCGAGATAACCCCCCTCCCCCCGTCCTCCTCTTCCCCCTCTCATCAGATCCTGATATGTGTATTTAATAAGTGCATGCAGGGTCTTTGGTTTCCCTGGAGGACACAGCTGCTGATGGCATTTCTTTTCTCCCTGGTGCAACATGAATCTCCTTTCTGGCCCTTTCCTGGCTGAGACAGACCGTGGTGTCCCCGGGCATTCTTCAGCACACTATTGACAGTGGCATGTTGGAAATCTTTGTGCCTTCTTTGGACAAATCACTGTCTCCTAAGCATGTTGTATTTTTTTTTTTTGAAGCATGTGTACTGACACCCTTCCTAACTAGAGATCAACCGATACAGTTTTTTTAAGGTCGATACCGACATCAGGCAAACCGAAATCCAATACATGGAGCCGTTTTTCTTTTTTTAGGTCGATTCCTGAAGCCGATATGGCTTTTTCTTCTTCCATTTACAAGATAAAAATGGCACAATGATAACAAATGCTACACAAGTGTCAATTTAAACAAAAAAGAAACATTAATTAAAAAGAATACAGTTCTAGAGTTTTTGCAGAAGTTTCGCCCTCTGGCAAGATGTTGAAAACACACCAGTGTTGTGTGTGGGAGGAGAGGAAATGTATCTGCTGCTGAGTCTGCACCGCTCTTTTGTTTAGAGGTGTCATGTCTTCTGAGATAAAACAGTCCTGACTATTAAAGTTAGTCTGTGTTCTCTCACTAATGCATCAATGACAAAGGAAACTCAACAAAGTCAGGTGAGCGAGAGCGGCAAATCTGCCCCGTTGCTGCAGAGTTTAGTCAGCATCTAACTGCATCTGTTCGTCGCGGCTGAAAAGGGAATAAAAAGCGTTTACTAAGTTTGTGGGGAATATCTGCAATGACCGGATATCAAATATGAAAATCTTTGCTGGATGTTTTCGGCATTTTAAATTCTAAACTTTTTCAGCACAATTCTGTTATTAGACGGATATTTTAGTTCTAGTAATGAAAATGGAGCCCTTTCATTTTCCTTGTACACAGAAAACACACATTTCCCTAAGATTGACTTTTCATGTAAATCTTGGTGGACTGTGAACTCATTTACTATTTACAAACTATGAACCACACCTGAAGGAAATAAAGAAAATATAAAAGACACTCCAGCTTTCTATAAGCAGACGAGCACGCTTGTATTTAATAACCTAAATCGGATCCATGGATTTAGTGTGCCTTTCTCTCATTTCACACACTCTGAAAGCTATTAAATTTTGTCTCTATAAACAGTTGTTGATCCACTCACTAAACTGTTTATGTGCGGGACTTTGCAGGCTCTCTGCTTTCCTCCAATGGCAGGAGTGAAGAAAGTGGAGGAAGAGCCGAATTAGAAAATAATTTCACTGCGGTGAAAAGGCTGCGGTTTCTCTTTTTAGTCATTCACAACTTGGCCAGGGAAAAAAACATCATCATAAACCCCTAAATTTTAATTCTGTGAGGCAGAGTTTGGAGCAGATCAGTTTTGTCTCCCCTGTTTTTTTTTTCTTGCTGCACTAGGAGAGAGATCAAATCCTTGTTGAGTGTGTACAGGCTTTGACTTTGAGCACTGCGTGGCCTGTGAAGGCCTGATGAGGTTATGGCATAAACGGTCTTAGTCCTGCATACATTCCATGGGGGTACAATGCATTTTAACATTGTGGCAATGGCTTCCTGAAGGTTTTTTTTCTGGAACTTAACTTGCCAGAACCTTTTTATCTACCTAGACTGGTTTTTGTCCGCGTTTTCATTGTGGGGTCTTAAAATTGGCTTAAAACTGTTTATGTAGATTATATCCCTGTGCCAGTCCTGTGGTGGCTAGAGGGTTGTCTGTGTGGGTGTTGGGCCACGCCACAAAGTGGTGGGCCCCTATTTGGAGGCCTGTGACTCCTGGAGGTGTGCTGTGCTGGCTGGGGGCCGCGGGGCTGCGCTAGGCTCTGGCAGCCGCCCCTCCCTCTTGACCTTCCTGGGACTGGCCATTCAGGATGACATACAATGTGCCCCTCCTGCCTTGGTCCTTTAAATTTCCATGTGCCACAGTGAGCACCTGCTTGCCCGGTGGGGTGAAGGCTCTGCTTGGTGTCAAGCAGTCTTGTCGCCGGTAGTCGGGACGGGCCCTGAGCCACCGGGGGGATCAGACATGCTTGGGCAACATGGCTGGGGGTGACGGTGTAGCTGGGCTGGGGGGGTGGGGTCGGTACTAGTGTTGCGCCAATGCCATTTTTTGGCCCCGATACGATACCCGATACCTGGCTGTGCAGTATTGGCCGATACCATACCGATACCATCTGTTTGAAATTGATGTGCGTGTGTATATATGAAGAACTGCATACTACTTAGGGTAGTAGAACTTTTTATTGCCTACCTGGAATGGGTGACAATAGTTGAATAAACTTTTGGCTCTCAAAGGCCAACATTCGTCAAATTATAACATGTGTAATAGTAGTGCAACAGTAAGACAGTAAAATTACATTAATAATTGAATAATCTCTTTTAAACCCTGAGTTTTGGCTCTCAAATGCCAAAATAGTGCAACTTTCATGAACTTATATAACATGTATAATACTAGTCGGGAGAGAGAAGGCTGCGTTCAAGTGACATACAAAGATCAAAATGGTATCGGTGCCCTATTTGTTGGTACTCGCCGATACCGATACCGCCATTTTAGTGCTGGATCGGGGCCCCGTCCGATACTGGTATCGGTGCAACACTAGTCGGTACAGCATGTCTCACTCTGTGGCTCTTTGTCCTGGGGGCTGCCACTTTGCTGGCGACCTACCTCTGTGTGGGACATATGTCTGTATCTGGCAGAGTGGGGCTGCTGCACCCATCTGGGGTCTACCGGCCTTTTATTGTTCTTGGGTGCTGTGGATTGCAGGCTTTCTACCATTTTCACCTCACTTACCAACATACACCTCCAGGTTACAAAGTCACACACATCACCACAAACACTTTGTTTCTACGCATATGCTCACACATCTATACACCAATCACTCCAGATGGTTGAAGGTCAGAAACAGGTTTCTATAACATTACTCTGGTCTACCTACTTTGATGCTGGGTTGAATCTGGATCTAATAAACTCATTCATGTAATTAGGATACTGTTTTGAGATATATAGCAAAACTGCCCTGGCACATGCAAGCAACCATCTGTTCCATATGGTATACCTGAAATGCCACGATAGGTCATGTATAAAAAAAAATCCGTGGACTGCCACTCTGAACTGTGAAAAGGTACATGTAGAACACACTTAAATGAAGTGTTGATCCTAGCTTGGCTATCATTTATGACATTTTCATGGTGATTAAACTCAGAAACTGAATTAAAATTAGTTTCATCTGAGAAGATGTTTGTAATTATCTAAACCTCTTTAATAATTAAAGTCTGTGAGATGAGCTTTGTAGGAACAATAACAACACATACACAAAGTAATCTTGATTAAAGCAGTAATTATTGCTTTAATTTAGATCTCAGGACACTGTAAAATGTTCAAATTTTACCTATTAAAACATCATAAAAAGTTTTGATGAGAGAGTGACTGAAAGCAGAAGCCGGCTTTTTTTGATCAAATATTTCCACTAATGTTTTCTCACTATGTTTGAATAAAAACTCTGTAAAACACTGATTGGCAGCGCAGATGGGTATGAATATGTTTTCCTAACAAAAATGGGTGGAGAGGAGGTAAAACTGCCAATGGAATCATCTAATCACTTGTAAATTATAACATGTCTGAAATGAAAAGAGCTGGTGTCGTTCAACAACATGAATGTCAGTCTTCCAAATATCCAGAAGGAAAGATGCAACGGAACCAGTGGGCTGATATACTTTAATAAACTGGATAGACTGACATAAAAACTTATCGTGGCTGTTCTACCTCCTCTACAACACGTTTGTGGCGCAATAATGAATGAGCAGCTCCCGGAACATTTCCTGCTCAGTCTTGTGCTGCCATATCCCAGTAATAAACAAAGTCACAAGAAAACTTGCCAGTTGTTTGCAATGTAATGGGCTTTCACTCTCATGATGACAAAAATGAGTGGCAGTGAGTGGCAGAGAAGCATCAACACTGGAAAAAGTGTAACGATAAAACTGCTGCATAAAGTAGAAGCACCTATGCAACGGTTCTTAAAACTTAAGTTATATATTGAACTCAAACAGAACTGCATTTGCCAACTTTGTGTTTCTTGATGACTTGTTAAGGCTTGTTCGTGTTACCAAGCGATTGGTTATAGACCAGTTCATTGTTATTGTTTTGATTCGGGTTTTTCGCGCATGCGCGCCGGACTGGTTGGCAAAAGACGAACACAATGGCGGACGCAAACAGAGAAACTGACGAGTTCTCCACGTATTTTTCTTCTTTAGATAACGTATCACAAGATCGTTTTAAGACTAAGTTGATGGTTGATGGTATCAGATTGCCAGATCCACACAGCAAAAGCCTGAAGGGACGGAGCGAGTCTGTGAAATGCTGCCAAGCGTTCAGTACCGCGACATATACAGCTACCTTATAAACACGCAGGCCAGTACACACGAGAGAGCATGGAAGCATGAAACCACTGGACGGCTGCAATTATATTATATCTGGACATAGGCTCCAGCAACGCCCGCGACGCCATGAGGGATTAAGCGGGTCAGAACATGGATGGATGGATGGATGTTCAGACATGTGTAACATACGAACGCGGAGTCGGACAGGAAGACCCGCCCGGTAGGTTAAAAAAAAACATAGTTCACTACGGATTATTTTGGTGTTTTTGTCTTGTTAAAATGGGTGGGGGTGTCGGCGACATTGCAGCGTAAACACAGAAGTAGCGCCCGTGAACGGGCGGAGGGGAGGGGAGGTGGCGATCGCTACACGGGCCGGAATAGTCAGCGGCTGCTGCTACCGCTTCTCCGGCCCGTGTAGCGATCGCCACCTCCCCTCCGCCGCTATTTAAGTACAACAATGACTAGAGCAGAATTAAGTTGTATTTACCGGAGATGAAGTGTAGACTGCATATTCTGTCGCAGTATGATGGATCCCCCAGTCCATTGGGAGTTTCTGCCTGCGCTCTTTTCATTGAAAATATCCATTTCTTTATTCGTCTTTCCTCCTTCGGTAAACGACAGAAACGTACATCCGACGATTTGGAATGCCTCTGTGTGCAACCGGGAGCACAACAAGTCGTAGGCATTGTTTAGATTCCAAAAATAAACTAACTAAAAATACGCTCTAAATCACCCGTTTTGTCACAGTAGTAGACGAGAACAGCGCTGTTTTTGCCAACCACCGAGATCCGGATGTAGCGCTGACGTCACGCGTGAACTGGTCTATAGATGAAAGTGGACAGTGTGTGGAAAGTTTGTCAGTTTGGATTTCAAGACTAATCTTTGTTTTCACTTCTCAACTCTGCAGGTCTGCAATGAAACAGATCAAATGTTCCCTTTTGTTAGTCCTGATTGATGGCTACTTATAAACTCTTTCACTTTTTCTCTCTTTCTCCAATATCATTTTTTGGTTCACCCATCCTACCCAATTTATTCTTTTAAATACTCTTTTTCCATTTTTGTCTGCAAATTCATCTATAGTTCCCTCAGTAGATCTCAGCTGGGTTTTAATTGACCACCCAGGAACTGACATTCATTTTAAACAATGGCTGCACTGCCGTAGCTTGATAAGTCTTTTTTTTTTCCTGCAGTGGGAAGCTGCTGGTTTTAGAATAAGGATTAGACTCGCACCAGGATAGAATGTCAAGTTCCCATATCGCCTTCTGTTAATATTTAGCACAGTGGACCAAATCTGCTTATAGGTTTCTTTAAACCAATAAACCTCATAGATCAACATTTGTTTTTAACTGTCATGCATATGAACTTGTATCAATGAAATAAAATCCTTTTTTCAAATTGCAGCTTCTTTTTATCCTTCCATGCCACCTTCTGCTTGTTGAGTATCAGTTTGATGAGGGCAACTTCTGGTTCTCCTCCATGAGGGCGTTGCCCAAAGGAACCTGAACAATACAGCAGTGGAGCAACTACGACTCAATTTTTTTCATGTTTTTGGAGCAAACCTATGTTTCTGCTCCTTTATATGACTCAAAGAAATATTTTCATCCTCTGCAGTTAGACAAAATTAGACTAGACACTCTTCTCTAAAACTAGTCCTTCAGGCTTTGTCCGTAAACACCACAGGATCAGTGACAAAGGCAACCCCTGTTATAGTACAATCCATACAGCAAGCAAACCTGACTTTGTGCCAAGCACAGACACAGTTGGTGCTTACGGTAAAAACATCCTCTGCACCCTACAGCACCACCTATAAACCCTTTAACGTGTCAAAACCCTGGATAACAGGTCTTATCACTATTAGAGTAATCTAACCCTTCTGTAAAATAAAGTGCAGATTATTTGTAGGGGAGCATTTGTTCAATGCACTCTTTTCTATATTACTGCCTGAGCTCATCTTTAAACCATGAATGCATTTTATCCCTTCTATTTGTATATTTTTTCATCCTCTTGTCTCTTTTTTTACTTGTTTTTTCCCATGTCCCTGGCATTCCTCTATTTTTCAGGCTTTTTGTCATCATTTTTGTTCCGTTTGTATTATTAGTTTCTGTGTACCTTTCTCCAGTAGCCAAAAGGGTCTAGTTTGCAGATCCAGCCTATACAGTCGACACATGGACATCAGAGCTGCTGGACTGCTGGACAGAAACTTATCAGGTAAGTTTTTTTTTTTTTTAGCCTTTTAAAATCTTAGGTAAACAGTTTACTTACAAGAGATTTTTTAATCATTACATCCAAATTTTCAAGTTAAAGAATAAGTTTGAAATTATTTGAAGTACAGTGTTATGAGACCTGTTTCATCTCGCTGACTTGGAATAAGTGGAAACATTAAGTTTATCTCCCTATGTAGAAAGCTCTGCACTAAATGGTTTATTTATAAGTTGTATTTATTTATTTTATATCTTTCTACGTTCTTTAATAAAAAAAAATTACTAAACTGGTGTGAACAATGTAGATTGTGTGATTTCATTCATTCATTTATCTAGTACTGTGCTAAATTGGTTTAGATCTATTTTGACAGGCCAGGGCTGTCATTTGGTAATTTGAGTGATTATCTGAGTGATCAAAGATCATGTGGGGTTCCGCTAGGCTCCATTTTGAGGTTGCAGGGTTATCAACCCATGGTTGGTTATGTGAAGATGTTGCAATGGAGATCAGTCTTTACTGAAGGTCCTCATCTGTGTGGGGATGACTCAGTCTTTCAGCAGGACAACACTCCCTGTCTGAGAAATGACTTCTGGGATGATGACATCCCTCTCCTGGACCATCCTGCATTTCTCCTCTTCTAAATCCCATCAGGAACACTAGTTTTCAGGGTTTGGGTTAGACTTTTTATAAGTTGATGAACAGCCCGATGAAGTTTAAATGTTTTCCATAAATGTAGACAGTATTTTTTTTCACCTCTCGATCCTGTTCCTGAAAAATTTAAAACAGGAGCTAAACTTGCAACCTGGTTACAATCCACGGGCGTGAAATACTTGACGTTTTTCTTGGCCCTTCTTGGCCCCCTTTTTTTCAGGGGTGCATGAGGTGGTTTTGGGATTAAGAATATTTTCTGTTGAGTGCCAGTAGTTTTTATTGCATCATAGCAACTTTGCACAATAGTTACTCTGTGACTGGTCCATCAAGAAAATCAAAAATGAAGTAGATAATAGTCCTGCGGTTAGGTGGTTAACAGCTCCCCCTGACGTGTAAATCTGCTCTGCCTCTTAGGTCTGAGGCCAGTGGGAGATGAAGCGCGCGCACTGGGCTGCAAAGATGAACAGAGGTTGGCAAGTATTCGCACTCCACTGATCAGGCATTTACTGCACCTCACAGCTTTGACTTCAGTTTAGAGCAGGCTGTGTAAAGACATATTAGGTTGAGTGACTAACCCTGTGTGTTTACGTCTAAGTATGTGTATTTACAGTGAGGCTTAAGGCTGTACAGTGTGAAAATGTGGTCTAGACTCTCACTATAATCTACAGACACTATTATGAATCCAGGTTTCATGCTGGTGGCTAACCTATGGCTGCCACCTTGCTAACCCCACCGGTTACTAGCTTATGACCATCCACACATGTCTGCATCTGTGGAGCTCCCTACTCATAGCAAAAAGCTGGAAACGATGTAAACATAGAGCTCAAGCTCGGTAAGGAATGTTTGTCTAACTTGACATGTCTCCACTTGCCTTTAAGGACAGACACTGACACACCCCTACAGCTGGCTGGAGACTTAAAGGAGCAGTCCTCACATCTTCCCTGGCATTTTATGAAGGGTTTTTAATGCTGACATTGTAAAAGTGATGTTAGCCACAGTCATGCAGTGGTAGATTTCCAATCCAGTTTAGCAGATGGCATGTGGAAAGAAATGTTTAAACTGCTTGCTTGTTTTCACTCTGTCCAATCTCTACTGACCCCAAGACTGTATCTCTGTTAACCAGATCTCAGCTTGGCCCATTGCCTCTACCTGGACCTCTAAGTAATGACATTTGCAGCTTGACTCTCATAGATGGCATAAAGGGGCACCTAGATTCAGCTGCTGAATCCAAGGCAACTGCAGAGAAGACCAAAATGTTGGACAGTAAACAAAGCTCTTCTTCAGGCAACCAGAAACCTCTGTTGGAGAAAGAAAAGACCAGAAACTGGCAAGATTGGTCATGGACTGTGGGAGGAAACTACTCCACTGCACAGTGGGTGAAGGAGAAACAAGAATACAGAAGCACCCGTCCTTGGTGATAAGGAGCCAGTTCATCTAATTTGGTTGATTGAAAAAATGTCAGCAGCCACACATGGGAGCATCTGGACTTCTCTGACCATAATACGTCAAGCAGAATGCTCCAAAGCAGTTTATTCAGAGCAGAAAGAATCAGTTGAGTACAGAGTGGCAGTTAATCTGAGACAACCCAACATCCACACTTATGTGAAAATGGGGTGGAAAAAAATCCACAGTCATTTAGACCAATCTGGTACCATAAGCTAGTGTTCCAGAAGAATCTTACAACTTTCTCCTCACTACACTTTAGAATCAATGATTTAGGTGTATTTCTTAGGGTTTTCACCCCTTGTCTTTTCGAATTCTTATTTGCATTTGAAAAAAAAAAGCTGTGTTATTTGCAGTGCAAGTAGTCTTACTTTTTCAGTTGGTAAATTACTTGTCAAAAACTGACAAACGTTTTTTTTAGTTAATAAAAGTCACTGTTAGTGTTACCATCTTAACAAAAAGGGTTAAAATAAAAATGTACCATAATTACTATCTCCCACTGAAAACTGAGCAAATTTCTAGAAAACAAAAACCAAATGTGTTTCAATTGGCCGCATCATGGTCATGACAACACTCCTTTGTGTAGTGGGTCAACCCCTTTTTTTCTGACTTTCTAAGTTTGAGGAACTGCTGGCCATCTCCCGTCAACATCTGTGTGTTTATACTTGCAGTACCTTGCTGACGCATTTCTGGAAGGTGACTCATTCTGTTGGTATTCTCACTCAATCTACTGACCTGTCCAAGCAATAAAAAAGCCACTGCCATTCATTTTAGCGTGTGTCATTCTTAAACAGTATTATCTGTCTGCAATCAACAGAAAAGTCAATAAAATTATTTACTGCCTCATCTGAGCAGCCTTTACTCTGGATAGGGGCACTGTTATCCCCAGGGCTTGAAAGGAGATGGAGTACATAAACCGATGAGCCAGTAGGATACAGAATAATGCCTCTACATGGGCCTAAAAACAACAAACTACCTGGGCATTACAAAGACAATGTTAATGTGGACCAAATAAACTTGAATGTAAAAACAAACCATACAATGTCATGATTGGCTCTTAGCTGAGATCAAAGACTGATGAGAAAATTTAAAGTGCTCAACAAATCAACCGGATTTTATTACTCAATTCTCACAAATAATCAACATTTTGATCAACTTCTTCCTCGTTATAAACATTTCTACTTTCACAGGTTCCATGAGGCTCAATTTTCTGTCTCCATTGTGTGGTTTAAATAGTGTTTCTTTGTAATAGAACTAATTTGAAGTCTTAGTGGAAATATTCAGGTTTCTCAGGTTTCTTATTTGAGCAGCTCGCAAAGCACTTTGACCTTATCAACACACCGCTCATTCCTGCTTGGCTTGTTTTTTCCTTTCCAGTAAGCAGAAAAAAAAACTCAGGCAGTGATAAATGGATCATGGAGCTGCTCTAAAAAGGCTTAACGATTAGAAACAACTGCAAGAACATTCAGTTCATGTTAAACTGAAAACAAGAAAATGGCTTGGTGGGTATTTATTCCAAACTCTCAGGAGGCACTGTTGCAGCCAACTAGAAACCATAAGGGAAAATACAGGAAGACTCAGTGTGTAGACACATACCAGCACATATCTTTTTGTGTTTTATTGTACATTATTTTATTGACTAGGATTTCCATCTGGGGTGTTTACAATCTAACCAGTGTTGGAATCCTATCCATAGACAGAAAATGTTTTAACCAATCTAGGATTTGACAGAACTGGCTTTGTAAAGTGCCTTGAGATAACATGTTGTGAAATGGTACCATAAAATAAACTGAGTTCTTTGTTTTTTGTCCTGTTTGGCATTGAAACAGCGATTCTTAATGCTACGCTGCCAGAGAGCCCAGCAGATCTTACTTTCACAAGTGGAGCCTTACTCCTTTCGCCATAGTGCTCCGCTTGATTTATATATGCAAAAAAGCTTTATTAGATTTTATTCTGGGACTATTTCTTGTTCAATGGACAGAAAAACAGGAAGGTAGCAGAAAGAAAAAATATGAGACAAGATGCTAAAAGGGAAAAAATAAGAGAAGGGGAGAGAGATAACAGAAGATAACATCCTCTGAGTCTGCCCTACACCTGCAGAGAAAGATATAAAAAGAACAGCAAAACCAACTGATAAAGTATTACAGGTACAAACAACCAACACCTTGTTACCATCACTGAAAAATACACAGTATTATTTAATATGTGATGTATATAGTGACAGCTAAAGCTAATAAGGGTTTTATGTATAAAAGTGAATCTCTGAGTACCTGAATCCAAGCACTTGTGTTTGCAAGAGTACTTGTGTATGTAAGGTTTGTCCATAAGAAAAATGCTCAATAGTGGTTGTGACCAGCTAAAGACCCAAATAAACTGAATTCAATTTAATCAAACATTACTATGCAAACATTGCTCATTCAGATTAGGTTTTAGCACCTCTAAGCCCTCAAAAATGAAGACTTTTTAACATTCAACCTTGATTCAGCTCTAAAAAGGATCCACAAATGTATGCTGTCTGCAGATGATAGTCGTGTGTTTCGACCCGTACTGATGTTTGTCTAAGATGTAGTTATGCTTTGATTAAGAGTCCTGAAATGAAATTAAGAAGAAGACATCTCACCCAGTCTATAGTCTCTGCATTGGCCTAACATCTTAGATCTCAAAGGCCTCGGTCATAAAGTAAAACAGGCTGGTGAAGAAAGACTTGCTTATTAAAAAAATTATTCTGTTTTTAATGGAAGTCCAGCACATCCATCTGTGATGGTGATTTGCTTACAAATATTAGTCAGTATAGAATGGATTAGAACAGTTATATTACAGTTATGTGTGCACTTAAGTCCCATAGAACAGCAGTGGCTCCACTTCAGCTGTGTTGTTGAATGTACCCCAGCTGCTTTTAAAGTGAGGCCAGCTAGGTTTTGACAATAATTATTTATTGATATTCCTTGGGCTCAGACAGGAAGTGGATTTTTCAGTGTCTTAATTCAAGTGCAAAACATTTACAGTGTCCACTTGGCATCAACATATTTCTCTTTCTCACAATACTCATTCACAATGGAAAGCTTGCAAGTAACGGATTCCAAAGTCTCTGGCTGCTGAAGTTCAGTTTTGCGAGGCTTCAGCCTCATTTAGCAATGTTAGGTAGACGTTTGACTGGAGGAAACGTGGGTAACAGTCGGTGTCCAACAAAGAGTAGATGCGCTTCTGTGCTGAGAGCAGAGAGGTGTGAGAGGGAGCCTGCAGGAGCTGGAGGGTCAACTCTCTAGTTTTACTGTCCAGGTTTACCTGCAAGATAACAGCAATGTCATGATCCTCACTTTGAAGGACTGTTTCAGCTCATAACTAATCCCTTGTCATGTTTAGAAGAACAACTTAATTTAGGACCATAGGAATAAAAATGTTATCTTTAAAAAGCAAACATTGGTCATAAGGAACCTTTGCATTGTTTAACAAGCCTTGATGGTCGGGAGCGCCGTACCTCACGAGGGGCACCAGGTTGGATGTAGGTGGCGCAGATGTCTTTCGCTCTTCTCTGCAGACTGAAGTTGTTGGATGAGTGTCTGTACTGCTCACAGGCCAAGTAGAACTGCAGATTTTCCTCGCTGAATTCAGAGCGCAGGAATGCTCCAAACACCGAAACACCAACTGGCAGCAGGAGAAAAAAAACATAAGTGAGCCTTATCTCATCTATCCTCACATTACACGTGTTTGAAAGACACCCATCCACATACAATTGGTAAAAGTTCCTAAGGCCTACTAAAGACATAAGCACAGTTGGGCTTTGGAACATATTTAAGCTTCTTCTCTTGGTTTTTGGTATTACTGCATGTCTGACTGAAACCTGGCTGGTTACTGAAATTCCTCAAATATGTCAGTCAGACCACCTTATCGAGGTCAGACCAAATCACCAGTGCTGAAATTAGGTCCTGTATCATGCAGCTACCAGTCTCACAGATTACTGTTGCTTATGTGTACCACAAAACTATACGCAACTCTGCAAAACATGAGATAATGTTGTTGCATAGTATAACTGAAATAATCAGAAAATATATCACAATTTAGTGGTTGTGTCACAAAAATACTGTTACAAATAGTCATACCTGTGAACCGTTTTACATTGTTAAGTTAAAAACAACCATCAATGTCATTTATGGGCTTTAACTGTACAGAAGTACAGAAGGTGGAGAATAATGTTAAAGTGAATTGCAACTGGTGCTACAAATACAAATTTCTAGGAATGAAATCCCAGTGCTTGTAGAACCAATATTTGCAGCAATTTAAATCGCAAACCCTCTGGCATTTGTCTCCATTTATATGTTTTTAAATAGCTCATAGTCTGTCAACTTAGAGGGAAATTGCCATGAACAGCAGTTTTCAAGTCTTGCTTGACATTCTCAACTGAATTCAGGTATGCTGGAAGGTGAACCTCTGCCCTGGTCTCATGTCTTTTGCAGCCTCTGGGAGATTTTCCTGCAGGATTGCCCTGGATTTTGTTCCAGTTGTCCTCCTTACCATTCTGCAAAGCTTCCTTGTCCTGGTTGAGAAAAGGAAGCATTCCCAAAGCATGGTGGTGGCATCACCAAGTTTCCACTTTGAATGATGTGTTCAGGGTGATGGATAGTATTGATTTTTTTGGCCACACAGCTTCTTTCAAAAAAAATGTATTCTATCTCACCTTACCAGAAAACCTTATTCATTTTTTTGATTGCTTTCATGCAGCAGTTAATTCAAATGGCACATTTTCAAAACGGTTAATATACAGGCATATACAGTGGTACTCATGGTCAAAGTGACACACGTTCTTTGCAAACAGCTCTAACCGTGCCAAAACATTTAAAATGTAAATCAACAGCAAATATTGCCTTCAAAACAGCACAACTTGTAACCAACGGTGTGAGCTCTTCTAACACAACGGACAGCAAAATACAGCGCTCAGTGCAAATCAGTGCACCACTGCTTGGCATTGTAGTTTATTACATAGCTTTCATGCCAGTGTCATTTGTTATCTTTCTACATAGGCTGAGTCAAATTGTTCCTTCTTGTAAAGAATTGGATCAACTATTAGAAATGCTTTGATATGAATTTAATTGATTCCATGACATTCTTTTCAAACTATGACTGAAAGCTGACATAATCACAGAAAATACTGTAAATGTAACCCAAAATACAATTTCAGAGAAATTTCTCCTAAAATTTGAGTCCTTCCAACTATAACTCGACCTTGCACACAGACTCCTCTTCCTCGGACTCCTCTTCCTCTCATGCTCATCTACCTTCGACCTCCTTCCATGGTAAAGAACAACCCAGACATGGTGGCTTTAAAGCCTGTCGACTGCTTGCTAATTAAAGATTTGTGAGGAGTGTCAAACAGGCGCTTTAGTCAAAGCAATCAAGAAAAACTGTAACAGGCTTTCTTTGTACCCTTTATGACCTCTGCCAAACTGCAAACAGGACTTCTAACAGCTTTCTTTCAAATACAGCATTCATCTTGAAACTTCTCCACAAAGACCTGCACAATCGTTGTCCTGTCAACATATGTCCCCATCTAAAATGTATAAACCAGGGGTAACAGGCCCAGGAGACACCCCTCTTTAGTAACAGTTTCCATTTTACTGAGGAGGACTCCCAAGGGCAGAGGCCAAAGCTGAACTAGTTTCAGTTTTTCAGTCAATAATGCATCTGTGACTTACTTGGGCTCTCCAGCAGGGCATTCAAAGACTCAGCCCAGGATTCCAGCATATCACGACTGATCCGCCCCTTCTTATTGTGGCCCACCTGACTCCACTGTCTCATGAAATGCAGACGGGACCTTCTCTCTCTAGCACTGTGATCGGGGGCCAGAAAAGGACAGAGATGGACAAGAATATATCAGTAAAATCAGATCATATCTGAACATGCAACAAAGATCAAATCTGATCAAACAAAACCAGGGCAGGAAAAGGCAAACAAACAAAAGTTAGAAATTCAGATCTCAGAAACTCAACTAACTATCCATCCCATATGAAGGTAGTGACTGTGTCTTTTAAGATCATAAACAGGAAAAACATTGAAACAAGGTTCTCACCTGTTTTTCTCTTCTGCATTAAACAAGTTTGAGTTTGATGAATGTGGAGTCTGAAACAAAAATCAGACAATTATTTAAAGATATTCTGCCAGCGGCAAGAGTTCCCAGAAAAGATACTTTCACTAACTTTTTAAGTCAATTTGTTTGAACAGTTTCTACAAACAGACCTTACATTTCCTCTTTTCACATTGATGTAGTAACCTTGCCTGCAAGCTGAATTCTTGCGGTATTTGTGCGTTCACAAACACAAGGATCCATCTTATACCGCTCTGGCTTCAACCGTTTGTGTCCGAACCAAAACGGTTCAGGCCAATCACATTACAGTATTGTGTTTTAAGGCGGACATACTGGTGCGACGAAAGCAAGAGCTGCTGAGCCCACAGCCGAACCAACAGAAACATGGCAGCCAGCAGGACGCACGCGTAGCTGCTGCTATCACATGTATGATTTCTTCTTTGATAGAAGAACAGCAAGAAGTGCCTTGACTAGCTTACCTTGTTGTGGTTTCTCATGATGTCTGCTACTTATGTTTTCATTTGAGACCGTGATTGGCTAAAACCAACCTTTGGTAGGCGGGCACTAGGTGTCGCTTCACCCAATCAGCTCAGAGAGTTCTGCTGAATGTCCCTCATTTCCACAAATGGATTCAATAGAAGCAGACATAGATTGATAAAGCGCATAACAGAGAGTGCTACACATTATCCATCTGGCTCGCCATGGTATTGATTTAGCAGACTTCAGCTCTTTAGACTGATGAATCTGTGAAGATTATTTCATGGCTGAATCACGCCGATTTGTCCATCTTATTGGACAGCAAACATAGACTGATTGACACAACGTTGAACATTTTGAAATTGTGTGACAAATATATATGTATTTTGCTTCCCTCTTTAAGCCATCTTTTTAACATAGCATTTTCGAATGGAAGATAAAAGTCTAAAGGGTAACTGACAACAAATCTGAAATCTAATGCTATTCTTTTGCCAAACTTATGTTTAAAGTCATACATATGCTCTTAAAGTAATAAGTCCTGTTCAAAAGCAATAAACCACTTTGAATTTTTGACTGAGAGTCCCCAAGCCCATAACTTGACTTCCCAACCCACAGGAGGTGAGTTCACGTGGCTTAGCTTCCCTGTTGCTTTTTCAGTCTAGAGCCTTTGAATCAATTAATTTCCTTTATAGTAGCTTGGCAACTTTCTATCTGAATTATCCTGAAAAATCCTGAACATTTTGACAGCACCTAATTTTCTCAATCTGCCAGCTATATTTAGTTGTCGGAAGCCTCATTAAAAGCATTTGAAAAGGGCTCAAGTCTCTTAATATAGCTGGAACATTTCTATTTTTATTAAAGGTTTAGGAGCGTCTATGAGCCTGAAAGCACAGAAAGGTGTCTACCTTCAGGAAGAAAGCAGCTATGGAAGACGTAGTCATAACTAAATGTATCAGCAAAAACAAGATAATGTTTTAATATAATGAGAGAAAGGGCTAGAACTTTCTTCCCTCCATGTTTAAGCTGTAATTAAATATCAAACACATGGACATAATTAGTGAGTCCAACACACTGACCTAATCTGTAGGGTTTCATTACCGATATTTTCCAACATTTGGAAACTTTTCTTACATTTCCATGACAAACGTTCTTCCCTTCAACTGCTTTTTGAGATTAGGAAATATAATGTGAATTTTTATTAAGACAATATAATCCTAATGTTTCACACCCCTCCTTGCATGTACTGGCTGTTGGTGAATGTCGTTAACTCAGCCATTTCTCATGAAGTCTGTGGTTTTCTCTCAGTCTGTGTCTTTTGGATTGCATTTCTCTAATGGAGGAGTTTTTCCTCCCCACTGTATGAGATTTCGCCCTCAATCAAAGTGAGGCCGGTTAAGACCATTAAGCCCCAGAACATAAACTACGACTGTCAGGATGACACAGTGTGAATAGATGTTACTGAATGTAAATGTAACGGACATCCTACCTGTCCAAAGAGACTCTTGATGTGCAGTTTAGCAGCGGAAAGTTTGGCTCTGTGGTGGTGTCTTTCCTGGGACTTTAAGGACAAAGGGTTGGTGGAGACTGACAGAGACATTTGTTGTTGGTCATCTCTTTCCACACTCTCACTGACGTCCTCGGTCACTGAAGCCAGCTGGCTATCACTGTATGCCCTGCAGCTTTCGTTGATCATACACACTTTGAGATGGTTCATATCCTGTTTCCCCAGCTCACTGAGGTTCTCGACGCTGACACTGTGCTCTTTGACTAACTCATTCCTCCTGACATCCCTCGGTATCTGTGATGGCTCTTGAATGGTGGGAATCAGACCAGCTGACCCTGCATCTAGTTCATCATTTTCCAAATGAGGTGTGTTTGTGACCGACTTAGGCCTGTTTCCATATTCTGGATTCCTTGGTTGCAGTTTGCCCCACTGTGCAATGTCAAGATCCAGAAGGGATCCTTCAGAGCTGAATCTACGCATGTTTTTGGAGGAACGTGATGTAGGACAGCAAATGTTAAATGGTCAGACAGAATTTCTGCAAAAAGAGAAAACACCAATAAAAATGGGGAAGAAGACATCAAAGCTACTCATGATGGTGGCAACAGTGAAACAAAGGGCAACACCAAAAGAATTTCCACATTTGGCTAATTTTGATATAAATGTGACAAATATCAATGAAAAAAAACCATTTACTACACTAAACTATCCTTCTAAATAAAAGCTTAAAATCATGATTAAAATCTAACACTCAAAAAGGAGGATCAGAAAAACGATTAATAAGTTCATTTTTTTTATTCCCTGACAAAGCCTTAAACAGGCTTTTTACCATCTTTTTTCTTCAGAAATGTTTAAGTCCCATTTGAATGTTAATATATGGATTCAATTTCCACATACCAGTACCTGATGACAGAAATTTTCAATCAAAAATTTGCTTCTTAAATGATAGCTAAAAACAAAAACAGTGGAAACATGGGAGCTGAAATCTCTCCAAAATCTTATTAAGGGCACAGCTGAGGTCATGTTTGAATATTTGGGGAAGTATACAAATAATTAAATAATCAACCAAAATGAATGACATTTGATTTTGATCCATTTCATATATATATATATATATATATATATATATATATATATATATATATATATATATATATATATATATATATTTTTTTTTTTTTTTTTTTTTTTTTTTTTTTCCTTTTTCAGCAAGTTTGAAAAGAGGAGAGGGAAACAGGATGGAGGCTGTAAAGAAATACACAAGACACTAATGCTAAACAGCTGACGAAAGGACAGAAACTCAGTTTCCACAGTTCATGATAAACCCGCGTGAGGCAAGAGGAGCAAAAACTCAGACACATCAGCAGATAAATTCAAATTCTAAATATTAGCAAAATACCTCTAAAAATAGAATGGTGGAGACCAATCACTAGGCTTTAGATGTAGCTTTCACACAAGCTGCTAACAATGAAAATGACTAGGAAGCTGAATGGAAACACTCCACATCATTCATCCATTTCATTATACTCATACACTCAACCCTCATAATTAAAACCCAAATGTTTTTAATGTTACATTTTGACTTGGCCAAAACCAAGTTGAGAGGATCCCAAAATCATCAATTGGTAATTTCATGAAGATGGGAAGTCTTCTTCATTTTATACTGAAACAAATTTGCTAAATCCAGGGGCAATGACTGTCATCTGTCCTGGTTCTTTACCCACCCTCAGCCCCTTGGTGACTAAATACTGTATACGTCATTGCAATAAATGATAAACTACCGCCGTGTCGTTCAAACGCCGTCTGTTGCCTTGCCGGATGGAAAATGATGCGGAGCCACGGAATCAGCGTTCAGCAGAAACTCTGAGAAGTTTTATTGTTTGACTTGTTTATTTTATCATTAGCAGCCCACTGGGTTATTACTCTTTTACTTTACACAAACACGTGATAACCTCCAAGCGACGTAGTTACCAGAAGAAGAAGAAGAGTAACTGAAACCATCTGATCTGATGAGGTCGGAGCCGATATGTCACTTAAAGCGGATCTTGACGTTTCCTGCTGTTGGTGGACCTTCTCTTAACCTTCCGATTAAAGCAGATCGCCCCTAGTCAGCCTCAGAATCTGGCATAGTTTCCCTGGAAAGAAAGCTGCCTTTTAAACAGCAGTCAGCACAGCTCTGGTGGGAAAACCAACTTTTGGCACCTAATGCGTATCCCGTAGGGACAGGCCGCCCTGCATATCACAGTCATTCACTAACCTGAGTGGATTTCCCTCGCTGGGTAGCAGATTAGTAAACTTTCTGCACTGCGGCTTCCATCAATTTAAGGCCGTGGAGTCCACGGCGTGGACAACGACCCGGATTCCAAAAATCCAAGACGGAAGAAAGTCGTGCTGCTCCTGCAGCCTCCTGTGCCTTCAGCAACTTTCTCCTCTCCTCCCCTGACTGACGCGAAGAGAACAGGAGAGATCCTCCAAGTGTTCCCTGTGACACTAAAATGCTCCTCCTTCACGCGACAAGCCTGCCGCCACACCTTCACCTCTGCCTCAGCTTGTCAGCCTGTGTGTCTCCCTCCCACACATACACACGCGCGCGCGCACACACACACACACACACACACACACACACACACACACACACGCACGCACGCACGCACGCACACAGCGAGAATGTGCTGCTGGATACAATTTATCACAGAGAAAAACACTGAGGCGGTACTTACAGACTTGTGACGTCATCAGGGTGGGGGTAAAAGTTAGCCTCAAAACAAGAAAAAAAGGGGAAGAAAACACACCTAAGAGCAGCGCTGTGCGTTCCATGCTGTCTTCAACACCTGGGGCGCTGTTACACCAGTGGCCCTAATTTGCTCATGAAATTAGGGCCACTGGAAGTCAGTGTGAGGAAGCGGCTCCACAGAATAAATTTCGGACTACAGGTGGATGGATCTGTAGATTTGGACGGAGAGAAAATGTAAAGAACATGGCTTGTTTTACGCATAGACTCTTGGGTTCTAGATTATTGGGTGAACCAACTACTTGGCTCATCATGAGCGTCATGGATGTGGCAGCGAATGTTTCAAAATGAACGAATGTTTCAAAACTCTTTTTAAATACTATTATACTACTACTATTCTACTTTTGTTACTATTCTTTGAAAGCAATGGATGTGATGATTATTAAGAGAAGGTTTTTGAAAACCTGTTTGCCAAACCCCAATGGCATTTCAATGACTCCTCCTTCTTGTCTGCTCTCCTGGATGGTTTCTCTGCTTGTCCCAAGTCTCTTTTATCTCCATATGTTTTAAATAAAGTTTAAAAAAAAACTTGAAGTCTTTCCCAACTCTAGTTCCCACTCCTGCGGTCACGTGGTTCCACCCACCATCAGAACACCACTGTTCAGTCTGACAGCAAGTTCCTTTACTACAACAGGGCTCTAGATGGCGCTAGTCCACCGTACAGGTCTCGGTGGAATGAATCTGAAAAGGTAATGGAAACAGCTTCTAAATGTTTCCTGTGTAAAAACGAGTCTGAGGAAGATCTGAAAATTGAAACAACTTTCAAAAGATAGACTGGCGACCTGTCCAGGGTGTACCCAGCCTCTCGCCCATTGACAGCTGGACAACCTCGTGACCCCAAGGGATAGACATATTAGAAAATGGATGGATGATCATGTGCAAACTTAAACCACTAAGCTGAAACAAAAAATGTTTACTCTAGACTCAGATCACACTTGACATTCTCTGTTTCGAATACTTACCTACACACCATAATATTATCAGTGATGTCTTGTTTGCCTGTTTGGTTACTTACTACAAATGAAATCTTAAAACCAATAGTAAGGCTCTATAATAGGGCTTATAAAATTCACAGTAGACTCCCTGGCTGTACACAACACTGTATTGCTGTTTTTAAGGCATTAACTTTTGAAAACAAAATTTTATAAAATGGTTCTAAATTGTACTTTCAGATCCTTAAAAACGCCGATCGTGTGGCTTTATTTGCTTTATCTAAAAACCATGAAAATGGCTCGTCCACTCGGCCTATCACAGGGACATTTGCCTCTGCCAGTTTTTAAAAACTGTTATGGACAGAGATCATTCAGCTGTCTACACCAAAGCTTGGAATACTATCCCACAACATATAAAGACTATAACCATGGTGGCACCATTTAAGAAAACCCTCGTCCACCATCTCCTGGACACTTCTCACTGCAAACACTGTTAAGTGGCTGCTATGTGATATTTTTTTCTCTACAATATTGTGATGTCTGTTGTTTGCTGTGTACATTGGTGTGATGTTAAAAGTTATGTTTTTCTATGTTCTGTAGAACGGGAACCTGCTGTAGAATAGTAATTATGCTGAGTCAGGCCAGATTTCTTTTCCCTTTTTCAAAAAAGAAACAATGGAAATGTCTTCTCAGCTAACATGTTGTAAATTGTTACAATAACCAGTCATGTATAATTTTAAGTGTTCCAATACATATGGTCTATATCATTCTCAATTACTGTTATTCCAAAAATAAGGTGTTACCCTTTAACAAGGGTTACCTTTAGTCTCTGTGATGCCTCTCTGATTAATGCCCTCCTGGGAGTTCTGGTGGTCAGAACTGCCACATATGCACGCGCGCGCACACACACACACACACACACACACACGTATGTGTTTACTAGCCTTGCAAGTACATACCAGACAGGAATTATGTTATTCAGACAATTTTATTCTTCCAGTCAGGAGTCACACTAAAGTTTACTCTAGAACATGCAGAGAACCCATTTAGACTTGCTAATCTGATTATCACAGCAGAGTACCAATGTACCACAATAGCTATAAGAACATCTTTTACAGTTTTATAAAGCATGTCTTTGAAAGATGTATGAATTTGTACGAGTCACGATGAACACTGAAGAATCTCAGTCACAAAAATCTTTAATGGACTGATTCCTTTGTGTGCCTAAAGAGTGCCTAATGTGGATTCCTTTCAAGTAATGGCAAGAACTAACTTTTACTCTGTTGTCCCACTCTTCACAGTTTATTATCCTAAACAGCTGGAATTTCATGACTCCAAGGCAAGAACAATTGATTTTAAAAACTAAACCTGAAAGTTTTTTTCTCCATTTCTGTACTTTTAATGTAGTTAACATGGAGTGGAACATCGTTTATTGTGTTTTGGATGCACACAATATTGGATTGTGTAAGATATGTGCATTGTTAGATTAATTTGTTCTCATAACATCACTGAGTGACACAGAAACAAAGGGTTGGAAACTGGGGACTTTCTGGACACTGAAGTGCTCCATATCAAAGTTCTATATTCACTTAAACCCGGATTTGGATTGCTGTTTTACCTGCTTGTAGACTGGATGTGGTGAAGATCATATTTGTTAAATAATTTGTTAAAAATACTTTACACACACATACACAATAAGTGTTGTCTGGTGGCTTTTAAAAAGCAGCCATTGAGTTATTGTGATCATTGAAACACAATCTAGACTAAATGTGTTAAATCAAGTCCATCTGTGACAGTCAGTCACTACATACTGCAGGCAGATTAGGAAATATAGGACGATGTAGCAAATAAAAGTGCTTTACAAATATCGGACGTCTTCTCAGGCCAGAGCTTCATTTTCAAAAATCTGCTATTGTAAATGTACATTACTGCTGGACGGCCAATAGGAAGTCAGTAAGGAAACAAAGCATCCAGGTATTGTGGCTTGTGTTGTCATTAGAAAGCTGCAGTACCTTTTCAACAAGACTGAATGAATTGCTGAATGATTAGTGTTGTGGTGTTCAGGGGTAGGAAATATCTTTAGGAATTGCTTCATGATCTAAACAGCTCCAGGTAGAAAATTCTGACAGTTTGAAATTAAATGCATATTTGCTTTTGATTACTTTCTTCTTTTGCTAGTTTGAGCTTCCAATCACTTAAATAACACAAATGGTATTTAAAAATCGACAAACCGATCACTTTGGCAAATATCTTCCAAAAGGTCTCCCATAGGTGTTCGGAGACCTTGTGCTTTTGGATGACTGTTGCTGAAGAGCATTCCACATTCATTTATTTATTACTCATAACAAAACAAAACTGGTCATAAAGCTGTCTAGATCCCTTCAAGATTTAAACATTGATTCCTAAGCTTTTAATGGTGAGATTTTTAAAATCTGGTACTTTCAATTGTTGTGAAAACACAGCAGGTTTCCTGTTAGTACAATGTTTGGCATCAAAGCAGTGGTGTCAGTATCCAAAAACCCAATTATGTGTTTAAGTAGACAGCTGAACTAAAACAGTAAAGCAGAGAAAAGTCCTGACTTTTTATCCAACTCACAGGCAACAGCAATCAAAAACAAATCAGTTTACGCTTTCATTTTAAGATGCTTTATAGAGGGAAGGGTGAATGGACAGGTTCAGGAGCACAATAAACTTAGAAACCATTTCTTCCACCTTCTTAGTTTTCTACTGTCAGTTTTTGTTCTGCCGCAATGAGGACAATAGGGGGGGAAGTACGTTGAGAGCAGGTCTGTGTTCTTGCACCCCCAGCGCTACTAGAGCCCCCGTGAGGAGGGAATTAATCCTTGGAAGGACAGGGGGCTGAGCTGGCATCACCTGAAGCACAAAGTGGGAGACATAAAACAGATTAACTCCGCATATGATGCCATACAGAACATTTCAACAAAACAGAAACTATTTCACTTCAACTTCTCTAGCATCCACAGTATAGATGAAAAAATATAACTCCAGCATTTAATGAAACTTTAAATTGCAAAATTAACGACATTTACATGGACAAAAGTAACCGGAATAAAGGACCGGTCGGAATAAATGTAAACACACCAATCGGAATATTGTGATCAGATTAAACTCAATTGGAATGAAATTGTATTCCGAAGGAGAGGGGTGGTTTATGCCGATGGATAATCTGATCAGCATGCATGTAAACGCTGGTCAGGCTCAAATTATTCTGAATGTGGCAAACTGACCCGAGTGAACATGTACGCCCGACGTCAACGTGACGTATTTCCAACACTCAACAATCTGGAAATACGGGAAGCAAAGCTGTCGGATATCCCGATACAACCTTTGTATTTGAAACATTAAAAGAGCTCAAAATTGTTATTTATTCAGTAATGATTCAACCGTACTTAGAACCTGGTGCAAGTCCAGCCTGGGCGCTGGGAAGACAAACAAACTCGTATACTACTGCTTTGTTTACTGTTTTTTTTGTTGTTGTTCAGCAAAGACGGAAGTTCTTGTTCTTCTTCTGTGCTTTTATAGGAAAATTTGATAACTGCGCATGTCAGAGTCAGGGGCATATAAACGCACATTATGATTGCTTTTCAATCCAAATACATTTCAATCCGATCGTGAAATTTTGTGCATGTAAGCTAATTCTGTTTAGAACTTTTAAACACATACATGTGAATACAGAGAGATATGAGTATTTTGAACATTTCACTAAAGTAAACAACCAGGGAATATGGACTGGAATTGATCGAGGTCAAGGTAACAAATCATCATCATCATCATAGTCTTATATAAGAATGCTTTATTTGAAAAAAAATCTTTGTTGCATGTTAAATACATCCCTGAAGAAAAAAAAATCTAGAATAAAAGATTTTTTGGCAGTTCACTGTTTACCATGACAGACAACAGAGGTTGTGGTTGCCAAAACAGAAACTTGAGACATGGGATGTCCAAATCTATCACTATGCACAACCACAAAGGGTTTATACGTGTGTTTGGTCAAGATGAAGTAGGGGGGCCTTCAGGGCTTGGTTGTCTCTGGGGAACTCCCAAAACTGTGGGTGGAATTCAGAGATGCTATGGAGGGAGACTTTGGATGACCTCAGAGAAGATGAACATGTAGCACAGTTCCAGCTACCTCCTCTTACATGTTGATGGGAGACATCTGCACGGCACTCAGTCCCAAGCTGCCTAGCCATCGGGCAGCCTAGCCATCAGGTTAGTGAGCATGAAGTGTGAATGTGGCCCTAGTGTAAAGCAGCTTGAGTGGTCGATATGGCTAGAAAAGGTAAACTGGTATATTTTCAAGGGGTTGGTGGGTAATGGCACAGAAAGAGGATGATGTAAAGTAGTGAAAGGAGCACATGGAGGAGCTCCTCAATCTGGTTTCCATGTCCTCAGCTGTCTGGGAAGAGTTGGAGGTCTCAGAGGAAGGTGGGTCCATCATCAAGATTCAGGTCATGCAAGTAGCTCTAAAGTCTAGAAAAGCAAAGGGAGAGTGTGTTCCCTCTACTTTTCTCACCCTTCCTCAGATTCAGGGGGAGCAGCATGATTTATTTTTGCTTTTTGGGGTCTACCTGGTGCTCATATAAATACTAAATGGCTTGTACTTGTATAGCGCTTTAACTAGGGTGAAGACCCCAAAGTGCTTTACACTACAGTCAGTCATTCACCAATTCACACCCTGACGGTGGTGAGCTATGGTAGTAGCCACAGCTGCCCTGGGCAAAACTGACAGAGGAGTCAATTGCAGGACGAACTCCCTAAGTCCTGAACCACTGTCACCCCCAAACCTAAATAAGAGCAGAGTTTGCATTCTCATCAGCAAGTTGAGATTGTTCACAGACTCTGCCAGGGCTGACCTCCTAGCTGAGGCCATTTATGGTGTTTATGGACAGGAAGATCTTTATTTATGATTGTAGAGATGAGGGTATCTGGTTGGAGAACCTCTAGGTCTCATCTTTGCTTTTTGTAGATTTTTTTGGTTCTGTTGGCATCTTCTATCCCTGTTCTTTAATCAAGTATGAAGTGACCAGAATGAGAGTCACCTCCTCTAAGTTTGAAGCGGTAGTTCTCAAAGAAAAAGGTAGACTATTCCCCCAGGCTAGGGTCAGTCTCTACCTCAAGCAAGGTACTTCAAACTATCTAGAAATCTTGAATACAAATGGTTTTAGGATAGAGCAGAAGATGGATACGCAGAGTTGGGCTTTGTCTGCAGTAATGGCAGCGCTGCTCCAGTCCGTCATGGAAAAGAAGGAGCTGTGCTAAAAACCAAAGCTCTTGATGTACCCGTCCATCTACACCCTCAGCTATGGTCATGAGATCTGGACCACACAGAAATCTTTAGGTGCTTCATGCTTCGATAACAACTCACATTGCTTTGATCCATTTTTTTATCAGCTCATGTATATTTACACCAGTGTGTCTCAGTATTCACTGTTCTTGCATGGAACACACAAAACGCTTGCAAGTGAGAAAATACAGTTATAAGATAAGATTCAGTGGCAGACTCTTTCTGTATCATCTATCGAAGCTAATCTACCTGCTTTTAGTGATCCTAGATCCACTTGTTATTTTTGTGGTTTCATCTTGTGAAATGTTGTGTAATAAGTATTCAAACATTGAGAATTGGAAAGATGAATTTAAAAACTTGGAGAAGTCTAATCAGTTCATCTGTAAAAGGTTAAAGTGTATTGTAGGCACATCCTAAAATTTCATCAGCAAGCCAAGTATTCCTAAACTTTCAAGAGTAGACTCCCTCCTCTGAGAACAGATTTGAGTCCAAATTAGGGCTGGAAAGTATATAGATAAAAAAAGAAATCATATTGGATCGAATCAACAAATTCAAAACGAATTTTAAGTGCAGCCCTGACCATTTTATGCTGTTGCTTAGCAACCTATTTTTAGATAAATAACATACACACTGAACTCAAACTCTACCCTTTATTTTACAAACGTTTTACCAAAACTGCAAGTTAAAAAAAATAAAAATAAAAAAAACGCATGCTCTCTGAACTCTGGCATGGGGCGTAATGGCTGTAATATTAACCTACATGGCTATAATGCAAAAGGAAAGGAAACTGTTATTGTGTTGAACTTTTTATTGACGTTTTTTTCTATCATCGATATACGTCTATAGATCTTTTTTTTTTCCTTTTATATATACACGTCTATAGATCTATAAATATTGTTATTGAATTATCGTCCAGCCCTAGTCCAAATATGTGAGGGCCAATAGAAAAGCAGCATCTGCCACAGGTAACTCTTTCATCTTAGACTGTAGGTGTGACATGAGATCAAGAAGTAAGACACATACCTTTTCAACTTTGTGACAATGAATGAGTCCATCGTGTCCAATGTAAAAAGTCGAAAATGCATCATATGACCTAGAAGAGATATTAGGAATGAGTAGGATTAAAGAGAAAAATCATCTTTAAACATCAAAATCTGACTTTTACAAGTGATTGTTTATCCAAAGAATCCCACTTATGTACTGCAGACCTTCTCAATCTTCAAGGAAAAAACAGCAGAGGGTAAAAGAACATGACTGGAATCAGAGTAAAAAAATGCTATAAGCAAGACGTTCTGAATATTTCTTCACTGGACTGAGTACAGGTACATCTAAAAAAAATTAAATATTGTGTAAAAGTGCAATATTTTTGCCAGTCATCTCAGAAAGTGAAACTCATTATATAGAATCATAACACAGAGTGATCTATTCTAAGCTCTTGTTTTTGTCATTTTGATGATTATGGCCACAGATAATCAAAACCCAAAATTCAGTGTCTCAGAAAATTAGAATGTTGTGAAAAAGTTAATGATTTGAAACTCAGTGTCACATCTTAATCAGCTAATCAACTCTAAACACCTGCAAAGGTTTCCTGAACCTTGAACAGTCTCTGAGTCTGTGCCAGCAGGCAACACCATAATGGGGAAGACAAGACTGCTGATTGGACAGATGTCTAGAAGACAGCCATCAACTCCTTTCACAAGGAGGGGAAGCCACTAAAGATCAATGCTGAAGAAGCTGGTGGTTCAGAGTTCTAGATCCAAGGATATTAACAGGAAATTGAGTGAAAGGAGGAAGTGTGGTAGGAAAAGATACACCAGCAACAGGGAGAACTGCAGCCTTGAGGGGATTGTCAAGTGAAATCCATTCAAGAATTGGGGGGAGCTTTACAAGGAGGGGACTGAGGCTAGAGTCGGTGCCTCAAGAGTTGCTACACACAGACGGATACTAGAGATGGGCTACAAATGTCGCATTCCTCCTGTCAAGCCACTTCATGCTTCCCTCTGCAGAAAAGCTGTATGGAGATGCTGATTTTATTCTCCAGCAGAACTTAGTACCGCCCCACACTGTCAAAGGTACAACAAGCTGGTCCAATACCAATATTGTTTTAAAAAGAATGGTATAGAGTGCCCAATGCACTTTTGGTTTAGTGCTACGTGTCAACATTGCACCAAGCTTTCTTGCTGCAAACTTTATTTATGAAAGCTTGCATCACTGCTGGCTATAGATGGCCTGAATGACCATAGGCCGCTTAGAGGGGCTAGTCTTTGTCTGGTTTCCCATCCAGCATGAATCATGGAGAGACTATTTCAGAGGACATTTTATTAGCTCAGCATTGTTCCCATGTACACCAATTTAGCCCAGAAGCTTCCCCTACAAAAATAAGTGATAACACAAAAGGACCAGTGCTGGAAACTCTGGGCATCCAATTCAAGTGTTGGCAGTTGTTGAACCAACGAGGCACATGTCTTTAATTCTGGCAACAAAAACTCAGACTAAGCATCGCTTAAATATGTGAGGAACATTCAAAGCCATCTCCTTTTTATGAAAGGGAGACCATTTGATTTCTGAAAAAGTAAGGTGCAACGTTGTTAGCTGGGAGGCTTGTGTCTGTAAGGGAAACTTTCAAAGACTGAAAATAAGATGCAATTTATGAATACTGTGATGACTGTGATCATTTCCCTCAGTTCCTTTCCATCATCACAATGCTCTCACCTACGTTCCCAGACTTTTTGGTCTTATTCACTAGGATCAACATCAGTTGTTGGTATAACTGCTATGATACGTGCATCTAAGTGGCCAAAAGTATGACTGGAAAAGCAGAAGTTCCATATATAAAATATTACAGCGTAACAAATATTGCCTCCAAGCAGTCCTTTGCAATTCTCATTTTACAATGATAACTGTGATTCAGTTTACTGTGCAGTTCTAAGTAAGAGGTGTCAAAACTTCTTTAAAGTCACCTAAAAAAAACAAAAAAACACATGAATAAGTAAATTAATTAATTATGCTGCGATCAGACCAAACACGATATGAGCATCAGAGGCGCCTGGTTTAGGTACAAACTCAATGGTGGATGTGTCTCTAGTAGCTTCGAGAGGTCCAGTGGCACGTTTCACCCGTCAGGTGCAGCACGTTTTGAGCTTTGAGTGTCCAGGGCGGAACACGCTAGGGCTGGGAAATCTGAACTTTTGCAGCTGGACACAGAGTGTCAACCAATCAGAGAGACTCCGCTATGTAACGAGGTGGTGGATTTTCCGACGGGAAGGAAGGACCATGAAAAGCTGGGAAATTAACAGTGGAGGACTAACTCATGCATCTATGATCAGCTATGATCGAGCTGTCACTACAGAGACAGTAAAGGACCTTGCCAGGAGGAGGATAAGAGGGGAAGATGGGATCTCGGATAACTTATCAAAACTTTTAACATGGTAAATATTTAAATATTTCCCTACAATTGAGGAAAAAACCGGGTAGCTCCTCCCAACGGCCGTCACGAGTCTGTCCATACTTTGCTCAGAGCGTCAAAAATGCTCAGCACAGTGTCCAAGTTGAGGCGTTGGACGCCTTTTTGAGGCTCAAATCGCGTTCAATCTGAACGCAGCATTAGACTTAACCAAGTAAAAGGCGGGGAATAGCATGGGTTCTGAACAAGCTGTCACCTGTACAGATGGGATTTGTCTTTCTGGTAGAAGCGCAGCAGAAAAGAGTGAAAGGGAAGGCCCTTGATCCTCCAGCGAGCCTTGATGGTCCCGTCCTCGATATGCTTGGTGAGCTTCAGCACATCCAGCCGAGCCTCAGCGTAGTAACACAGGGACAGGAAGCGCCACAGGGAGAGTGTGAGCCGGTACACCAAAAGACCTCTACATTAACAGAATAAGCAAAAATCTACTGTTGTTGTTCAGACCATACTGTATCAAGACTATCCAGACTGAACATACAGTCACCTGCTTCTGATGTTTATCAGTCCATTGATGAATTCCACATCATTTGAGTACATTGTGTAGTCGTGATTCGTCATAAAGAAACTTGGAAGCTGCAAAAAGTAAAGAAATACAATTCTTAGCGATCAGCCACAGCATCCCTACAGTTTTCAACTTTGGTACTGGCATAATTTAAATGTTCAAAATGACAAACACTTAATCCAAAACTAATGGCCAAAACTTTAATGAGCTGTTTGATTTGCTTGAAGCAGGTTAAGATTACACAATACTGAAAGTTATACCAACGTCAGCATCATCATCCGCTACCCGATCAGAATGCGGGATGTGGGGTGTAGAGTGCTACGTTTAAAGATCATCCCCATTTTGCATCAAATCAGGCATATCACTAACATGTCCAGAGAAGTTGTCTTGCAATCGTAAACTTGTGGGATCAATCGACGTGATGCCACCAGTCAAGCAACCCTGGCGGCATGTCAGCAACTGACCAGTCAGCAATCACAAATTGCCCCTTACCTGTGGAAGTTGCTGGCCTTTTACCTCCAAAAATATTGTCGGATTTTGCAATAAGGATGCATTGGTGTCAGAGGGATCTCATTAAAAAACAGTGGGGAATACAGCTCAACGTCAGTGGGAAGAATGCAATTCAGAACCACGTTATCTCAGATGTTTAAAGGGTGGAATACAGTTTGTTTCTTTCCCAAGACCTAAAAGGAGTCTAGAAAAATGTAAAAGACGGATAAAGGCAGGCGGCCGACCTGAGCAGCTGAACACAACAGTGATCGACGGGAACTAAGTCATGTTTGTCTGTATGAAGGCAACTCGTTTTTGTCCATAATTACATTGCATGATTAGTGGTTAAATGAAAGGATAATGTGCTGTGTTTTGGATATATATACAGTGGTGTGAAAAAGTGTTTGCCCCCTTCCTGATTTCTTACTTTTTTTTACACGTTTGTCACTCTCAGTATTTCAGAACATCAAACACATTAAAATATTAGTCAAAGACAACACAAGTAAACACAAAATGCAGTTTTAAATTAAGGTTTTTATTACTAAGGGAGAAAAAAATACAGGTCCAAAGAACTTGTTGTGCAATCAAGCAATGAGGAAAAATGCTCCATGCTGCTTTGTATTCGTCTCATGTCTCCTTGTATATTTTGTAAAGCAGCAGCACCTAGACCAATGAGGTGAGTCAGATTTTGTATCATCATACGCAGATGTGAGGGCCTGTCAGTCATTGGTCACAGAGCAGGACATAGCTGGAAACGAATTTACCGTAATATTACATATAACACACATCATAATTTACTAATTACATTGACATTTTAGATATTTTGATTCTCACGAAATTATGGGACTAGGTGTATCCCGTTTTAGCTCATTACGGGACACATACTACGGGTTCTAAAACCGAGAACGGTTGGCAACCCTAGATATTAATGTTTGTGTTGTCCGGTCCACTCATTAACACAAAATATAACTTGAAAGTCTTTTTTAAATTAGCAACAAATGTCCGCTAGCATTGCGCTATTAGCTTCCCAGATAACATTAGTGCTACAACCGAGTCAACGCAACTACGGTTAGTTTTAAACAGAATGCTTGTTTTCGTTTCCACCATCGTGCAACGCCGTGAGCG